>BLSH010399570.1:545098-575897 GCA_018402905.1 Glandirana rugosa
TCTTAATTAAAGACCCCAAAAATAAAAAATGATCATTACCGCCACTAGACGCTAAAAATCGCCATGACGCTATAACGTCGCCTGTACAGCCTTGTAAAACTGTGAAAAAACCCTGGTAACCGTAAATATGTCGCTAGTCACGATATTTTTACGTGACTAATGACACATTTACGGTAACCGTCACTTCCCCAATTGGACGTCCCCCGTGAGATTCCCAATTGACACAAGAGACCCGCACAACATTGACACACACCCGACGGGACCGTCCCTTTGCCCTACTAGTGCCGAAGGTATATCTCCTTCCGACACTAGTGTCGGCCGCGATGCCCCCCCCGCAGTGAAAGAACGGAGGTCCGTGTAAGTAAACACGGATCTCCGTTCTGTGAGAGGGGGAAGGGCTGTGATCACAGCCTTCCTCTATATGGAAGCCGTGATCATCCCGTTTCCCTGCCAGGGCAGCCCACACACAGTTACAACACGCCCAGAGAACACAGTTAACCCTTAGAGTGCCCCCTGCAGGTTAACCCCTTCACTGCCAATGGCATTTACACAGTAATCAGTGCATTTTTATAGCACTGATCGCTGTATAAATGCCAATGGTCCCAAAAAAGTGTCAAAATGTTCCGACATGTCCGCTGCAATATCGCAGTACCGCTAAAAATCGCAGATCACCGCCATTACTAGTAAAAAATAAAAACCCCAGAAATTAATTCTCATCATCCGTAAGCGCGGCCACTTTTTGCGCAAACCAATCAATAAACGCCGATTGCGTTTTTTTTTTTATCACAAATATGAGGAAGAATATAAATCGGACAAAACCGATGAAAAAAAATGTTTTTTTATATTTTTTTTTTTGGATTAGAATTTTAGCAAAAAGTAAGAAATTTGGGTTTTTTTGCAAAATTGTCGCTCTTCTTTTGGTTATAGCGGTGATCAGAAATGACGCAGAGGGGATCAAATACCACCAAAAGAAAGCTCTATTTGTGGAAAAAAATGACGCAAATTTTGTTTGGGTACAACGTCGCATGACCGCGCAATTGTCAGTTAAAGCGATGCAGCGCCGATTCGCAAAAAGGGCTCTGGTCCTAAAGTGTCAAATCCTTCCAGGGCTGAAGTGGTTAAGCAAGAGTCACAATTTACCTACAGTGGCTTATGCAAGGGAGTCAGAAGTCTCAGTTGGGATCTAGCCATGGCCTTGTAGGCCTTCTGCCTGGGGAGGATGGCAAAAACCTAGAGGTCCTTGGCCTCCCAGGCCTGTTGCCAGGAGAGCATACAGATTCAGAGCCAAGGCCCAAGGATTAGAAGTTGGTCTACAGTATGCTGCGGAATATACAGGAATGTGGCTTCTAAAAGGAAGCACCTTCAGAAAAATTCTGCTTAGTGCAATTCTCAGTTTAAAGGTCCACTAATACAGTTTGCTGATTAGCAAGGCTAAGAGGTCCACCACTAGCCTGTGAGAGGGACTAAAGATATTTAAAAGTAGCTGTCCATCTGACATACTCAGTTCTACATTAGTCTGTAGCAGAGGAAAAGTTACCACCGTGGCTACTGTTGCTGAAATCCAGCAGCTCCAAAGGGGGTCATTGCTACATTAGTATAGGCACTGTGCTTTATTTATTTAATACATTATATTATGTTTTTTTTTTTCATTTTAATAAAACACCTGGGATCAAACTGTGATCAATTGGATTACTAAGACCTTCCTCCTGAACTAACTTATCACATTTACCTTATCACAGCTGTTCCGGAACCACAGTCAAACCTTAATACCACATAACCATTCGCCATGGTGATGGAGATAAAGTCTTTGCTATCTGTGTCATAACTGTAGAGAATGGTCCCATCTTCTAAATCTGGCCGGAAGGTCATATCAAACTCCATGAAGGAAAGGTAATGGTGAGGTTCAAATGGCCACCTTGTCACAGCGAAAGAGCGGGTTGACTCATTAAATTGAGGGATGGCCAGGATGAAGGCTTGAATAGAGAAAAAAAAAGTTTAAAGACTACCAAATTATAATTCTCCCTACCATACAAAATATGCTGACACTTCATAGGTTTACCTCTCTTCAGGACTTAATGACCACTCTCACAGTGACTAAATGTAATGAGAAGCTCAAAATTTTGAGTGGACACCACAACAATGGAGGGGGAATCTTCCAAGGGGGACACTTTTTCCAGTTTTGGCTGTCTAAAACAACTATTTTCTCTTACTTATTATTATATCTACAAGACTGGAAAATAAGAGAAATCTCTCCAATAAGAAACAAACGACCAAAAAAAAAATGGACAGGAGTTGTAACTATTTCCTATTCTATCCAAAAAATGTCTTGGCTTTCACTATGCTTGGAATGTTTTTATTTAGACTATAAAATATGACCCCATATTTTGGTGGGCTCATCTTTAAAAACAGTCTATGACAAAAGGCGTGAGTTACTTTTGTTTTATTATATCAGGAGTGGAACTTGCATCTTTCTTACAAAAAACGTATAGAAGTGAGGGGCAGTGCACCTAGAAGCTGTGTTCACTGATAATAATTTAATACAAGTGAAATTCCTGTTTTATTTTCCTTTTTATTTTTGGTAACTTTCCTTGTGAAAAATGGGCATTTGAATGTGCATGCAAAGTGAACACCAACATACAGTGGGGAAAATAATTTGTAAGTTTGCTCACTCACAAAGAAATGAAGGGTTTATCATTTTTATCATAGATGTATTTTAAATGATAGAGGCAGAATATCAACCAAGAATACAGAAACAAAAACACATGATATAAATATTAGAAATGAAGTTTCATTTCTGTAAGATAAGTATTTGATCCCCAAGCAAAACATGACTTAGTACTTGGTGGAGAAACCCTTGTTGGCAAGAACAGAGGTAAGATGTTTCTTGTAGTGACTAGGTTCGCACACATCTCAGGAGGGATTTTGGTCCACTCTTCTTTACAGATCTTCTCTAAATCTTAAGGGTTTCTTGGCTGTCTGGAGACTGGCTAGGCCACTCCATGACCCTAATGTGCTTCCTCTTGAGTCACTCCTTTGTTGCCTTGGCTGTTGTCATTGTCATGCTGAAAGACCCATCCATGACCCATCTTCGGTGTTCTGGCTGAGGGAAGAAGGTTCTCATCCAAGATTTTACAATACATGGCCCCGTCCATTGGCCCATCAATGCAGCAAAGTCGGTCTGTACCTTTAGCAGTGAAACAGTCCCAAAGCGTAATGTTTCCACCTCCATGCTTTACTATAGGGATGGTGTTCTTAGGGTTATAGTCAGCATTTTTATTGCTCCAAACGTGGCGAGTCCCCCTCCTCAAGAAAGCACATGTACAGTCATGCCAATGAACATCTAAATGATTCAGAGAAGGATTGGGAGAAATAACTGTGGTCAGATGAGACCAAAATTGAGCTCTTTGGCATTAACTTGACTCGCTGTGTTTGGAAGAAGAAAAATACTGACTATGACCCTAAGAACACCATCCCTAAAGTCAAGCACGGAGGTGGAAACCTGATTCTTTGGGGCTGTTTCTCTGCTAAATGTACAGGCCAACGTTGCCACATTGAGGGGCCAATGGACGGGGCCATATATTGTAAAATCTTGGATGAGAACCTTCTTAACTCAGCCAGATGGGTCTTCCAGCATGACAATGACCCAAAACATAGCGCTAAGGCAACAAAGGAGTGGCTCAAGAAGAAGCACATTAAGATCATGGAGTGGCCTAGTCAGTCTCCAGACCTTAATCCTATAGGACATTTATGGAGGGAGCTGAAACTTCGAGTTGCCAAGCGACAGGCAAGAAACCTAAGGATTTAGAGAATATCTGTAAAGAAGAGTGGACCAAAATCCCTCCTCAGATGTGTGCAAACCTGGTCACTAACTACAAGAAATGTCTTACCTCTGTGCTTGCCAACAAGGGTTTCTCCATCATGTACTAAGTCATATTTTGCTTGGGGATCAAATACTTATTTTACTCACTGTACTGCAACTTAATTTATAGCATTTATGTTTTATGTGTTTTCTGGATTTTTGGTTGATATTCTGCCTCTATCATTTAAAATGCACCTATGATAAACATTATAGACCCTCTTTGTAAGTGGGCAAACTTACAAAATCTGCAGGGGATCAAATAATTATTTTCCTCACTGTACACGTTTTCAGAGTAAATAATAATGCCAATTTGTAAAATCTCTGCCCTTTAGTCATGCGATTGTATTAGAACCTACAGTTCTCTAGCAGAATTTAGCCAAAAATTATCTAGGGGTGGACAAAAGAGCAAAATAAAGTGAAAAAGGATTATCAATTTTTGAATTTCTCCTTCAAAACCTCCATTGGCAGTTGCCTGTTAACAAGTATAAAAAAACATTGCTGTCCTATAACTAAATAAGAAAATCTGCACTAGAATCCTCACGGATTCCAAATTCCATAAATTGAAAAATATAAATAGTAATATTCATTTATTCCAGAAGGAAATAAAAAAAAGGGCAACAAGGAGCAGGAATAAGGTGAATGGGCTTGAATACATCTTCATTTTCTTTGAATTTAGTTTAGAAGGGTTTTTTTTTCAAAAATGTGAAGAATGTTTTACAGAAGAACTATAGTACTGATCTTCAGCCACTTTGATGACGTCATACAGGCAGGTAAGGAACTTTAATGCAGGAGAGACCTGCATGAAAAATCCTGCCCGTATGCCAAATTTGGTGATTTTGATTTAAGTTCCACTTTGGAGTGAATGTTTTTATTTTCTGTTATATCAAACTATTATCAAAATAATAATTTGTTATTTCAAAAGACTTCTTTTGGAAGAATTAGTGGTAGTCAGTTGCGCTTGGAAATGGACCTGTACTGCTTCTTAAAGGTTTAGGCTGCATTCACACAGGGGCGATCCGACTTCAGGCACGACTTTGCCAGGTAACTTCAAGGCAACTTGGGGGCAACTTGCAGGCAACTTCAAGCTTGACTATGACAGGCGACTTTGCCTGTGGCCAATCAGAGAAGAGAGGGAGGAGTTGTCCTGGATACATTCTTTTTCTTTTAACTGTAAAGTCGCTTCCATTTAGATGGGGCATCCGACTTGGAGGCGACTTCTATTGAATTCTATAGGCACAAGTCGGATAGAAGTCGCCTAGAAGTCGTGCAGGAACCTTGCACCGACTTCAGTAGTGTACATTAAGACGGCTCCCATTCATTTCAATGGGATTTCAAATGTCAAGCGACTTGAGGCACTCAAGTCGGAGCGCAAGTCGCCCCTGTGTGAATGGGCACTTAAACTGCTGTACCCCCTCTATGTCGCCTTCCACATACTGGCAGTGCCTGGTGTTTAAAGGGGTAATAAAGCCAAAACCAAAAATATAATGTAGCGCCCTCTACGCAGAGCTGCACGATTAATCATTAAAACATTGCGATCTCTATTCAACACCACTGACAATCTCAACCCGACATTTCCTCGATTCTATGTGACAAGTGCAGAGCCGCTCAGAGCTGTAAAAAAAAACAGGCAGTCTGCCAAGTTTCAAAAAATTTCAGGCACTCTGCCAAGTTTTAAAACATTCATGGTAACTATAAACATTGCAATGTTTTGTTCTAGATCAAAGGAATGAACTTTGACTGTAAAATTAAGTCAGTTTAACCACTTAAAGACCAAACCTTTCTCTGGCACTTGTTGATTTCAAGTTAACCACTTGCCGACCACCGACTGCAGTCTGACGGTGACAAAATGGCTCGTTATCACAAACCGCCGTCATATGATGGCAGCTGCAATAACTAGTGCTGTTAACGCGCTCACTGTGTCCAGGGGGGCCAAGGAGCGGGTAGGGCGGACTTGATCGCCGCCGGCTACCCGCGATGGCCCCCCCGCAGTGAGAGAACGGAGGTCCGTGTAAGTAAACACGGATCTCCATTCTCATAGAGGGGGAAGGGCGATGATCACAGGCTTCCTCTATATGGAAGCCGTGATTATCCCCTTTCCCCAACCAGGGCAGCCCACACACAGTAATAACACGCCCAGGGAACACAGTTAACCCTTAGAGAGCCCCCTGCAGGTTAACCCCTTCACTGTCAATGGCATTTACACGGTAATCAGTGCATTTTTATAGCACTGATCGCTGCATAACTGCCAATGGTCCCAAAAAAGTGTCAAAATGGTCCGACATATCCGCCCCAATATCGCAGTACCGCTAAAAATCGCAGATCGCCGCCATTACTAGTAAAAAATAAAAAAATAATAAAAACCCCAGAAATGAATTCTCATCATCCGTAAATGCGGCAACATTTGCGCAAACCAATCAATAAACGGCAATTGCGATTTTTTTTTAAACAAAAATTTGAGGAAGAATATAAAAAATTTTTTTTGGATTTGTATTTTAGCAAAAAGTAAGTAATTTGGGTTTTTTTGCAAAATTGTCGCTTTTCTTTTGTTTATAGCGGCGATCAGAAATGATGCAGAGGAGATCAAATACTGCCAAAAGAAAGCTCTGTTTGTGGGAAAAAAAGGACGCAAATTTTGTTTGTGTACAACGTCGCACGACCACACAATTGTCAGTTAAAGCGAAGCAGTGCCGAATCACAAAAAGTGCTCTGGTCCTAATGTGGGAAATCCTTCCCAAGTGGTTAAAATCATTATTTTTTTGTAAGAAAACTACTTAGAAACCCCAAACATTATGTATATTTTTTTAGCAGAGACCCTAGATAATAGAATGGTGATTGTTGCAATATTTTATGTCACACGGTATTTGCACGGTCTTTCAAACGCAATTTTTTGGGAAAAATTACACTATCAAAAAAGAAACTAAAAGATGATGTTATGCCCTGAGAATCGCGAGAGAATCCTGATCTTTATTCTAAGCAAAAATATTGTTCTCATTTTGGCCAGAATCGTGCAGCTCTTCCTCTACATTAGCTAGGTGCTAGTTAAGGGTTTTTGTGTTAGAGCAGACATGGGAGTGGTCCAGGGAGCGGCTGGTGACGGTAGTTGATGACAGTCTTTGGTTGACCCCTCCTTGCTTTTTCAGAAAGTTCTGGAAAAGGGGAGTGGGGCAGAACAGGTGGATTGGCAGGGGGCAGGCCTTCCCAAATAGCCTGGGGCAGCCCAGTCTGGGAGGAGAGTTCAGGTGGAAGTTGGAGAATGGAGACGGAGTACTGAGGCTATCTTGACAATTTTCCAATGCACACCTTTCTGACAAAGTAAGGCCTATGTCGGGGTGGGTGCTGCGGTGTTTTCCAGCTGGATACTGGAAGTGTCAATCAAGTGTAAGTATCCGCCAGCACACCAAGGATCACCGTCCAAAAGTTCATGCCTGATGAAGGGGTCCTGCGTGGCTCCGAAACGTTGCACTTCCTGTGATGTGATCTTTCTTTGAATAAAGAACTTTTGGACGGTGATCCTTGGTGTGCTGGCGAATACTTCCACTTGGAGCACTGAGGCTGTCGGTGGGCCTTGAGGGAGTCCCCAGTCTGGGGGGGTGACATCGGCCCAGGTGTATCCAGAAGGTGTAAGATCCTGGCGGAGAAACACCAGGAGGAGCAGGAGAGGACAGCAGGAGAAGAGTACTACCAGCAGGGTCTCCAGGAGGTGTTCACTGGGTGTCAGTGAGTGACACAGCCTAGGGAAGTGGAGATGCACTCTGCAGCAGATTGGGAGAGAGACAGTCTGGAAGAGGTGCAGGAAGAGGCTGGGACTTTGGTGTCAATGGGCAGTGTGCAGGTGTTTGCAGTCAGGAGGACTGTGTAGACCTGGAAGAAGATGGGCTGGAAGCAGTAGTCCATCAGGCTAGTTAGCACATTCTACAAACTTTCTCTACACTATAGGGGCCCGTGGTCCCTGCCTGAAAAATGCGGTTACTAGGCCTCGTCAAAGCCGGATCAGGCCTCACCATGTGTTAACTAGGCCGGAAGCCAGTGGAGGCTCGTCCATTGGGGCTCCTGGGGCAGCTCCCCACCACCAGTTAGCAGAAAAAAAAAATCACCAGTTAGCAGAAAAAAATCACAAGTTAGCAGAAAAAAAAAAAATCACAAGTTAGCAGAAAAAAAAAATCACAAGTTAGCAGAAAAAAAAAATCACAAGTTAGCAGAAAAAAAAAATCACCAGTTAGCAGAAAAAAAAAATCACCAGTTAGCAGAAAAAAAAAATCACCAGTTAGCAGAAAAAAAAAATCACCAGTTAGCAGAAAAAAAAAATTTACCAGTTAGCAGAAAAAAAAAAATTACCAGTTAGCATAAAAAAAAAAATTACCAGTTAGCAGGAAAAAAAAATCACCAGTTAGCAGAAAAAAAAAAAAATCACCAGTTAGCAGAAAAAAAAATAAATTACCAGTTAGCAGAAAAAAAAAATCACAAGTTAGCAGAAAGAAAAAAAATCTGTGTAGTTTTTATCAGTATTTGACCTCTGTTTCTGCTGTTGCTAGGTAGATTAGGAAAAAAAAGGTATAATCTTGATTTTTTTTTTTTCTAATCTACCTAGTAACAGGTCGGGCGCCCTGAAAGTAAATAACCCTGTCATTGAAAAGCATGGAGAAATCGTTTCTCCACGCTCATTTGTTCACTGGCAACCTCCTATTGAGTTCAATGGAGCTCATTAGGACGGGGGAATATGCCGACCTGGCCCGCCTATTGAGCTCTCTGATTTGCTCCCTGCCTGCACTAGGGAGGTGCCGAGGTGGAGACAATGCCATGGAATGGATGGTGGAGGACGGACCATTTGGGCAGGGGGTCCCATGAGAGCCCTTTGTGTTTTTTTCATCTCCCACTCCCAGTCTCTCCCTCCCCCCCCCCCCTCAGCAGAAGAGTAGACTGGCCGGCCCCAGCGGCTTGACGTCACTGTTGGAGGCTCTGTGACTGTCTGTGAGATGGAGGAGAAGGAGAAGAAGATCTGTATTACTGCTATGCTGGTGACATTCCAGTGCACCTCACCGTGAGTCCTGACACAAACCAACCTGGCCAGCCTGCCTGCATGTATGTTTAACACAGGCAGTTATTGATTTTGTGGTGATTGGTGAATAATGATTTGTTAGTGGACTACGATTACTTTTCATTCTGAAGGCCCCTCTCACCACACCTAGACATCATAGCACTGTTAGCAGAGCACATGTGTGTTTTACTGTGTGTTACTGCTACATGCTAATCCCCTGCTAATCCCATGCTAATCCCATGCTAATCCCCATGCTAACATGTAACAGTAACACACAGTAAAACACACATGTGCTGTGCTATGCTATGGCTCGGTGTGTTGGGGCGGTGTTTTTTTTTTGGGGGGGGTCTCCTGTTGTAGAATTTCGCTGTCATTTTCTGGTCACCATACAGCCCTGCACTGACACACGCCATCACTTCTGACTTTGTCTATTTTATTATTCAAAGCCCTTGGTGGACTCCTTCCCTTTTCTTCTTTTTTTTTTTTTTGAAAAAACATTATTTTTGGATGTCGGTGGGCTGGTGGTGGTTGCACAGGGCACTTTATTGAATATATACAGTTACCCGGCCACTTTATTAGGTACACCTGTTCAATTGCTTGGTAACACACATTGCTAATCAGCCAATTACATGGCAGCAGCTCAATGCATTTAGGCATCTAGACGTGGTGAAGACAACTTGCTGAAGTTCAAACTGAGCATCAGAATGGGGAAGAAAGGGGATTTAAGTAAATTTGAACGTGGCATGGTTGCTGGTGACAGACAGAATATTTCTGGGATGTTGCAGTATATGCTGTCTCGTGTATCATTGTGTATATATATATAATCCAAAAAAGAAGGTTGGAACCTAGTGGGTGGGGCTTCTGAGAAGTGGGAGGGGTCAAAAAGAAGGGCGGGGTCTGGCGCCCCACCATCTTAAAACTTCACCAGCCGCCACTGCCGGAAGCAAGTGTGCAGGAGAGCGGAACAAGGAGAAGCAAGTGCTGTGTTGGAGGAAGAAGGAGAGTGTACATACTGAGTGTATATAGAGGTCCCTTGTAAAGAACTGTTGATCTCTGGGCACCCCTTACCCCACCCAAATTTAACACCCTAATAAAACAAAGAAAAATAAAAACAAAGAGGCAGCCTGTTTCCTGACTCCGGACGCAAGAGAGGAGTGTGATTGAGGACAGTGTTAGCAGGTGAACCACAACTGTTCTGGATGCGTTTCTGCATGTGCGTTTTTGATGCGCTCCAGATGCTTTTTTTCCACCTTTTTTTTCTTCCTCTTCTTGCTTTTTTCACTGTAAAAACTCCAGTCCAGTGTGTTTATGATGTGTTCTGGTGCACTTCTGATGTGTTTAACTGCATTGCAGTACAGTTCTGTGCAGGAAAAATGCAGCAATTTCTATTTTTTTTCCTGGAACTGGAATGCACTGATGTGAACCATGTAACCTACTTTCTATGCGTTTTGGATGCAGAAAAAACCACTGGAACGCATGTGGTGTGAACTTGGCCATAACCTCCCTGGCGGTATGATTATGTCAGATTTTTGCGTCTGAAAGCGGTACATTTTTTCGCATAGAAATTTGGCATTTTAGATTGTAGGCCTTTAATTCTTAGGAATAACTCACTTAAGACAAGAGTCTAGTAGACATCCGGGCATGATGAAGTTTGAAATAACAAAATCATAAATTATAATATACGGTATATATGAAAAAAATATATTTATAATATAATAAATAACTTTAAATAATTATCAAAAATAATAATATAATAATAATAAAATGTATTCAATAATGTGATTAAATCAAAAACACTGAAAGTTGCTCAGTTGCAGAATTGTCGCTGTCGTCACTTTCAGTGTCTGATGATAAATTTCACCACAAATCCGTATCACTCAATCCTGCAAATGATTCTTATTTACTATCACTGTTTTCTAGCTGATCAAAAAACACTTTTGACGTAAAGGACGCTTTTTGGATGTCATGGACATTCTCAAGTTTCCAGGCAGAAAGAATGACATTTATTATATAAAAGTGCATGCAGGGCACTGGACAAAGCACTAGGGACAAAGGGGATGTGAAATGATTTCATATAGTAATGTAATCCTACAGATTACAGTGTATTGTATGTGTCAAGCGTGTTTCACTTTTTGAATTTTCCGCCAGGCTCCGCCCCCTGCGACACAACGCTCACAGGGAATGGAGCCCGTCACCCAGAGGCATCGGGCGGAACACAGCAGGGGGACATCGCTGGATCCAGGGGACAAGGTAAGTAACACAGCCTGGATTCAGCGATGCGATCCTGAGTGTGACTCGGGGTTACCGCTATTCATAATGGAAATTAACCCCGAGCTTCACTCGGGAAAACCGCCAGGGAGGCTACTAGCAACACTCTTCAGTGTGAATAGGAAGATACAAAGTAAGGGCCAGTTCACACCACATTCCAGGGCGTTTTTTTTTCTGCATCAGAAACGCATGGATAGTAGGTTTCATTCATTTGTAGATCAGCAAATCAGCATTTGATGTCAGTTAAACCTGACTAGTAAAAAAGTCTCTTCTTTAATTTTTATTTGTCTCTATTTAACTCTTTATTATCTCTTTAGTTTACCCTAATCTGCCCTTAAACAACTTCTTTTCATTCTTTCTTAAACCACTTGCCGACCATCCGCCCTCGTCTGACGGCAGCTAAGCCGCTCGATATCGCAAACCGCCGTCACCTGATGGCGGCTGCGAGATTGCGGATCGTTAGCATGCACGTGCCGCCAGAGGCGCGCTCACTGCGTTCCGGGGGAGCCAGGGAGCGGGTAGGGTGGACTTGATGTCCGCCGGCTACCCGCGATTGCTCCCCCGCAGTGACAGAACGGGGGTCCGTGCATGTAAACACATGGATCTCGGTTCTGACAGGGGGAAGGAATGTGATTGCATGCTCCCTGTGTATGGGAGCCGATCACTCTCCTCTCCCACTCAGCCCAGCCCCCATACAGTTAGTAACACGCACAGGGTACACACTTAACTCTTAGAGCGCCCCCTGCAGGTTAACCCCTTCCATGCCAGTGACATTTATACAGTAATCAGTGCATTTTCATAGCACTGATCGCTGTATAAATGCCAATGGTCCCAAAAAAGTGTCAAAATGGTCCGACATGTCCGACACAATATCATAGTAAAAATCACAGATCTCTGCCATTACTATTAAAAAAAAAAAAAAAACTCCATAAATGAATTCTCATCATTCGTTAACGCAGCAACTTTTGCGCAAACCAGCCAATATACGCTGATTGCGATTTTTTTCCCCCAAAAATATGAGGAAGAATATAAATTGGCCAAAACCAATGGAAAAAAATATTTTTTTTATATATTTTTTTTGGATTTGTATTTTAGCAAAAAGTAAGAAATATTGTTTTTTTTTTTTTGCAAAATTGTCACACTTTTTTTGTTTTTAGCGGCGATCAGAAATGACGCAGAGGGGATCAAATACCCCCAAAAGAAATCTCCGTTTGTGGGAAAAAAAGGACGCAAATTTAGTTTGGGTACAATGTAGCACGACCGCGAAATTGTCAGTTAAAGTGACACAGTACCGAATCGAAAAAAGTGCTCTGGAGGGGGAAATCCTGCCGGGCTGAAGTGGTTAACTGGTATTTTCTTGTTGAGTATATTTTGTTTATTTCTATTTTATTATGCAATAACATTTAAACTTTGTTTTATTTTAATTTGTTTTCTTAATAATTTTATTTCTAGCGCCACTTTAGAAAAGGCACTAAATTACTTTAATTCATTTGTAAATAACCAGAAAGCACCAGGATCTTAATTTTTGTGTCATTTTGAACAGGACAAACTATAGAATAAATATATTCTTTTTATCTATAGTAATAATATTTTTTAATTAAAACTGGTAAAAAGAGAGGAATGTTTTTAAGTTTAGTTTTGATTCTTTGTCTAAGCATTGCAAAAATAAAAAAATAATTTTGCAAGACAATATCATGAAAAAGCTTTGTTTGTCCTTGTAATTTTTATTTTTCTTCAGCAATGAAAAAGTTATTGCTGAATAAATAGGTCCATAGCAGAAATGTATCACTTGCATAGGGGGGGTTATACAGGTGTGAGCAGCTAAAGCAGAGCTAAACCTTCAGATTTAAGGCCTCATACACATGGACATTTTTACAGCCGTATTTTTGAGCTTTTTTTTTTACAGCTAAAACACCTCCATGTTATTCAATGGCCTCATACATACACAGACATTTTTGAGCTGTAAGTGTCATAGAGGTTTTAAGCTCCAAAAAAAACCCCAGAACCAGGACGTTCTGAGGCTCTAGCGCTAGAGCTGTAAAAACGCAGATGCCAGTAAAAGCTCAAAAACGAGGCCTAACGTTGTATACACACCATTAAGCCTCGTCAGGCATTTCTCTGTCTCTATTCAAAATGATTGGTACCCTATGGGAGCCCATTGATTTGAATAGAAGTCGCACCAGAAGTTGGATCATGATGATCCGACTTACAGTGCGACTTGTGTGCTGAGGATCTTAAAGGGGAACCCCCCCACAAAAATGTATAAAAAAAATTGTGTTGAGTTCCCCTCCCAGGAGATACCAGACCCTTCGGTCTGGTATGGAATTTAAGGGGAACCCCCGTGGGGCCCCTCAAAATCCATACCAGACCCTTATCCTAGCACGCAGCCGGGCAGGTCAGGAAACGGGGAGATGAGCGAGCTCACCTCCTTGGACCATACCATGCCGCATGCCCTCAACATGGGGGGGTGGGTGCTTTGGGCAAGGGGGGTCCTGCGCCCCCCAACCCAAAGCACCTTGTCCCCATGTTGATGAGAACAAGGGCCTCTTCCTGACAACCCTGGCCGGTGGTTGTCAGGGTCTGCGGGCGGGGGCTTATCGGAATTTGGAAGCCCCCTTTAACAAGGGGGCCCCCGGATCCAGGCACCCCACCCTATGTGAATGAGTATGGGGTACCCCTACCCGTTCACCTAAAAAAAAGTGTAAAAAAAACCCACACTACACAGATTTTTAAAGTATTTAATTAAGGCAGTTCCGGCGTCTTCTCCCTCTCCGGCTCTTCTCCATCCTCCCGCGTCTTCTTTCTTCTAAGGGGTCTTCTTTCTTCTGCTCTTTTGCGGGGTCTTCTCCACTTTCTTCTCCCTTTGTTCTTCTTCTGATGTTGACTTGACGCGATCTCCCGCACTAATGCTGGCTCCGTGCTGTGCATTGACTTATATTGGCATGGGACGGGGCCACCCGCTGATGTCATCTGGAGACCCCACCCCCTTATGACTTCACCAACTCATCATGCCTTGGGCAGTGCCATCATGAGGGGGTGGGGCCTCCGGATGGCGTCAGCGGTTGGCCCTGTCACATGCTAATAAAAGTCAATGCACAGCGCAGAACCAGCATTACTGCGGGAGATTGTGTTGATTCAACATCGGAAGAACGGAGGGAGAAGACAGCGAAGAAGACCTGGGAAAAGAGAGCGAAGACAGAAGACCCGGCAAAAGAGCAGAAGAAAGAAGACCCCCTCAGAAGAAAGAAGGCCCGCAAAAGAGCAGAAGAAAGAAGACCCCCTCAGAAGAAAGAAGGCCCGCAAAAGAGCAGAAGAAAGAAGACCCCCTCAGAAGAAAGAAGGCCCCGCAAAAGAGCAGAAGAAAGAAGATGACGGAGGATGGAGAAGACGCCGGAGAGGGAGAAGATGCCCAAGCTGCCTTAATAAAACACTTTAAAAACCCGTGTAGCGTGTTTTTTTTAAAACATTTTTTTTTAGGTGAATGGGTAGGGAGGGGTACCCCATACTCATTCACATAGGATGAGGGGCCGGGATCTGTTGGCCCCCTTGTTAAAGGGGGCTGCCAGATTACGATAAGCCCCCACCCGCAGACCCCGACAACCCTGTGTCGGGAAGAGGCCCTCATCAACATGCCCCAAAGCACCCACCCGCCATGTTGAGAGCATGCAGCCTGGAATGGTCCAAGGGGGGGCCCTCGCTCGTGCCCCCCTTTCCTCATCTGCTGGGCTCTGTACTAGGATAAGGGTCTGGTATGGATTAAGGGGGTTCCCTTTAAAATCCATTCTAGACCAAAGGGTCTGGTATCTCTTGGGGGGAACCCCATGCAAATTTTTTTTTTCATTTTTAAGGGGGGTTCCCTTTCAAGATTCTCAGCACACAAGTCGCCCTGCAAGCTGGATCATCATTTCTGGTGTGACTTATTTTCAAATCAATGGGCTCCCATACCAATGCAAAACGCTGATAAAATTGCGTTTTTAATGTGGCTTTTTTCCTGGTGTCGGTACTAGCTTTACAGCTCGTTTTCATAAGGCCCGTGTGTATGAGGCCTAAATGTTTCTCATAAAAGCACAATTTGGAAATGCTTTATAAATGCTATTAGTTCCCCAATCCAAAATGCCATTTGTTTTCTTCAGTGTTTTTTTTTTTTTACATCTTGCCTACTACAGTATGCTACAGTCAAGGCATGCCTCTGGTGATAGCTGGCACAGTTGCCAGTGTGTTGATGGGAGCTCTCAAACAATGTTTCAAGCCCTCAAATGGCAGGTGATGTGTAGCACCATGGCAACTACAGGTCTAAAAAGAGACTAAGATGGCAGCAAACTCAGTGGATAGGAGGGTTTAGTTCCACTTTAAGTGTAGACACCACAAGAAATCGGTTACTAGCCAAAGAAGCTTCTTCTGTGCTCCTCTCTGGTTTAGTTTCATGACTTTGACTTTCCCTGCTTTCATGGTTAAGCCCTGCACACTCATAGTGAGCAGTTTGAATTCTCTTTAACCATTTGACCTCTGGAAGATTTACCCCCCTTCGTGACCAGGCCATTTTTTGCGATACTGCACTGCGTTTATTTAACTGGCAATTGCGCGGTTGTGCGACACTGTACCCAATTAACATTTTTCCTTTTTTTCCCCCACAAATAGAACTTTCTTTTGATGGCATCTGATCACGTCTGTGGCTTTTATTTTTTGCGAAAAGACCAACAATTTTGAAAAAAAAAAAATTTTTTTTTTACATTCTGCTATACAACATGTCCAATACAAAAAAAAAAAAAAAATCCAAATACTTCATCAGTTTAGGGATTCTGCTACATATTTCTGGTAAAAAAAATTCCCAATAAGCGTATATTGATTGGTTTGCGCAAAAGTTATAGCGTCTACAAATTATGTGATTTTTTTTTTTTTTTACTAGTAATGGCAGTGATCAGTGACTTATAGCGGGACTGCGATATTGCAGCGGACAAATCGGACATCTAACTGACACTTTTGACACTTTTTGGGGACCAGTGACACTAATACAGTGCTAAAAAATATGCACTGTCACTGTACTAATGACACTGGATGGGAAGGGGTTAACATCAGGGGCGATCAAAGGGTTAACTGTGTGCCTAGGCTGTGCTTACTTACTGTGGGGGAGATTTGACTAGGGGAAGGCATTGATCCATGTTCCTGCTTTGCAAAAACACCGGATCAATGCCTTCCCCTCTGACAGAACGACAATCTGCCTTGTTTACATAGGCAGATTATCGTTCAGCCTGTGTCTTGAATAATCGGCAGGTGCCAGAGGACATCTAGTTCACGGTACCCCCTGCTGGGCTCCTGCTGTGTATACAGAGCGGAAGTGGGTCACACACGCCCCAGACCTGGAAGTGTCAGAGCGCCCACCCTGCTGCAGTATATCTGCGGTGGGCAGTCGTTAAGTGGTCAATTTTTCCAAAAATTTAAAGGTGAAACCTGCATGTTTTTTTTGTTTTTAACTAACCCCCTTTACAATAAATGGTGTTACACTATGTGAGCTTTCGTTTGTGTCTCCAACATAACTGTCTAACCCTCTGTGGGAGGAGAGTTGGTGTAACAACGCCATCCTTTCTGATGGTTGGATTATCCTGATCCCTGGCTGGTCTATTCCATTTGATCTATGGGCTTTATACAATCTGCGTTTTGGTAAATGCAAATCCCTGACAAACGTTTTGTGGTGAAGCACATCTTGAAAGTTTATACTGCACTTCTTCACTTTCAAAAAACACGGTTATGGACTCCTTTTTTATTTGATTTCTAAATAACTTTTTTTGCTAATTGTCATGGCATTTATTTGTCATTTGTGCTAGTTTGATTCTCATTGGTTAATATTTACAGAACTTTTTGCATTTTTTTCATCAACTAGATTTTTTTGCCATTTTATGAATTCACCATCACAATTGCCTGACTATTATTATTTATAGCACTTTTTGAACGAATGCACTTTATGTTAGAGGTTATGCGCCAAACACTCTAATTTTTTGTATGGAAACCTGCATATTTGCTTTTGTCAAAAACTCCACTCTTGTGCTCATTTTCTTTCATGAGATCAGCCACATGTTTAATGAGTAGAGTAAAGCCTCGTACACACGATACAATGGTCGTATGAGCGCTTGTTGGTACGACCAAGTTTTCTAGTCTGCTCATACAACTCCCCTTGTACGACAGTTGTATGTCAGCTGTTCTAGTCGCGCCTACGAACGATCGATTTCATCTACAGCGGTTGTTCGTACGACCTGTTGTATACGACCGTCGACTCGTGTGTATGAGGCATTACTCTTTACAGAGAACCATTCAAATATTGGCAGCTCAGTCTTACCTTCCTCGCAGTGACGCCCCTGGAATCCTATAGGACAAAGGCACATATAGGAGTCAGCTGACCTTGATGTACAGGTTCCTCCATTGATACAGGAAGCCTCATCGCACACCCCAATGCTGCAGTCACCTGTGTGTCAGGAAGGAATGAAGTTCATATAATACCTGCAATTATTTCAGGGATACCTGCTCCATTAACATTTTTTTTATCATTAACACTATATTTAGCTAATACAATATATGGAATAAATTATCCTGCAGTAAATTAAAAGGATTTTATCACTCACAGCAGAGTTTAGTGCCCATTTAGAATTCATACAGTGAAACTTAAAGCGGAGTTCCACCCAGAATTTTTTTTTACATTATTCAAGTCCTTTGCCTATATAGACTTACCTTTGAAAAACATTTTTATACTCACCCTAAGTCGCTTGTTGCTAGGTGGTTTCTCTAATGTGCCCCTATTAGGTCCTAGGCTCTTGTCATCACTTCCTGCTTTGCCTGGCCTCCTGGGAGATGTGACTCATCATTTCCCAGGAGTCAGTGGGCTTCCCTGTAATGTAAAATCGTGTTATTTCCTGACAGGAAATGACGCGATTTAAGGCAGATCGAGATCGAGGAGTGCGTGATGGTTACCCACCATGCACTTCTTTCAGGAAGAGATGCCAGGAGGCTACAGATGGGCTTCAGATGCCCTCACCTAAAATGGAAAAGTCCAGCAGTGAGAGAAACGGAATTGTGAGTAAAAAATACATGGAATTACTAGGCGGTTTGAAAGTAAGGAAACAAAACGTTACATCTATTTAGTATTTAACCAGTTCCCGACCGTGCGCTGTGTTTTCACGGCGGCAGTCGGGGTGCTGAGCGCGAATCCCCGTAAAAAGATGGCGATCTGCAATCAGCCACTAGGGGGCACGCACCCGCCGCACTTCTGAGGAGTGTGCCCGCGGCTCGGGCGGACCCGATGTCCGCCGGCGAGCCGCGATGAGTGGCCACAGGGAAAGAACGGGGAACCGCCGATGTAAACACGGCGGTTCCCCGCTCTGTTAGTAGGGGCATGGGTGATCTACTGATCCCTGTCACTGGGATCAGTTAGATCTCTCATGCCCATGTTAGCCCAACCCCCCCACAGTAAGAACACACCCAGGGAATGCAGTTAACCCCTAGCTCCCCCCCCCCCGGTTAACCCCTTCACTGCCAATGACATTTATACAGTAATCAGTGGACATTTAAATGTCTGATTGCTGAATAAATGTCATTGGTCCCAAAAAAGTGTCAAAAATGTCCGACATGTCTGCTGAAATATTGCAGTACTGCTAAAAATCGCAGATCACCGCCATTACTAATAAAAAATAAAAAAAAAAATAAAAACCCCAGAAATGAATTCTCACCATCTGTAAACGCGGCCACTTTTGCGCAAACCAATCAATAAACCCAGATTGCGATTTTTTTTATCACAAATATGAGGAAGAATATAAATCGGCCAAAAACGGTGAAAAAAAATTTTTTTTATATTTTTTTTTTGGATTTGAATTTTAGCAAAAAATAAGAAATTTGGGTTTTTTTGCAAAATGGTCGCTCTTCTTTTGTTTATAGCGGCGTTCAGAAATGACGCAGGGGCGATCAAATACCACCAAAAGAAAGCTCTATTTGTGGGAAAAAAAGGACGCAAATTTTGTTTGGGTGCAACGTCGCACGACTGCACAATTGTCAGTTAAAGCGACGCAATGCCGAATCGCAAAAAGTGCTCTGGTCCTAAAGCTGGAAAACCTTCCGGTTGGTAAGTGGTTAAAGAGTGGATGCCAAAAAAAAAAAAAAATCTGTGTGGAACTCCCCTTTAAGTAAAATGTCACAAAACTCTATGGGGTTGTTTCTACTAAATTGACTCAAAATGTGGATTTGTGGATGGCCTTGTCAGCACCAACCACCTCGACAAAATTCAACTAAAAAAATATAATGGACTGGGCGAAGCCTTAGGTATCAAGCAGACATGGGTGCTGTGGAAGCCTGAATACAATAGCCGGAAGTGCAGATAATGGATGGATAGATGGATATTCTCTCATTCGGTCTTCGGATTGAATGAGAGAAGTCTAGCTGTTACAGGAAATAGCCATTCGATTGAATCATCATGGATATATAGACATTGATAACCAAATGGAACTGGCAAAACATTCCATCTCTTCAAAATGATATTTCTGACTACATGGGTCCATCAAAGGTCCTGTACAAATGATCTTTTCCTAAATGTTAAGTCTATAAATACCTGTTTCTTCAGACTTCTAAAATATAGGTATAGGCTACGTTTTAGTCACCCTCTAAGTAGATATACTAATACGTTTTTATTTACCGACATCAGCTCCACTGAGTGCCTTTCCGAGTGGCCACTGTCTCATGTCAATGTTCCTTCCATTTACAGACAAGGACTGGACACAGCCTTTAAATCCCCGGTTGGTCCCCGCTGACTTCACCAGCCAATAGGAACTTGGTGCTCCACCCAGGTATAAAGGTGTGCGGAAGGTGATCTTACTGTATTGACCCTGGTGGAAAAAGAAACACATTCTCCAACTCAATAAAGTAAAGGTATTATTATACAATATGTGTAATTGAAGACATCCCTAGTGTTTGTATTATTTGTTTGGTATATTCAGTGTGGTCTGGTGTGCCACAGGTGAACGGCTGCTAAACTGTGTATATACAGTATCTCACAAAAGTGAGTACACCCCTCACATTTTTGTAAGTATTTTATTATATCTTTGACAACACTGAAGAAATGACACTTTGCTACATTGTAAAGTAGTGAGTGTACAGCTTGTATAACAGTGTAAATTTGCTATCCCCTCAAAATAACTCAACACACAGCCACTAATGTCTAAACCACTGGCAACAAAAGGGAGTACACCCCTAAGTGAAAATGTCCAAATTGGGCCCAATTAGCAATTTTCCCTCTCCGGTGTCATGTGATTTGTTAGTGTTACAAGGTCTCAGGTGTGAATGGGGAGCAAGTGTGTTCAATTTGGTGTTGATCGCTCTCACTCTCTTATACTGGTCACTGGAAGTTCAACATGGCACCTCATGGCAATGAACTCTCTGAGGATCTGAAAAAGAATTGTTGCTATATATAAAGATGGCCTAGGCTATAAGAAGACTGCCAAGACCCTGAAACTGAGCTGCAGCACGGTGGCCAAGACCATACAGTGGTTTAACAGGACAGGTTCCACTCAGGCCTCGCCATGGTAGACCAAAGAAGTTGAGTGCATGTGATCAGCGTCATATCCAGAGGTTGTCTTTGGGAAATAGATGTATGAGTGCTGGCAGCATTGCTGCAAATGCTGAAGGGGTGGGGGTGGGGGTCAGCCTGTCTGTGCTCAGACCATACACCACACACTGCATCAAATTGGTCTGCATGGCTGTCGTCCCAGAAGGAAGCCTCTTCTAAAGATAATGCACAAGAAAGCCTGCAAACAGTTTGCAGA
Organism: Glandirana rugosa; assembly: GCA_018402905.1. Classification (NCBI taxonomy): domain Eukaryota; kingdom Metazoa; phylum Chordata; class Amphibia; order Anura; family Ranidae; genus Glandirana; species Glandirana rugosa. The sequence goes on from BLSH010399570.1 coordinate 566,058, forward strand.
AGACAAGCAGACTAAGGACATGGATTACTGAAACCATGCCCTGTGGTCTGATGAGACCAAGGTAAAGTTATTTGGTTCAGATGGAGTCAAGTGTGTGTGTCGGCAACCAGATGAGGAGTACAAAGACAAGTGTGTCTTGCCTAAAGTCAAGCATGGTGGAGGGAGTGTCATGGTCTGGGGCTGCATGAGTGCTGACGGCAACGGGGAGCTACGAGGGAACCATGAATGTCAACATGTACTGTGACATACTGAAGCAGAGCATGATCCCCTCCCTTTGGAGACTGGGCCGCAGAGCAGTATTCCAACATAACGACCCCAAACACAACTCCAAGACAACCACTGGCTTGCTAAAGAAGCTGAGGGTAAAGGTGATGGACTGGTCAAGCATGTCTTCAGACCTAAACCCTATTGAGCATCTGTGGGGCATCTTCAAACGGAAGGCGGAGGAGCGCAAGGTCTCTAACATCCACCAGCTCTGTGATGTCGTCATGGAGGAGTGGAAGAGGACTCCAGTGGCAACCTGTGAAGCTCTGGTGAACTCCATGCCCAAGAGGGTTAAGGCAGTGCTGGAAAATAATGGTGGCCACACAAAATATTTACACTTTGGGTCCAATTTGGACATTTTCACTTAGGGGTGTACTCACTTTTGTTGCCAGCAGTTTAGACATTAATGGCTGTGTGTTGAGTTATTTTGAGGGGACAGCACATTTACATTGTTATACAAGCTGTACACTCACTACTTAACATTGTAGCAAAGTGTCATTTCTTCAGTGTTGTCACATGAAAAGATATAATAAAATATTTACAAAAATGTGAGGGATGCACTCACATTTGTGAGATACTGTAGATATGTCCTTGTAAAAACTGAAATATTTTCTGCAGGTAAAAGGATATTGTGTGTAATACTCATTTTTGTTAGACATTGTTTAAATTTTAGTTTATTTCTAATGGTGAGCTGCAATGCCCAGCCTAAAAAGAGTCAAATAAAAATGTAGGGTGAGAAATTGTAAATGCTGTAAAAGCCGCAATATGATAATTTGTGGGTAAACTTGACCATAACACATATGTAGAAATCCCATTCCAAAACCATGGGAAGTAATATGGACCCCCACCTTTTTTTAGCAATAGCAGCCTTAACTCATCTTGAATTATTTTTGCAAGATTTTGGAATGTGTCTGTAGGAATTTGTGGCCATTCAAAGTTTATTTGTGAGGTCAGATACCGATGCTGGATGAAAAGACCTGGTATTGCAGTCTGTGTTTAATACATCCCAAAGGTCCATAGCTGTTCAATAGGATTTGGTTTAGGGCTTTAGACCTCTCAAGTTTCTCCACATCAGAATCTTCATACCAACGCTTTATAGAGCTAGTTTTGTGCACAGTTATGCTGGAACAAAAAAGGGCCTTCACCAAAACTGTTACCACAAAGCTAGAAGCACACAATTGTCTAAAATGTCTTTGTATGTTGTAGTATTAACAGTGCCCTTCACTGGAAACACCTGAACGCAATAATTGTAGGTGTCAACATACGTTTGGCCGTATTTTGTAAGTAAATAAATTAATTTTAAAAAATGGCTCATCAAATATATCCCCTACCGCAAAACTCTATTGGTTGTCACTGTGAGGTGTTCTTCTATGTCTTGCATCTTACCGGAGACCTTCCGGACACAGAAGCACCATTATCGAGCTTTATCCACCCGTTCAGACCTTCTCTGTAAATTGTCACAACATGCCAGGTACCTGGTTTGATTTTGCTGTCACTTGTAATAATAGCAGTCCCAGTGCCACAATTATAGCTAAAAAAAAAAGAACACATAAGATAGATAGATAGATAGATAGATAGATAGATAGATAGATAGATAGATAGATAGATAGATAGATACAGCGCCTTGAAAAAGTATTCATAGCCCTTGAAATTTTCCACATTTTGTCATGTTACAACCAAGAACTTAAAACGGAGTTCCACCCTGTTAAAAGTCAGCAGCTACCAAAAGGGTAGCTGCTGACTTTTAACAATCGGCCACTCACCTGTCCCTCGTTCCAGTGATGCGGCCGCCCGAGGGCTCGCTCGTCTCCCCCTCCCCTCGGCGGTGCCGGCATCACAAATGTGGGCACCTGCTTTGGCTTCAGAGCCGGGCGCACACTGCTACGGCTCCAGGGGAGGAAGTGGAAGTGAAAACAGGGTCCCTGGTCACCCCCCCCTCTCCTAAAAAAGACATGCCAATTGTGGCATGTCGGGGGGGGTCACCTTCCCTTAAAGCGCAAGTTCCACTTTTGGGTGGAACTCCGCTTTAAATGTATTTTATTGGGATTTTATGTGATAGACCAACACAAAGTGGCACATAATTGTGAAGTGGAAGTAAAATGATAAATGATTTTCCATTTTTTTTTTACAAATAATTATTTGGAAAGTGTGGCGTGCATTTGTATTCAGCCCTCTTTACTCTAATACCCCTAACTCTAGTGAAACCAATTGCCTTCAGAAGTCCCCTAATTAGTAAATAGACTCCACCTGTGTGTAATTTAATCTCAGTGTAAATACAGTTGTTCTGTGAAGCCCTCAGAGGTTTGTTAGAGAACCTTAGTGAACAAACAGCATCATGAAGGCCATGGAACACACCAGACAGGACAGGGATAAAGTTGTGGAGAAGTTTAAAGCAGGGTTTGGTTATAAAAATATATCCCAGGCTTTGAACATCTCATGGAGTACTGTTCAATCCATCATCCAAAGATGGAAAGAGTATGGCACAACTGCAAACTTACCAAGACATAGCCGTCCACCTAAACTGACAGGCCGGGCAAGGAGAGCATTAATCAGAGAAGCAGCCAAGTGGCCCATGGTAACTCTGGAGGAGCTGCAGAGATCCACAGCTCAGGTGGGAGAATCTGTCCACGGGACAACTATTGGTTGTGAACTCCACAAATCTGGCCTTTATGGGAGAGTGGCAAGAAGAAAGCCATTGTTGAAAAAAAGTCATAAGAAGTCCTATTTGCAGTTCACGAGAAGACACGTGGGAGACACAGTAAATATGTGGAAGAAGGTGCTCTGGTCAGATGAGACCAAAATTGAACTTTTTGCCCTAAAAGCAAAACACTATGTGTGGCGGAAAACTAACACTGCACATCACCCTGAACACACCATCCCCACCGTGAAACATAGTGGTGGCAGAATCATGTTGTGGGGATGCTTTTCTTCAGCAGGGACAGGGAAGCTGATGGGAAGATGGATGTAGCAAAATACAGGGCAATCTTAACAGAAAACCTGTTGGAGTCTGCAAAAGACTTCAGACTGGGTTGGAGGTTCACCTTCCAGCAGGACAACGACCCTAAACATACAGCCAGAGCTAAAATGAAACGGTTTAGAGCAAAGCATATTCATGTGTTAGAATGACCCAGTCAAAGTTCAGACTGAAATCTAATTGAGAATCTGTGGCAAGACTTGAAAATTGCTGTTTCTCCATCCAATCTGACAGAGCTTGAGCTATTTAGCAAAGAAGACTGGGCAAAAAATTCACTCTAGATGTTCAAAGCTGATAGAGACATCCCCAAAAAGACTTGCAGCAAAAGGTGGTTCTACAATAATGCACGCCACACTTTTCACATATTTATTTGTAATACATTTTGAAAACCATTTATCATTTTCCCTCCACTGCACAATTATGCACCACTTTGTGTTGGTAAATAAAATACATTTACGTTTTTTGGTTGTAACATGACAAAATGTGGAAAATTTCAAGGGGTATGAATACTTTTTCAAGGCGCTGTAGGTAGATAAAGAGATAGATTCAATTTTCCAGCCCTCACTTAAAGTGTAAGCACAGACAAAACTTTTTTTCTTATATTTTTGGATAGCGTGGGAAAGACTAAAACCCCTATCTGGCATTTTTTGCTATATGGGGCTTTATTGACATTTCTCCTCTCTTCCTGTCATGGAGCCAATGGTTTCACTAGAGAAGTGATAGAAAATCTACAACAGGGTCACAGAAAGCCATAAAAAATTGATAAGGGTTCTAGTCTTACCCTACCCACCCAAAATAAAGGAACAGTAGGAAAAACAGTAAAACTCCACAGGGTTTCCAGCCTTTCCCCATTCTATCTAAAGCTACAAATGAAATATTTTGCTTGGAAATAGACTTTAATTTCATCAAAGGAAGCCTTAGAAATACAGAGGCCACACTGTTGGCTTCTGAATACAAGCTACCGTATATACTCGTGTATAAGTCGAGCCGTGTATAAGCCGACCCCCTACTTTTGCCCAAAAAATATGGGAAAATATATTGACCCGCGTATAAGCCTAGGGTGGGAAATGCAGCAGCCAGAACACAGGGACAGGGAGCCAGAGCACAGGGATATTAGCCAGGACACAGGGATTTTAGCCAGGACACAGGGATTTTAGCCAGGACACAGGGATATTAGCCAGGACACAGGGATATTAGCCAGGACACAGGGATATTAGCCAGGACACAGGGATATTAGCCAGGACACGGGGATATTAGCCAGGACACAGGGATATTAGCCAGGACACAGGCATATTAGCCAGGACACAGGGATATTAATGCCAGGACACAGGGATATTAATGCCAGGACACAGGGATTTTAGCCAGGATACAGAGACTATAGCCAGAACACATAAGGGATGAGTAAGGTAGTTTCACATTAAACAGAGCTGTGCTGCTTCTAAGAGCCGTTCTGTGCTTGTAACTGTGACTAATCACATTGGAATGTAGAGAATGCTGAGAGAGAGCTGCAGCTCTTCACTGAGATCGGGTGGGCGGGACTGAACAGCTAACATCAGCTTGTCCCGCCCACCTGCCGACATCAAGCTGAAAATCTGACACCTCTCTCAGCATTCTCTACATTCCAATGTGATTAGTCACAGTTGCAAGCACAGAACGGCTCTTAGAAGAAGCACGGCTCTGTTTAATGTGAAACTACTGATCACCCACAGACACTGACTCGGGTATAAGCCGAGGGGGGTCTTTTTCAGCACAAAAAATGTGCTGAAAAACTCGGCTTATACCCGAGTATATACGGTAGCTAACTGGCTGTCTCTGGCTTCAAAATTCTGAGAAACTCACTTTAACCAAGCAACATACCAAGAAAATCACCCTGAAGCCAGAACGCTTGATCTGCATGCTTATTCTAGGCCCATGACACAGAAAGTACTGAACCATGATAGCCAGGGAACTAGAACTAGAAGAGGTCACCAATATTAGCCTCTATACTCAACGCTGTATCTTGGCCTAGGCCAACAAGGCCCAGGCCTAGGGCGGCACTTTGCAGGGGGGCAGCCCGAAAAGAGTCCCCGCCGGCTTGCACTTTAAGTGCTGCCAGTATAATAATACAGGCAGGGCCACCATCAGAGGGGGGGGCAGCCCATACATATGTGGGGGTCCGGGCGTCCCGAAGGGCCCAGGCGGCAGACCCCAACCAATGAGTTGTTGTGCGGGCAGCCGGTTTTCCGCAACTGTGGGGGGGGCACGAGTTTAGTCAGGTCTAGGGCAGCACAAAACCTAAACACACCACTGACACAGACATATCCAGAACTAAGAGGAGATCATCAAGCATGAGACGGAAATGGTCAGGAATCTGTTATGTCATCAGGATATGAAGAGGAATAAACAATACAGAATTCTATAGAGGAAGAATTACCGAGTCATCAAAACTCTGCAGCTCTATGGGGGGCATCGCCACGGCAACCGTGGATGGGGGGATTGTCGCCATGGCAACCGCGGATGGGGAGGACCGTCGCCACGGCAACCGTGGACAGGGAGGACAGTCGCCACGGCAACCACAGACAGGGAGGACCATCGCTACGGCAACCGTGGAGGGGGGGGCGTCACCACGGCAAAAGCGGCGGACGGGGGGACCTTCGCCTCAGCAGCTACGGATGGGGAGGGCCATCACCACGGCAATCGCGGACGGGGGAGGGCCATCGCCGCGGCAACCGCGGACAGAGGGACCGTCGCCAAGGCAACCGCAGATGGGGGGCGTCGCCAGGGCAACCCCGGACAGGGAGGACCATCGCCATGGCAACCGCGGACGGGGAGGACCGCCGCCACGGCAACCACGGACAGGGAGGGCCTTCGTCACGGCAACCGCGGACGGGGTGGCAGTGTAGTCACAGCATTGTTCAGAGGTGGCAGCAGAGCAGTGTGTGGACATGTAGGGAGCCCCAATACAACACAGACTTATCCAGAGTTGAGAGGAGATCATCAGGCATGAGACGGAAATGGTCAGGAAGCTGTTATGTCATCAGGATATGAAGAACAATAAACAATACAGAATTCTATAGAGGAAGAATTACAGAGTCATCAAAACTCTGCAGCTCTAACCTGACTGTCATAAGAGGTCTGTGATAGAGGAGGAAACCCACAACCGTGGATGGGGGGCGTCGCCACGGCAACCGCGGACGGGGGGCATCGCCACGGCAACCACGGATGGGGAGGACCGGTGCCACGGCAACCGCGGACAGGGAGGACAGTCATCACGGCAACCGCAGACAGGGAAGACCATCGCCATGGCAACCGTGGAGGGGGGGACCGTCGCCAGGGCAACTGTGGATGGGGAGGGCCGTCGCCACGGCAACTGCGGACGGGGAGGACTGTCGCCACGGCAACCACAGACGGGGGACCGTCACCACGGCAACCACGGACTGGGGGCGTCGCCAAGGCAACCACGGCCAGGGAGGACCATCACCATGGCAACCGCGGACGGGGAGGACCGTCGCCACGGCAATCGCGGGAGGGGGACCGTCGCCACAACAGCCACAGATGGGGGGACCATCGCCATGGCAACCATGGACTGGGAGGACCGTCGCCATGGCAACCGCAGACGGGGGCATTGCCAAGGCAACTGCGGACGGGGAGGACCATCACCATGGCAATCGCGGATGGGGAGGACCGTCGCCACGGCAATCGGGGACGAGGAGGGCCGTCGCCATGGCAACCATGGACGGGGTGGCAGTGTAGTCACAGCATTGTTCAGAGGTGGCAGCAGAGCAGTGTGTGGACATGTAGGGAGCCCCAATACAACACACAGACTTATCCAGAGCTGAGAGGAGATCATCAGGCATGAGACGGAAATGGTCAGGAAGCTGTTATGTCTTCAGGATATGAAGAGGAATAAACAATACAGAATTCTATAGAGGAAGAGTTACAGAGTCATCAAAACTCTGCAGCTCTAACCTGACTGTCATAGGAGGCCTGTGATGGAGGAGGAAACCCACAACCGGCGCCACGGCAACCGTGGACAGGAAGGACAGTCGCCACGGCAACCGCAGACAGGGAAGACCGTTGCCACGGCAACCGTGGAGGGGGGAAGTCACCACGGCAAAAGCGGCGGATGGGGGGACCGTCGCCACGGCAACTGTGGATGGGGGGCCGTCGCCATGGCAACCGCAGACGGGGAGGACTGTCGCCACGGCAACCACAGACAGGGGGACCGTCGCCACGGCAACCACGGACGGGGGCATCGCCAAGGCAACCACGGACAGGGAGGACCATCACCATGACAACCGCGGACGGGGAGGACCATCGCCACGGCAATCGCGGACGGGGGGACTGTCGCCACAACAGCCACAGATGGGGGACCGTCACCACACCAACTGCGGACGGGGAGGACCATCGCCATGGCAACCACAAATGGAGGAGGGTGCGTTGCCACGGCAACCGCGGATTGGGAGGACCGTCACCACGGCAACCGCTGATTGGGAGGACCGTCGCCACTGCAAACGAGGATGGGGGGACTGTCTCCACGGCAACTGCAGACAGGGGAGGGCCGTCGCCACGGCAACCGCGGACAGGATGGGCCATCGCCACGGCAACCGCAGACTGGAAGTAGAGAGGAGACATTGCTGGAAGAAGCAGCAGAGGAGTTATTTGCGGAGCCCAGCCGCCATCCAACTGTGGGGAGTGGAGGACCTTAGGTGACGCTCTTAAAGGAAAAGCCTACCCTGAGCGATCACTGGATGATTAGCATAAGCGCTTTTTGTCAAAATTGAGGTGAGAGTTCTGGGAGCACGGGGAGGACAGCACTCTCATAGTAAGCCCTTTTGGTGGCGTACAGTAAAGACCCTCCAGACCGGCTCCTTCTGCATGTTTGAAGCACCTTAATGCCCTCTGAGTACCTTGTGGCACCAAGTCACTTTGAAGTATGAACTTATTGCATCAGGCTATGGGCCTTGCTGTTTGATAGACACTATTGGTTGTGGAGAATGATTGAACATTTGAACGGAACTTACGGATATAAAAAATATTGTCTTTCCTTTTAACTTGCACTTGAAGATTGATGTCTGATTATACCTTTCACTGAATTGCATATTATTATTTATACCTCACACCTTTCCTCTGGATTGCATATTAATATTTTTATGTTACATTTTTTGTGATATTGAGATTTTTGTTTACATCACATTGTCACCTTGCCACTCAACAAACTTTAGTTTTAATTGATGCACATATGTAAATTTTATGCTGCGGAACTCACGGGATATATATTTGTTTTAGGAGTTTGATCGGATTGCGCAATATCACACTTTACATCAGCTAATTAGTATTACTGTGTTACTACTAGGTATTGCTGCAGCTGACACACATGTTGAGAGATATTTACACGTTGTACTTGGCCAGCTATTCACTTATTTGTTCATATTGTCTATTTAGCTTATAGTAGCGCAAGGGCTTTCCACTTACTTATTGTTCAGAGGTGGTAGCAGAGCAGTGTGTGGACATGTAGGGAGAACCCCGGAAGCCCCAATACAACACACAGACCAACGCTGTATCTTGGCCTAGGCCAACAAGGCCCAGGCCTAGGGCGGCACTTTGCAGGGGAGCAGCACGAAAAGAGTCCCCGCTGGCTTGCACTTTTAGTGCTGCCAGTATAATAATACAGGCAGGGCCACCATCAGAGGGGGGGGGCAGCCCATACATATGTGGGGGTCCGGGTGTCCCTAAGGGCCCAGGCGGCAGACCCCAACCAATGAGTTGTTGTGCAGGCAGCCGGCGTTCCGCAACAGAGCTAAGAGGAGATCATCAGGCATGAGACGGAAATGGTCAGGAAGCTGTTATGTCATCAGGATATGAAGAGGAATAAACAATACAGAATTCTATTGAGGAAGAATTACCGAGTCATCAAAACTCTGCAGCTCTAACCTGACTGTCATAGGAGGTCTGTGATAGAGGAGGAAACCCACAACTGTGGACGGGGGGGGGGACGGGGGGCGTCGCCACGGCAACCGCAGATGGAGGAACCGTTGCCACTGCAACCGTGGAGGGGGGGACCGTCACCACGGCAAAAGTGGCGGACGGGGGGACCGTCGCCACGGCAACTGCGGATGGAGAGGGCCGTCGCCACGGCAACCGATGACGGGAGAGGGACGTCGCCACGGCAACCGCGGACAGACGGAACGTCGCCAAGGCAACCGCAGACGGGGAGGACCGTAGCCACGGCAACCATAGAGGGGGGCCCGTCACCAGGCAAAAGCAGCGGACAGGGGGACCGTCGCCACGGCAACTGCGGATGGGGAGGGCCGTCGCCACGGCAACCGCGGACGGGGGAGGGCCGTCGCCACGGCAACCGCGAACAGAGGGACCGTCGCCAAGGCAACCGAAGATGGGGGACCATCGCCAAGGCAACCGCAGACAAGGAGGACCGTCGCCGCGGCAACTGCGGACGGACGGGGGGCGTTGCCAAGTCAAACGCAGATGGGGGACCGTCACCAAGGCAACCGCAGATGGGGAGGACCGTCGCCACGGCAACCGTGGAGGGGGGGACCGTCACCACGGCAAAAGCGGCGGATGGGGGGACCGTCGCCACGGCAACTGGGGATGGGGAGGGCCGT
>BLSH010399570.1:585463-598906 GCA_018402905.1 Glandirana rugosa
TACACATGAAATTTTCTTTCCCGTTTGTTTCTTGTATAATAAAGATTTTTACTCTGTACAAGTTGGTAAGGGTTTTTGTTTACGGTTCCGTGGTACTCGCACGTACTTATTTAAGGACTGCACAGGGTTACATGTCGTTGTCCGAGTAAAAAGTCGTTTCGAGGTGAGGTGAGAATTATTTCACCGTCATTTCCGTCTTCAAAAAAAAAATGGAACGACATAAGAGATGTAATTCCACTTTTTGGAAGACGTACGTCGAGGGGGTGTTCGGGGGGTAAATGTATCGATTCGGGTTAGAGCTAGGTCGCTACACGTTCTCTAGTCTCCGAAAGTACCAAGAGTAGGAGGAGTAACCGAGTCTATGTCGTCGTCCTCGGTCACCACTCCCATACTTAACTCCATAAGACACACAGAGCGGGACTTGGCCCTGCCCCCCCCCCCCCTTCCCTCACCACTGGCTCCTGCTGCTGTATCTGAGCCAATGAGGAGGATGAGAACCATGAAAGCCTCTGATCTCTTGCACATCGCTGGATCGAGATTGGGCTTAGCTATGTAAATGGGGGGCTTGTGGGGGAGCTGCATGCAGAAGGTTTTTCACCTTAATGTAGAGAATACAGCAAGGTAAAAAAAAAACTTCTGCCTTTACTGCCACTTTATTAAGAGTGGAGTGGAGCTTTGCTGAAAAATGAGCCTGTTGCTGTACATTGGGACACGTCAGGAATTTATTCATGCACGCTCATGGTGCCTTGGCATTTGTTTTTGGGAATGGTTGAACATGTCTCATTTTTAGAAATAATATGTTCTTTGTTTGCCCTTTCTTTTAAAGTACACATAGCCCCACCCAGAATGTACATGTGAGCACCATCAATATGTATTTTACATCTGTGAAGCTGCAATAGCACAGTGAGCATTGATCACACAGAAAACGCCATAGGGAAGGTCGTTTGTGTGTCTTCTACATCCGGGCAATCCTGTGTTAGGAGGACATTGATTAGTTCATGTGCACATGACACACAAGCAGCTCAGGGAATTCAGTGCTGCAAGCCTGGACTGAGGTTTAAGACAACCTGAAATTGTATGAGCTTGTATTGGAGGGGGGTGTTAAAAGCAAAGGCAGCGGACCTATTGGCTGCACCACAGCCGCCCCGCATGGTGGTGTTCCCCACCTGTCAAATGTCTCTGAAAACTGATCCGACTGCAGTGGGTGTGCGGCATAGTGGGAAAAAATAATCACCATGTTAATTGATGTTTTATAAAACTTTGAGCAGCTTAACCACTCCAATACCGGGCACTTTTACCCCCCCCCCCCCACGCTCCTGCCCAGGCCAACTGTCAGCGATTTGAATGACAATTGCGTGGTCATGTAACACTGTACCCAAACAACATTTTTATAATTTTGTTCACACAAATAGAGCTTTCTTTGGTGGTATTTAATCACCACTGGGTTTTCAAATTTCAAAAAAAATTTTGAATAAAATAAGTTTTTCTTTGTTTTATTTAGCAAATAAATAATCTTTCTTCATAAATTTAGACCAAGATGTATTCTGTTACTTTTTTGGTGAAAATAACCCAAATCTGTGTATATTATTTAGTCTGTAGGAAAGTTGTAGAGTCTGCAAACTATGGTATATACAGTATCTCACAAAAGTGAGTACACCCCTCACATTTTTGTAAATATTTTATTATATCTTTTCATGTGACAACACTGAAGAAATGACACTTTGCTACAATGTAAAGTAGTGAGAGTACAGCTTGTATAACAGTGTAAATTTGCTGTCCCCTCAAAATAACTCAACACACCATTAATGTTTAAACTGCTGGCAACAAAAGTGAGTACACCCCTAAGTGAAAATGTCCAAATTGGGCCCAAAGTGTCAATATTTTGTGTGGCCACCATTATTTCCCAGCACTGCCTTAACCCTCTTGGGCATGGAGTTCACCAGAGCTTCACAGGTTGCCACTGGAGTCCTCTTCTCCTCCTCCATGATGACATAATGGAGTTGGTGGATGTTAGAGACCTTTCACTCTTCCACCTTCTGTTTGAGGATTCCCCACAGATGTTTAATAGGGTTCAGGTCTGGAGATATGCCTGGCCAGTCCATCACCTTTACCCTCAGATCCTTTAGCAAGGCAGTGGTTATCTTGGAGGTGTGTTTGGGGTTGTTATGTTGGAATATTGCCCTGCGGCCCAGTCTCCGAAAGGAGAGGATCATGCTCTGCTTCAGTATGTCACAGTACATGTTGGCATTCATGGTTCCCTCAATGAACTGTAGCTCCCCAGTGCCAGCAGCACTCATGCAGCCCCAGACCATGACACTCCTACCACCATGCTTGACTGTAGGCAACAAGACACACTTGTTTTTGTACTCTTCACTTGGTTGCTGCCACACACGCATGACACCATCTGAACCAAATACGTTTATCTTGGTCTCATCAGACCACAGGACATGGTTCCAGTAATCTTATACTTAGTCTGCTTGCCTTCAGCAGACTGTTTGAGGGCTTTCTTGCGCATCATCTTTAGAAGAGACTTCCTTCTAGGACGACAGCAATGCAGACCAATTTTATTCAGTGTGGGTTGTATGGTCTGAGCACTGACAGGCTGACCCCCCACCCCTTCAACCTCTGTAGCAATGCTGGCAGCACTCATACGTCTATTTCCCAAAGACAATCTCTAGATATGACGCTGAGCATGTGCACTCAACTTCATTGGTCGACCATGACGAGGCCTATTCTGAGTGGAACCTGTCCTGTTAAACTGCTGTATGGTCTTGGCCTCCATGCTGCAGCTCAGTTTCGGGGTCTTGGCAATCTTCTTACAGCCTAGGCCACCTTTATGTAGTGCAACAATTCTTTTTTTCAGATCCTCAGAGAGTTCTTTGCCATGAGGTGCCATGTTGAACTTCCAGTGACAGTATGAGAGAGTGATAACACCACATTTAACACACCTGCTCCCCATTCACACCTGAGACCCAATGAGTCACATGACACCGGGGAGGGAAAATGGCTAATTGGGCCCAATTTGGACATTTTCATTCTTTCGCTTGGTGCATTTTTGGCCCCATAGACTTCAATTAAAACACATTGAAAACAAATGTATGGGTGTTTTTGCGTATTTTTATGCATAACAACCAGTCTCCTTCTAGCAAACTTCTACTCTAACCAGACTGCAGAGAGATGGAAATGGGGAGACCATGCTGGAAGCTGGAGAGCCGATACGGCCGCTGCGTGAAAGGACATTGCTCTACCATCCCAAGGACAATAATTATGAAGAACGCTGCAAGCAGGAGAGGGCATAAAATGACAATGCCCATGCAGTTTGTATTGATTAGAACACCTAGCCAGCCTGAAAACATGAAAAAGATGCAAAAGCACATCAGCAAAACACGCTGAAAAAAATCACGAATATGCAGAAGTACTAGTATGATGGGGGTTTATTTGTTTTATATCCTCTGTGGAATATTACAAAGTCATCGTTTTCTAGATGCTACATATCACACACACATACATACATGCTACATATCACACACACATACAAACTAAATTGTTATTTTTTATTCAGCTTTCTGCGGCCTTTGTTTCTATTTCCTGAATGTTTGCCTGGATCCATCTATAAAGAGATGGTGATTTCTGCTTATTTTTCTGCTTATTTTTCATCTGTTTAAGCTATTTGATCCATTTCAGCAGATGGTAAAATTATTTTATTAAGTACCTTTACATATGAATTCTTTGGCTACTGAAAAAAAAACAATATGTTCTAAAGAAAAAGCAACACTACAAAACATTTACTGTTAAAGTGGTATTAAACTCAAAACCAAATGTAATATATATTGCAGCTTACCAATCATTAGATCTGGTGCCTGCATTTGTTTTTTGATTTTTTTTCCCTCTGTTTTCACCTTGTGATCTGGCCAGTAACACACCTCCGGTATTAGAGCGCCCCCACTCTGGATGAAGGAGGGGGCACCTTAGGACAGCAACATCGTCAGTCTGGGGGAGTATTAGATATACTAGCAGATTTAATAAGTTGAAGCCACACTTTATAATCAGTTACAGAAAACCTTTTTTTTTCCATTGGGATAAAGGTTTTATATGAATAAATAAAAAACTGATAATGTTATACTGATTGTAAAGTCTAATTTAAAAATAAAATAATAAACATGTCATACTTACCTGCTCTGTGAAATGTTTTTCAGATCCTCCTCTTCTGGGGTCCCTCTTCACTGTTCCTGGCCCCTCCCTCCTGTCGAGTGCCCCCCACAGGAAGCAGCTTGCTATGGGGGCATCCGAGCAGAGCTGTAGTCCATTCAGACATGGAGCTGCCGTTCAGCCTTGCCCCCTCTCTCTCCTGATTGGCTAACTGACTTTGATTGCTAGCCACAGGACGCAATGGCGCCGCTGCTGTGTCTCAGCCAATCAGGAGGGATAGTCCTGGATGGCCGAGGGACTCGTGGACATCGCTGGACAGAGATGGGGCTCAGGTAAGTATTGGGGGGTGCTGGCGGAGGCTGCTACACACAGAAGGCTTTTTATCTTAATGCATAGAATGCATTAATATATAACTAAAGGCAAAACTTTTTTTTTAGTTTTGGATAGAGTGGGGAGGGATTAGAGGCCCTGTCTGTTTTTATTGCTGTCTGTGCCCCTGTTAAGGAGTTTCAACCTCTCTATTTGCCCTGTTTAACATTATCATTAAAAGTGAAAAAACAATTTTTGGGTTGTCCCCAGAAAAGTAATAGATGGGAAATCTTCCAATGGGGACATTAGTTCTGATGACCTGGGGGTCCCCAGGAAAAAAATCCTTTAATTTGCAGAGATATCCTCTCACTTCCTGTTTGCTTATGGGACAGGAAGTGAAGGAAAATCTCCGCCATGGGACAGAGATGGCAAAAAAAAAAAAAATCTGACAGGGGTTATAACCCTCCCTTACTCTTTCCAAAGTGAAAAGAAGTTTTGCCCATAGTTCTACTTTAAGAGCCTGTCAAATGGTTCAACTCCCCAGCATCCATCAAAAACCAACGTATCAGGTCTGGGATGCTCTTACCCTTTAAAGCTTAACTCTAAGGAAAAAGAAAAATATTTTTGACCATTTTTGCTATGTATAACTAAAATACCTCTGAAGATGAATTTTTGGGTAGCGCTACATTTGGTACAACTTTTAATTTTAATCAAGTCATTGCAAGTGCTGAACTTCCAGCTCCAGTATAGTGAATGATCATTCTCTACTTTCCTCTCCTCTTGTCCATTCACAAAACATCTCATATTCTTTTCAGAGAATACAAGGCATTCTGTGAGTGGACAAGAAGAGAGGAGAGGTCACAATCTCTCCTGATCCATTGACAGTATGGGGTTGATTTGTGAAGGGGAAAAAAGACTGTGCACTTTGCATAGTGCAGGTGCATTCTGCAAGGGAATGTGCTCCAGAGCTTAGTAAGTGAGATAAGGCTTCACTTTGCAAAGAGTGCCCAATCACGTGCAAGGAAAATGTAAAAAAAACAGCATTTTTGCTTGCACATGATTGGATGAAGTCAACAGAGCTTCTGCTCATTTACTAAACTGCACCTGCACTTTGCGAAGTGCACCATCTACAGTCTTTGCCTTTAGTAAATCAACCCGTATGCTGTATCACTTATTGGACGAGATCCCAAAATGTAAGTCTCAGCACTGGAAGTCTAGGTCATTTGCATACTAGCAGCCATCTCAGCCTGAGAACAGAGAAGTAAAGTGGAATATTACCCATAATAACTTAAACAAATAATGTTTTTTTAGCAAGGAACATACATTACACATTAATAATTTTGCTACCAAAATTAGGGTGTTCTGTAAATTGCCTCCAGCATTGCTCCTGCTTCTTCTTGCTGGAGGCCACCATTTTTCTGAAGCCCAAAGCCCCTGAACAGCAGTAAATCATAAAGTGGAACTAAACCCATTGATTTGCTGGTTTCAAAAAACAGTTACATTCCTGGAATGTTGGAAATGCAAACTTTCACAATTGATTGTGTCCTCTAGCTTGATCATGCAAACTCTGCTTATGTTGCCACCACAATTTAAAGCAGAATTCAAAAATATAACCCAGAAGGTTATGCTGAGAAGTGACTAAAGGGACCAAGAAGTCCCCCCCTGAAACCAGTGAGTACAGCCTTCTTAGAACAGAAGGTATTCATATCTGATACCATTAATCGGTTAAAGACCGGCTCGCGTACATTTACTGCTGCAGAGTGGCCAGCACGCTCTCGTGCCCACCGCGCGCTCCCTGAGTTGTGGCCATGGGTCGGGCAGACTTGATGCCCGCCATCGACCAGCGATCACCTACTACACAGGAAGAATGGGGAACCGCCGTGTGTGTTCTGTCAGAGATCTACTGATCCCTGCGCCCCTGACAGCCCAGCCCCCACACAGTTAGAACACACCTAGGGAACACAGTTAACCCCTTGATTGCCCCCTATAGGTTAACCTCTTCCCTGCCAATGACATTTATACAGTAATCAGTGGCTATTTTTAGATCTCATTGCTGTATAAATGTCAATGGTCCCAAAAAAGTGTCAAAAATGTCTGACATGTCCGCCCCAATATCACAGTATCACAGTCCAGATCGCCGCCATTACTAGTATAAAAAAATAAAAAATAAAAATGCCATGAATGAATTCTCATGGTTTGTAAACACGGCAACTTTTGTGCAAACCAATCAATATACGCCGATTGCAATTTTTTTTCACCACAAATATGAGAAAGTATATATATCGGCCAAAACTGATGAATACGTTTGTTTTTTTATATTTATTTTGGATATGTATTATAGCAAAAAGTAAAAAATATTGTTTTTTTTCAAAATTGTCGCTCTTTTTTTGTTTATAGAGGTGATCAGAAGTGATGTAGAGGGGATCAAATACCACCAAAAGAAAGCTCTATCTGTGGGAAAAAAAGGACGTCAATTTTGTTTGGGTACAACGTCGCATGACCATGCAATTGCCAGTTAAAGCTATGTAGTGCCGAATCGCAAAAAAATGGCCTGGTCATTAAGGGGGAAAATCTTTCGGGGCTGAAGTGGTTAATATATCAAGAATTAAAAAACAAGCAACCCAGTATATAAATCAAATGAACTGAAGATTACTGGTATCAGCGCTCTCGATGCAAAACACTAATGTATATATATTAATAACTAATACAAATATTCATATAAAGTATAACACAAATTAAAATATTCAAAATAAGAATGTAGATAATTTCTCATTTCAGGTTGGTGGGTGGAACCATGAAACTCATTCTTTTTATTGCCCCGTGGCCAACTGTGCATCCAGAAGGCTGATGTAAAGCACAGATACAGAAAGCCTCTTCCCTTACACCGCAGCTCCAAGTGACGTCACTCGATGATGGGAAAGCTCCAGGTCCCCATCTAACAAGAAGGTGCTCCAGCACTGGGCATGAGTTGGGGTTCTCAGCTTTCCCAGGAGATCCAATATGACCCTCGCACAGGCGAGCGCACTCGGGTATAAGATCATTATTCAAGGCAAGAGGGTACGGGGGGATGAGTGTGAGACAATTATGACCCTACACAGGTACCATCCCGTACCATCCCTCAAACCAAAATTGTGGGACTTTACATGTATCTTATAGGGTCTAATAATTTGGCCAATCTTTTGGACTCCTCTTCCAGGACAGCAACATCCTGGACAACCAGACTGTAACTTTGGTTTTAACGAGTCCTGTCTTTTTAACCAGTTCCCGACCGGCTCGCGTACATTTACTGCTGCAGAGTGGCAGCGTCCCGGGAATCCCTGTCTATAAACAGCGGCTTGCGCGTACGATGTAGCAGGCGGGAGCGCGCCACCCGTGACACACTCTCGTGCCCGCCGCACTCTGCAGGAGTGTGGCCGCAGGTCGGGGGACTCGATCTCCGCCAGCGAACCGCGATTGCCTGGCAGAGTAGAAAAATGGGGAACCGCCAATATAAGCACGGCGGTTCCCCGCTCTGTCTGCCTGACAGTGATCCTGTCACTGGGATCAGTTAGATCTCTTATGCCCCTGACAGCCCAGCCCCTTTACAGTTAGAACACACCCAGGGAACACAGTTAACCCCTAGATCTCCCCCTGCAGGTTAACCCCTTCACTGCCAATAACATTTACACAGTAATCAGTGGATATTTAAATTTCTGATCGCTGTATAAATGTCATTGGTCCCAAAAAAGTGTTAAAAATGTCCGACATGTCCGCTGCAATATCACAGTCCCTATAAAAATCGCAGCTCAGCGCCATTACTAGTAAAAAAAAAAAAAAAAAAATTGTAAAAACGCCAGAAATGAATTCTCATGGTTTGTAAACGCGGCAACTTTTGCACAAACCAATCAATAAACGCTGATTGTGGGTTTTTCTTACCAAAAATATGAGGAAGAATATAAATCAGCCAAAACTGATGAATACATTTGTTTTTTTATATATTTTTTTTTGGATTTGTATTTTAGCAAAAAGTAAGAAATATTGTTTTTTTTTGCCAAACTGTCGCTCTTTTTTTTGTTTATGGCGGTGATCAGAAATGACGCAGAGGTGATCAAATACCACCAAAAGAAAGCTCTATTTGTGGGGAAAAAAGACACAAATTTTGTTTGGGTACAATGTCACACGGCCGCGCAATTGTCAGTTAAAGCGGCGCAGTGCCGAATCGCAAAAAGTGCTCTGGTCCTAACATTTGAAACCCTTCCGGTCCTTAAGTGGTTAACAAATAATTTGTGTGTGTAAAATAAAGATTTGTATATTTTTTAATTCTATTGTCTTCTAGTACCTATTAGACCCTATAAGGTACATGTAAAGTCCCACAATTTTGGTTTGAGTATATGATCTATAAAATAATTGTCTGCTTTTATATTTCAGGGTTTTGTTTTTTATTTGCTTTCATTGAGGAGTGTTTTTTTTTTTTCATTCAAGGTGAGTGGGGGCCTTCCATATAGGAGAACCGCTTTAATAGGTTATATTTTTTGACTCACACAGCTTTGCCATTACAAATTATAGAAGAATTCTAGTTTAGATTAAGGTTATTTTCTAAAGGCTTTTTTTATACCCATAAATGCGTAAACACAGAATACAGCGGGTGGTATGAGACGTGCCTGCCAGTTGTCTGCTGATGGCCATCTGTGTTCCTATTCTCATGGGACTGATATTTTTGTCGGATATGTGACTTTCCCATGGGGTCTTCACTTTCAAACATTGGGTTGCTATAAAAACTCTGATTAGTAGTCACTTGTCACGCAGTCTTCAACAAGACGTGTGATGCTTGGCATGTGTTTGGATCGCACTTTCTTTATAAGACGACTATCATGGGAAATTTGGTTGTCAAACAATCTAAGACACTGTTCCAAGTCAGCCCACTTGCATGCAGATTTCTATTCTCATACTGATCCACCCAGCAAGGTGCCAGTCCAGTCCATAGCCAAAGAACACTGTGCATTAGAAGACGGATGACCTCACTCAATCGTATGGAAACTCCAAGCAGATTTGTTGATAATCTATTAAAATACAAACACCACAGCTCCACAAACAGGGAACAGAGTTGACGTGCTTCACGCAGACATGCGTTTAATCATGTGATTAGACACATGTCTGCGTGAAACGCGTAAACGCTGTTCCCTGTATGTGGAGCTGTGGTATTTGTATTTTAATAGATTATCAATAAATTTTCTGGGGGGTGCCATACGATTGAGTGAGGTCATTTGTCTTCTTATGCACAAATAATGTATTTTGATAAATGTATTTGATTAATACACATTACGATAGTATTCAGTATGTGATTTTTTTTTTTTTTACATGCCTCTATTCTAATTCTAATTAGATCAAGTTGCCTGGCAAAAGTGACAATGAACAGGACAAAAAAAAATAATATAGCATATACAATTGTTACACATGCCATCTCATAATGGTATGTTATTAAAATGAGCTTCCCTTTTCAACCTGCAGCTGCTGGAGTTCTCTGTAAAATGCAATGCAATATGGCAACCTGAAGGTATTCTGTAAACAGTTAGTGTATATAGCATCCCAGTCTTAGTCCATAGGGTTCAGTATTGAGTTGACCCATCCTTTGCAGCTATAACAGCTTCAACTCTTCTGGGAAGGCTGTCCACAAGGTTTAGGAGTGTCTATGGGAATGTTTGACCATTCTTCCAGAAGCGCATTTGTGAGGTCAGGCACTGATGTTGGATGAGAAGGCCTGGCTCATAGTCTTCGCTCTTTGCTCAGGTTGAGGTCAGGACTCTGTGCAGGCCAGTCAAGTTCCTTAACTCTAAACTCACTCATCCATGTCTTTATGGACCTTGCTTTGTGCATTGGTGCGCAGTCATGTTGGAACAGGAAGGAGCCATCCCCAAACTATTCCCACAAATTTGGGAGCATGAAATTGTCCAAAATGTCTTGGTATTCTGATGCCTTAAGGGTTTCCTTCACTGGAACTAAGGGGCCAAGACCAACCCATGAAAAACAACCCTAAACCATAATCCCCCCCGCCACCAAACGATTTGGACCAGTGCACAAAGCAAGGTCCATAAAGACATGGATGAGCAAGTATGGGGTGGAGGAACTTAACTGGCCTGCACAGAGTCCTGACCTCAACCCGATAGAACACCTTTGGGATAAATTAGAGCAGAGACTGAGAGCCAATCCTTCTCATCCACATCAGTGCCTGACCTCACAAATGCGCTTCTGGAAGAATGGTCAAACATTCCCAAAGACACACTCCTAAACATTATAGACAGCCCTCCACTCCAGAAGAGTTGAAGCTGTTATAGCCCCACATCCAATCAATGTCCAAATCTTGTTACCTCAACCTCCGCAACATCTCCAAAATACGCCCCTTTCTAACCAACGACACAACAAAGCTCTTAATCCACTCCCTGGCCATCTCTTGTCTCGACTACTGCAACTCCCTTCTCATTGGCTTACCTCTACATAGGCTATCCCATCTTCAATCCATCATGAATACTGCTGCCAGACTTATCCACCTTACCAATCGCTCTGTGTCTGCTACTCCTCTCTGTCAATCCCTCCACTGGCTTCCACTCACCCAACGAATTAAATTCAAATTACTAACAACTACTTACAAAGCCACCCACAACTCAGCCCCCAGTTACATCACTAACTTAATCTCTAAATACCAGCCTATTCGTTCTCTTCATTCTTCTCAAGACCTCCTGCTCTCTAGCTCCCTCATCACCTCCTCCCATGCTCGCCTCCAGGACTTTTCCAGAGCCTCTCCAATCCTATGGAACTCCTAAAGCCCCATACACACTATACAGTTTTCTGTAGACGCTTGTCTTCAGATTTACCAAAACCATATAATATGAGGTCAAACCATAAGAGTTTAAATTTGCATGCAATCAGATGGGCCCTTATACTACATGGTTGTGGTAAATCTGAAGGCAAAAGTCTACAGAAAATTGTATAGTGTGTATGGGGCTTTACCCCAACTGTCCGATTATCTTCTACTCTATTAGCTTTTAGACGATCCCTGAAAACCCTTCTCTTCAGAGAAGCCAATCCTACCCACACCTAACAACTGTATTCTCATTTTCTCCATCAGCTCATCCCCCACAGTTATTACCTTTTGTCCCTCTTGACCCTCCCTTCTAGATTGTAAGCTCTAACGTGCAGGGCCCTCTGATCCCTCCTGTATTGATTTGCATTGAACTGATTTGTATTGTAATTGTACTGTCTGCCCTAGGGTTGCCACATCATCCCTTTAATCCAGGACACATATTAATTACACAGGTTCTATGGCTGATTAAGGTGGTAATTAAACTCACTTGGTGCCTTATCTGCATTAAATTAGCCTCAGAACCTGTGTAATTAATGTGTGTCCTGGATTAAAGGGATGATGTGGCAACCCTAGTCTGCCCCCATGTTGTAAAGCTCTGCGCAAACTGTCGGTGCTATATAAATCCTGTATAATAATAATAATAATAATAATAGCTGCAAAGGGTGGGCCAACTCAATATTGAGCCCTATGGACTAAGACTGGGATGCCATTAAAGATCATGTGTGTGTGTAAAGGAAGGTGTCCCAATACTTTTGGTAATATAGTGTATGTGGTATCACCGCAATAGTCAGGAGCAGGAGATTTTTTTGCAAGTTTTTGTTGGTGGTGGTACATGGTAATAGCATACAATTATACATATATTTTTATTTTACTATTTCGACTCAGTATTCTTTTTGTCATAAAAAACAAAGAAGCCAAAAGATATCCAGTATTTCCCACCAAATGAAAGCTCAATCAGTTCTGATCAAAAAAAGGTGCAATCCACTTGGAGATAGGGTTACCACCTCATCCCTTTAATCCAGGACACATATGAATTGCACAGGTTGTTCTGTGGCAAATTTATTGCAGGTAAGGCACCAAGTGAGTTTAATTACCACCTTAATCAGCCACAGAACCTGTGTAATTAATATGTGTCCTGGATTAAAGGGATGCTGTGGCACCCTACTTGGAGACACTAAGTAGATCAGATGATATGTACAGTTATACTAATACAGGTTATAGCTGCAGCATTGGGCATGGGCATTAAGGTTTGTTTTGGCTCTGGTCATGAAGAGGTTAATGATAGCAGGGTCATGGCTGGGATGGGTCCTTTTCACGTTTCCCTGCTTCCTCTTCTATTTCTAGTGCTGCCTTTCTTTCTTTCTTTCCATTTCACCAGTGGAGCATGAGGATGTGGCCTTACTACAATAACATCTCAACAGGTCTTCACAATCTGATATTATTATAATGTTTTGCAATGCACTGGTCCATGACATGAGTGATTTCTGATTCACGTTTGACCTTGGATTTGTATTAATGAGGTTTACACCCATTATATCCTGGGTAAGACTGTAATTGCCTTTCTCGTGTTCTCGTGACGACTTTTGTATGCTGTACTTTCTATGAAAAGTTTTGAATAAAAATATAATCTTTAATAAAAATCCCTGCAGTGTACAAGTGCATTGGAGTGCCATTCAGAATGAACAGCGCAACATTGAAAAGTACAAACAAAGTACTTATATAGATAGGAATCCAAAATGCATTGGCCTTGATGAGGAATGTGAAATGTAAGTTCTGCAAGTACAGAAAAATGCCTGTTGACCAGCGAAAAATGCACACAGCTTGTAATTTCCTGATGTGATATTACACCACATACCTTTTTGTACAATGAAATTACAAGACTTGGTGTCAGCCCTGGCCAGTTATCATCTGTTTACTAGCGGCGGCTGGTGTTTTTTTTTTTGGGGGGGGGGGCATCGAACAGCCACCTTCCCCAGTACCCCCACTCGGCACTTACCCGATCTAAGTTGCGGGCGGGTTGTACACTCCTATGGGTGGCGGGCAAAGGCCGGGTTGTGGGATCCTACAACGGCAGGCAGCGGGTGGGTTGTGGGCTCCTATGGGTGGATTGTGGGCTCCTACAACAGTGGGCCTGTCTCTTATACACA
>BLSH010399570.1:604152-614961 GCA_018402905.1 Glandirana rugosa
ACCTCAAACGTACAAGAGGGACACAGACGCACCCAAATGAGGCCCATGAGGCCAAAGGAGGGTGTGAGGTTTCTGTACGACCATCCAACTAATCTAGGACAGATTTTTTTAACGGGGATCATACACATACATACGTACACTCAATCCCTGGAATCTAACATTCGAGGAACTCCCAACCCTGACCACACTTACATGTTACATATACATTTCGCGACGCATTTAACTACCGCGATATATTCATGGATTTTATTTATTATTTATTTACAAAATGTTAGTGTAAAATGCTCTACAAGTAATCTGCCAATACATGCTGGCTCCTTTGGGTTCCTGTTATAGATGTGCGCCTGTAACAATTGCTTAGTGCCCGCATCTCTGAACTATTTTTTTTTTCAGAGCAGCAGAATTGTGATTGTAAAACATTTATTTATTATTTATTTTAGGTACTTATATAGCGCCATCAATTTACGCAGCGCTTTACATATACATTGTACATTCACACCAGTCCCAACCCTCAAGGAGCTTACAATCTAAGGTCCCTAACTCACATGCATACATACACATACTAGGGGCAATTTTTTTAGACAGGATCTAATCAACCTACCAGCATGTCTTTGGAGTGTGGGAGGAAACCGGAGTACCCGGAGTAAACCCACGCAGACACAGGGAGAACATGCAAACTCCAGGCAGGTAGTGTCGTGGTCAGGATTCGAACCTGCGACCCTTTTGCTGCTAGGCGAAAGTGCTATACACTACACCACTGTGCCGCCCATTTATGAAGTAATGCAAAAGTGAGTAACTACCTTTGTTATAAATATTCTTCTTTTTCATTGCAGGTAAATAATGGATTCTAAGGTGTCATCATTGAGTTCTTGACGAAGAAGGGGTGCAGGCTGTCCAATATCCACAGAAGGCTACAGAATGTTTATGGAGATGGCACCATTGTCAAGATCAACGTCTTGTCATTGGTAACTCTAGTCAAAGATCAAGTTCTTAATAAGAGGGTTTGATGTAAAGTCAAATGAGAATGTACAGACCTGGTCTCTCCAGACACATCAAGCAGGGCTACCCTCCGCCGCCAGCAGATGTAAATACTGGAGAGCCAGCTTTTAAATGTCCCCCGCTCGTCCAGCGTGCAACGTCACCGGAACGGATGCAGACAAGCCAGTGCCACTGCACATGCGCCCTTGCCCTCAGCCCTGCTGGAAACCACAGGACCCAGAATGCCGCGCTGGAGGTGGCCCACACAGTCGAAACATGTCGGAACGGAGATTTTCTACTGTCTGACCCCCCTAACATCCACCAATTTATTGCTTTACATCATTGGTGCTGTATTTATACTACCTATACACGTATTGTCTTTACTCATAATGATCAATTAGAATCTTTTAATGATTACATTTTTGTATTAATGTTTACTATGGCATCGCTATAATTCCTCCCAAATCCCTCCTCCAAATTACATGGATGAGCGAGGTTGGGGTGGAGGAACTTGACTGGCCTGCATGATCCTGACACCAACCCGATAGAACACCTTTGGGATGAATTAGAGCGGAGACTGAAAGCCAGGCCTTCTTATCCAACATCAGTGCCTGACCTCACAAACATGTTTCTGGACGAATGGTCAAACATTCCCATAGACACTCCTAAACCTTGAGGACAGCCTTCCCAGAAGAGCTGAAGCTGTTATAGCTGCAAAGGGTGGGCCAACTAAATATTGAACCTTACGGACTAAGACTGGGATGCGAATAAAGTTCATGTGCATGTAAAGGCAGACGTCCCAATAATTTATATTTATATAGTATATACAATATATATATATATATACACACACACAGTATCTCACAAAAGTGAGTACATCCCTCATTTTTGCAAATATTTTATTATATCTTTTAATGTGACAACACTGAAGAAATGACACTTTGCTACAATGTAAGGTAGTGAGTGTACGGCTTGTATAACAGTGTAAATTTGCTGTCGCCTCAAAATAACTCAACACACAATGCTTAAACCACTGGCAACAAAAGTAAGAACACCCCTAAGTGAAAATGTCCAAATTGGGCCAAAAGTGTCAATATTTTGTGTGACCACCATCATTTTCCAGCACTGCCTTAACCCTCTTGGGCATGGAGTTCACCAGAGCTTCACAGGATGCCACTGGAGTCCTCTTCCACTCCTCCATGACGACATGTTAGAGACCTTGCGCTCCTTCACCTTCCATTTGAGAATGCCCACAGATGCTCAACAGGGTCTGGAGACATGCTTGGTCAATCCATCACCTTTAACCTCTTTAGCAAGGCAGTGATCATCTTGGAGGTGTGTTTGGGGTCGTTATGTTGGAATACTGCCCTGCGGCCCAGTCTCCGAAGAGAGGGGATCATGCTCTGCTTCAGTATGTCACAGTACATGTTGGCATTCATGGTTCCCTCAATGAACTCTAACTTCCCAGTGCCGGCAGCACTCATGCAGCCCCAGACCATGACACTCCCACCACCATGCTTAACTGTAGGCAAGACACACTTGTCTTTGTACTCCTCACCTGGTTGCCGCCACACACGCTTGACACCGTCTGAACCAAATACGTTTATTTTGGTCAGACCACAGGACATGATTCCATTAATCCATGTCCTTAGTCTGCTTGTCTTCAGCAAACTGTTTGCAGGCTTTCTTGTGCACCATCTTTAGAAGAGGCTTCCTTCTGGGATGACAGCCATGCACACCAATTTGATGCAGTGTGCGGCGTATGATGTGAGCACTGACAGGCTGACCCCCCACCCCTTCAACCTCTGCAGCATAGCTGGCAGCACTCATACATCTATTTCCTAAAGACAACCTCTGGATATGACGCTGAGCACATGCACTCAACTTCTTTGGACGACCCTGGTGAGGCCTGTTCTGAGTGGAACCTGTCCTGTTAAACCACTGTATGGTCTTGGCCACCGTGCTGCAGCTCAGTTTTAGGGTCTTGGCAATCTTCTTGTAGACTAGACCATCTTTATGTAGAGCAACAATTCATTTTTTCAGATTCTCAGAGTGTTCTTTGCCATGAGGTGCCATGTTGAACTTCCAGTGACCAGTATGAGAGAGTGAGAGCGATAATGCCAAATTTAACACTCCTGCTCCCCATTCACACCTGATACCTTGCAACACTAAAGAGTCACATGACAACGGGGAGGGAAAATGGCTAATTGGGCCCAATTTGCACATTTTCACTTAGGGGTGTACTCACTTTTGTTGCCAGTGGTTTAGACATTAATGGCTGTGTGTTGAGTTATTTTTTCCACAAACATATTGTTTTTCCAATTTCTTGATTGTTGTCAGCTTTGCACATCACTTTTTACATGGCCTACAACCAGACCGCTTGTAATCCATCTGCAACTACCTGTATGCCACTTATCCAAGGCTTACCATCCTGCACTATGCTGCCTGCTTCTGCCTGCATTGGTGACCGAACTATGAACATCACAAGACCACAGTTCTCCTTGGACGGCACCTTTGGCACCATTTTTTAATCTAGTGCTTGTCTCTATCCCCTTCATGCTGTGGGTTAGCCTGGCCTGTTTGAACACATGAATTGGACACACCAGTCCTTTATTTTGTACTGGACTCTAATCCTCCCTTCCCTTCCATTAATTTTTGAGTACTGAATGATTGCTTATGCTGGGGCTCACACGCAGGGCTCCCACACTCCCTCCTATTCTCTCCCCCGCCCACACTCCCTTGCCCCCTCCCTCTTGGGCGGCAGAGCCCCCTGCCTCACGCATCTTATGACAAGATGTGGTCCACGTTAGGCGTGTTGTACTTTGTACTACCCACCTTCCTCTACCATTTTATTTTTATTTGTCCCCCCCCCCCATCTGGCTCATCTTCCTCTTCTCTTCTCTGTCTCTGTCCTCACTTCTTTCTGTTCCCCCAGGCTGGCTTTCAATTTAGAATGCAGACTCAGGGCCCTGTCGATTGGTGTGGGATCTTATCTGCTCAACTTCATCTCCTTGTCATGGCTATGACTCCGTTGAAGTTTTATTCACACAATATTCACGGGTTCAACTCTCCAGTGAAGCACTCAAAGGCATTTTACCACTTAAAATCTAGCCATGTTGATGTAGTTTGCCTACTGGAGATCAGGTTTTCCTTCTCCTCCGCTCCAAAAGACCTCACCCCTCATTTCCCCACCTTTTATGTAGCCTCTGCACCCGAGAAACATAGAGGTGTCCTGATTGCCTTCCGACTCAACCTCTTATTTTCTTGCACTAGGGAAATCGCAGACCCGACCTGTGCAAATAAGCCAGGCGCGATGCTGGCCAGAAAGCTTAATGCGACGGGTCACACCCACAAACCTATTAACCTTCGCCCTGCTGGCGGAGACCTTACTTCCGACCCGTCCAACGTCTCAGCGGCTTTCGCCGATTTCTTAGCCACTTTATAAAGTAAACTCTCCCCATTCCCTATTGACTTAGCGGATACCTTTTTTCATGATCTTCACCTCCCCTCCCTTTCCTCTGCGTCCCACACAGCCCTCAATGCTGACATTTCTGAACTCAAGGTAGCCCAGACGATCAAAGGAATCCAGCTTTCGAAGGCCCCAGACCCGGGCGGCTTCTCCGGCCTATACGATCATAAATTCTCTTCCCTCCTGCTCCCCCTCCTGATGACCTACTTCAATAGCATGAAGAAGGGAGCACAGCCTTCTCCTGACTTCTTGCGAGCGCACATCTCTATGATTCCTAAAACCACTGTTAGGAATCATCCGTGCCCGTTGGCGCGTGTAGCGTATACGTGCGCCTGTGCGTATTGGCGCGTGCCTGTGCACGTGCGTTTGTGCCGGTATTGGCGCCAAAACGGCCATTTAAGCAGACAGCACCCTGCAACCAGTGCTGTCCATTCAACAGCATTCCTGTATCCTGTGACCCATCGTTTACTCTGAAAGACTTCCTGTATCTGTGACCCCGGCTTTCCTTGGACTTTGTTTGCTCTCTGCCTGCCCTGACCCCGACCTGTCTACGACTACTCTTTTGCCTGCTCCTTTGTACCTCTGCTGCCCGCACGTTGCGGACCCTGCTTGCACCTGACCATCCACCTGCCTGCTCCTTCTGTACCGCACTGCCAGCCTGTTACCGACCCGGCCCGCATCACCATTTTATCTAGGAATACAAACGCCCCAGGGTCTCCCGCTTTATCTTATATGTCCACAGGCTGAGAGGTGGGCTCAGAGTCCCAAATATCATGAAATATTATCAAGCTGCACAAATCTCTCAGCTCCACTCTGGGTGCTTTCGGAAGTCCCCAACTGTGCGTCGGTCCCCATCTCTGCCCTCCTATGGTTCCCTCCAAAACTGCGTCCCCCCTCACTCACCCCTCTAATGGCTCATAGCTTGAAGCTTTGGGGCTCAGTTCGATGCTCCGGTAAGCTCATGTCCCTGTCCCTCCTGCTTCTTCCTCTCCTGAATAACACCATGTTCCCTCCCAGCTTAGAACAGCCACACGTTTTCTCATGGTGGCCTGCCCAAGGGTTCTCTCAGGTCTGACACTTTCTTGGATCCCATACCTTCCCCTCGTGGGCTTCACTCCAAGAGACCCACAATGCTATCTTCAATTGCGACACTGGATATCCTCTCTCAGCCTCCTTATCCTATGTCCTCAAGTGGGAACAAGACTTATCCCCCACCCATTGATTTGGCGGATTGGAGCAAGGCCTGGTCTAGTGTTGAAAAATGCTCCTTCTACATGGCTACCCTGGAGGCAGCCTATAAGGTACTCCTCCGCTGGTATTGGGTCCCAACCCGTATTGCCAAATCAAACCCATCATACAGTGATAGATGCTTCCGGGGCTGTGGTCAGTGAGGAGATGAACTTCACATTTGGTGGTCCTTCCCTTGCCTGGTGGGATTTTGGTCAAGAGTATTTGGTCTCCTGTTCACCCTCTTTCATGTGCCCATCCGCAAGGATGCCAAGTTGGCCTTACTTCACTGCCCGATCCCAGGTCTTTTCTCCTATCATCAGAAACTGTCCACCTATCTATTTACCGCAACAGCATGGGCCTGGAAAAAGCCTGCTTGCAGCGGTAAAGAGCATCTTAACGTCTCTCATGATTAAGAAGAAGATGACCAATATCCTCCACAATTCCCACACTAAGTTCCTCAAGGTGTGGGGCCTGTGGTGGTCTTATGCTCTTCCAACTTTGCACCCTACCAGCCTGGGCAACTTGTGTTGACCCCCGCCTTCGGCCCGAGGGTTATTGTTGTTCGACAATTCGTTCCACAAAACATGTTCTTCATGTGTGTTTTCATGTTGATTTATGTTATACTTACTGCTCTCATCCCCTGCGTGGGATTATTACAATTATACTTAATTTTCTTATACTACAATAAAAAAAAATTGTACTAGAAAATAATGTGTAAATAGAGGACCTCTTAGAACCATACTGTAGCCTATCCACTAAGAACGTTTACCTCTTATACAAGTAGTACAATACAAAAATACAGTGCAAATACAAAAATACATTGAGATAAAGAAGCATTGCAGATCTTTTAAAATCAATACAATGAGCATTGAAAGTGAATTCAATTACACCATCTATAATAGGCCTTGTGCTTGGCAAGGACATAATGATTGCTTCACAAGGCTGATCGATGCAGTCAGCATGCACACCCCTATTATATTTATATCCTGCTTTTTATAACCTCCTCTTCACTATTGCTGCCTTTCATAAGAGATTGAAAGAAATAAATGGCGTACAGAACGGCGCTCCCAAGAAAGGGCAAATTACTCCTGATTTCTGATTAAAGGAATTAATTTGCAAACATGTGTAATTGCGCTGTGCATTATGCAGGAGAAACACCAAACGAAAAACTCTAGGTGGAATCCAAACTATTGAAGTTTGTTCAACGAAATAAATTGGAAGGTGCAATTTACAGTTTACAAATTGATTTTAATGATCATTCCCATTTTGAGAAAGGGTTAGAATCCAGAACACTATCCAAAGTAAAAATAAACTGGTGTAATTAAATAGCAATTCCAGTCAAAAAGAGAAGCAGTTATAAAGGTCTCGGTATACTTGTAAAATATTTTCTTTTCTTGACTGTAATTTAAGTCTGGAGGTCACAGCCCCCCGCTGCAGCAATGTGTCTGAATTCTGGTTGAACTTTCTGTGCAAATATCTTCTTCAAAAAAGCAGTAAGCGAGAGAATCTGAAAATACCATAGAATCGGGTAGCACTTCAGGCATTCTATGGGGTAAGCCATATTTCACTTAACATTTTTAAAAGCCCTTCTTGGGGCAGAGGGAGTCTACTGGCTCAGCTGGAATTTTTTAAATGAAAGGTCATTAGTACCCATAAACAGGGGACGTGTTGGGAATCTACACTGGCATGTGGTAAAAGGATACAAACACACAATCTTAGAGCTTATCCTATGATTAAGGTTGGCCATAGATAGATTTTTTTTTTTCGTTGAGCCAATGAGAACAGGTTTCTCCATACTCACAATTGAGTTGGCTAGAGGAATCCTCCCCCTGAGATATTGTATTCTGACTGCAGACACTCTCCATGGTCATAATGCTATGATCAGCATCTCAAGCCCATTGGCTGCAACTGCAAATTGAGAAAAAATTCCCAACAAGCCCATTTGACAGAAGTTCGAAGATCGACCACAAATGAATCAAAATGAAGCTGGTCCCTGCTAAATTGGCTGAATTTTGATCCATCTATGGCCAGCTTAAGCTGAAAGATGTTAGAGGAGTGATCCTGGGGATGGGACTATGTGCTGAAGCTTTGGCTGTAGTTCTCCTTTAAGGTACACTGTATAGCCAAACGTTTGTGGACACCTGACCATCACACCTATAGGAGCTTGATGGCCACCTCATTCCAAAACCATGGGCTTTATAATGGAATTGCCCCTCCCCCCTTTGAGGTTAAAACAGTCCCAAGTAGAGTGTGCTTGTGGAAATCTGCGTCCATTTAGCCAAAAGTGCATTTGTGAGATCAGGTTCTGATGTTGGATGAAAAGACTTGGCTTGCAATCTACATTTAAATTCATTCTAAAGGTATCCAGTAGGGTTGAGGTCACAAGGCTGGAAGAACACATTCGGCTAAAATGTCCAGTGATCCTTCACTGGAAACACCAAAAATGTAATATTATTATTATTATTATTATACGGGATTTATATTATTATTATTTTAGGTACTTATATAGCGCTGTCAATTTACGCAGCGCTTTACATATACATTGTACATTCACATCAGTCCCTACCCTCAAGGAGCTTACAATCTAAGGTAGCGCCGACAGTTTATGCAGCGCTTTAGAATATAAAAGGGAGACAGTACAGTTACAATACAATACAAGAGGATTAAGAGGGCCCTGCTCAGAAGAGCTTACAATCTAACAGCCAGAGTGATATTCACATACTTTTGGCTATATATTACATATAAATATGAAACGTTGTGCATGCCAGTCATAGGGAAATCTTGGTGAGTAAAATGGTTTAAAAGCATTTTTCTTGCAACTGTATTTGTATGATACGGATGGCAAATTTGAATATGCGGAAAGGAATTAGGTTAGGCTAAAGTGTATGCAACCTCCTACGCAAACTCAGCTTTCCATGTCACCTTGAACTTAGTGTTGTCATAATATTTGTAAGCTTCAGTTAACCACTTAAGCTCAAAACCACAGCGCAACTCTACAAAACTATAAAGTGCATGTGGTAAACATTGACCTCCATCATAGTAAACAGTAGAAATAGAAACATTTGCAAAAATCAAACAATAATGCAACAAGCATGTAGTCCTGAATAAAGTCCTCAGTGCTCCAAACTCCACACAAGTGATCAGTGCTTCACACCTCCCCCCCCCCCCCACACTTCATATTGCAATCAGCGTTTATTGATTGGTTTGCGCAAAAGTTATCACATCTACAAACTATGGGAATTGATTTATGGCGTTTTTATTTTATTTTTATTTTTTACTAGTAATGGCGGCGATCTGCGATTTTTATCGGGACTTTGATATTGGGGCGGACATGTCGGATGTTTTTGACACTTTTTTGGGACCAATGACATTTATACAGCGATCAGAAATTTAAATGTCCACTGATTACTGTATAAATGTCATTGGCAGTGAAGGGGTTAACCTGCAGGGGGCAGTGACAGGGATCAGTAGATCTGGTATGTCCCCCTCTCACAGAACGGAGAACCGCCGTGTTTACATTGGCGGTTCCCCGTTCTGCAGCTCCACAGGCGATCGCGGGTCAGGAGCGGACATCGAGTCAATAGACGTCCACCCGGCAATTGAGATCCGCACTGTAGCCGTCTTTCGTCTATAGTGCAGATCTCAAGAGGTTAAGAGAAAACCATCATGGTGCAGCATATCCTCATTTATTGTAAAAAGGGTTAAAAAAATTACACTGGCAATGTTGCAGACAATAAATGCTTCATCAGCAATTAAAAAACAGTGCCCGCTGGCAACAGGAAGCAGCTGGCCTCATCTACCTTCCACTGCTCCTCGAACATGTTTCAGTAACTGGAATCTGCGTTGACGCGTTTCACCCCTCCCATGGGCATTACCTAGTCCCACCACGAGGGGGGGGGGGTGTGCAGCATCGATCACTTGTGTGGAGTTTAGAGCACCAAGCACTTTCAGGAATACATGCACACGAGCACTTTTAAAGGGACTTTGCAATAACCTTATGGATTGATTTGAGAAAATTTCATGAATTTTGAGTGTGTCACAGACTTTCACTGACTACATGCTTGTTGCATTATTTTGCAAATGTTTCTATTTCTACTATTTACTATGATGGAGGTCAATGTTTAGCACATGCACTTTATAGTTTTGTTGGGTTGCGCTGTGGTTTTGAGCTTAATTAGGTTTAACACGTGTGTTATGAACAGCAGCACCTAATTAGATAGCAGTTTTTTTTTAGCACGGGTGGTATTGTTATTTCTCAGTTAACCACTTGCCTTCCGGGAAGGTTTTACCCCCTTCATTACTAGGCAATTTTTTGCTATTTGGCAGTGCGGTACTTTAACTGGCAATTGCACAGTTGTGTAACACTGTAAGCAAATTAAATGTATGTAATTTTTTTCACACAAATAAAACTTTCTTTTGGTGGTATTTGATCACCACTGGGCTTTTTTTTTTTTTTGTAAAATATATAAAACAAATAAATACCGAAAATTTGGAAAAAAACAAATTTTTTTACTTTCTGCTATAAACCATAGCCAATAAAAAATTAGAAAAAATTCAATTTCTTCATGAATGCATTCTGCTACATGTTTTTGGCAAAAAAGTGTATATTATTTGGGTTTGTGAAAGTTATATCGTCTACAAATTGGTATAGATACTGGAATTTTTTATATTTTATTTTGTATACTAGTAATGGCGGTGATCAGGTGCTGGGGTTCCACTTTTCCTTTAAGGATCTTTCACAGCTCTACAGGTTTTGCGACCTAGTCGCTTCTTCAGGAGCCTTTAATACATTGGTAATAGGACGTAGAAATCAATGATCTCACCCCGCGGGGCCAAAGGAGAAGCCCAGATACAGCCTCATCAAGAGTTCCACTGCAGGTGTGGGCGCACATTTGTCTGATAATCATGTTAAGAGTACTTGGGGTCCACTAATCCTATGGGTATGGTATTTCTTACCTAGGATGGCCCTTGCGCTTTAGTGCCTATTCACAATGCCAAAAGCTGTCCATTTTTGTCAAAA
Organism: Glandirana rugosa; assembly: GCA_018402905.1. Taxonomy (NCBI): domain Eukaryota; kingdom Metazoa; phylum Chordata; class Amphibia; order Anura; family Ranidae; genus Glandirana; species Glandirana rugosa. Next base: position 614,850 of record BLSH010399570.1, read on the forward strand.
ACCTGTCATACATTAGCGTGAAATCCGTCTCAAAAGCACTGTCCAGGATGAGCCTGCTGTAAATCCACAGTCACCATGTATAGCAGAGGGGGAGGGAGAGAGGATCACTCTG
>BLSH010399570.1:614971-629736 GCA_018402905.1 Glandirana rugosa
CCAGGTTTACTACTCGGGTTCCCCAGGATCACTCTGTCCTCCACTGATAAGGCTGTATTTGGGCTCATCATTTGGACCCAGGGGTGAGTGCATTGATCCCTACATCCTATTATCAATGTATTAAAGGCTCCTGAAGAAGCGACTAAGTCCTAAAACCTGTAGAGCTTTGAAAGACCGTTAAAGGAAATGTGGAACCCCAGCACTTGGAGAAACTTGAACACTTGGTGTACATCTCTATCCACTAGAAATGTGCATGACGAAAAAAATTGTTTAGTTTAGTTTTGATTCGTTAATCTAATTATTCAATTTCGTTACATTCAGTAAATTCCTTCAATTCATATTCCAGATTCCTATTCGGAATTCGTATTCAGAATTCGTTTAATGTCTTTTCCAAATTTTCTTCGAATTTACCAATTTTTTTCAATTAGAATCGTTAAATTTTGAATCGGTCGAATCAAAAACTTTAGGTTTTTTTTTCGATTCAAATGTGCCAAAGTGAATAAGCAAAAGAAAAATCTTCATCTAATGATTACAATGACTCTTTAAATCACAGCATTATTTTGAAATGGTACTCTAATAATATATAAAACAAAAATACAAAACCCGCGCTACAAATGATGATAATCTATCAGCAGCTGGCACTAATTCTTGGCAAGAACAAATGAACATAAAAACAAAACATGCGGGGCTTAAAAAAGTCTATAATGTAGAGCCAGGTAAAGTGCAGAAGTCCACAAAGTGCGGGTAGTCCACAACAGTGCAGAAAAGGATCACCATAGGAGGGTTCATAGGGCCTCTTACCCCAACTGTTGGACCTATTCATTAGAATATGGTCAATATTGCATAATTAAGATCCACAATAGGAACTCCACTCCCCCAGACACAGGTACAGGGTTAGAATTAGGGGTTAGGATCAGGTTGTTGGTGAGCTTTAACCACTTCCCACCTGGCCTATAGCAGATTGAGGGCCGAGCAGTGGCTTTCCAGTTCTGACTGGACATCATATGGCGTCCTTCAGAACGGGCCACTCATGCACACCCCCGGGGGAGCGCAGCGTGGCGATCCATGGTGCGGTATGTCCCTCGGACACACCACATCACCAAGCATGGTACAAGCCTATGACGTAGGCTCTTTACCATGTGATCAGCTGTGTCCAATCACAGCTGACCACTGTGTAAATAGGAAATACTGGTTATCTGCATTCTTCTCCTCATGCTGACAGGGCATGAGGAGAGGAGAGCCAATAAGCGTAAATAGGAAATGCTGGTTATCTGCATTCTTCTCCTCATGCTGACAGGGCATGAGGAGAGGAGAGCCAATAAGCGGCTTTACTCAGTGGGGACATGCACACATAATCAGTGCAATGTTTACTAGTGCAGCCCCATCAGTGATGTCTGCCAGTGCCCACCAGTTATTCCAATCAGTGCCCATCAGTGATGCCAATCAGTGCCCATCAGTGCTACCTTTCAGTGCCAATAAGTGATGCCTGTCAGCGCCTCCTCATAAGTGCCGTTTATCATTACCCATTGGTGTCACACATCAGTGGCACCTATCATTGCTCATCAGTACCACCTATCAGTGCTCATAAGTGCTGCCTATAAGTGCCCATTAGTGCTCCTATCAGTGCTACATATTAGTGCCTCCTCATCAGTGCTCATCAGTACCAGCCTCATCAGTGCCCGTCAGTGCTGCCTCATCAGTGCAGCTTATGTGCCCGTCAGTGCAGTCTCATCAGTGCACATCAGTGAAGGAGAACAATTACTTCTTTGCATACAAGGTTCTGTGCCGAGACAAATTAACTCCTGTGTGCAGGTAAGGAAGTTATTCTGAACACGGAATAAGACCGGGAGAAGATGGAAGCACTAATGAATGGTGGAGCAATGATATCGCAGTGCTGGAGGGGATCGCTTGCAAGGTAATTCTGCTAAGTGCTAATATGCTATGCATTCTAGCACGTTATGGCAAACAGCTTCTGGGGGCCCAAAATGTTTTTTTGCTGTGGTGGTTTACGTCCGCTTTAAAGATATGTATCTACTTTATATCTATAGCCTGGCCACATGTTCATTTTAGGGCCTGTTTACACTTGCAGCAATCTCTGAAAAGTGATCCACTGTGGATGGCTTTCCAGAGCCATCCACATCCGAATCATTTGTATCTTTTTTATTTCCATAGAAGACTAATGTATTGTGTTGAATGGGCAAATTGGCCAAGACTGGAAAATATTGGTTCATTTCCTATTTTTCAGATTTATGCGGTGGCTGGCTTTTTTTTTTGTATTACATTTTATTTGATTCCAACATGATACAGACAACCCGGGTGGTAAAAACATCCCGGAAACTGGGTCGCAGCCCCAAAAACAAATAAAGGATGTGGGAGGAAGGCCACAGTTAAGGCCTAGCAAGACCTTGCACAAAGACTATCACTCAGAGACAAAATATAAATCTATAAAGAATCTATAAGAAGGAGCCAGAAGAACCATGACTAAGACCAGGCCAGCGCATGGCGCGTCAGAATACCTTGCAGGTTAGTGGGGTGTTAATATAGTCTGAGATCATATTGGGACTGTCCCAAGTCAGTCACTGATGAGATGTTTGTGGAGGTAAGGAAGTTCTTTGTTATATCGAAAAGAAGTAGAGAGAGATAATGCTTCCTTAGTAGAAAAAGTAGAGTCGGTGAAAGCTTGCCATCCAGAGATGAAATGTTGTTCAGAGGTATGTTGTAACAGTTCAGAGTCCACTTTTTCCAATATAGCAATGCTGTTAGTTCTCTTTTGACATCTGTTATGGTTGGAGCAGTAGAGGTTCTCTACTTCCTCAGAATGGCGCTACGAGCCACTAGCAGACATATTAAGATCAAATGTGAATGAGAAGGTGTGTCAGTCCTAGACACCGATGGTCTGGGTATTGGACTTTCATAACCAAAGAGTAGTAAAAGGGGGTCCTTAGGGACGTGACTCTGTTATTCCAAAGATAGTATTGACCACCTGATCCCAAAAGGCCGCTATGGGGTGGCACAGCCAAAGGCAAAGAGTAAGCGTTGGTTTAGGAGAGCCACAAAGTAAGTATAGAGCAGCCTGTGGACTAGATTTGAAAATGAAAAAAGGAATATATGTTCTGTGTATTAGCTTGAGTTGACATTCTCATTATACTTCATTGGTGATTAGGTGTGAGATTCTATTATACCACTTGTGCATTGCAGATTGAGAGGTCTGTGGATGTCTGAGATTGAGTATTATTTTTGAGTGCGGATGAACTTTTTTTTTTTTTTATTAATCAAGTCTTAAATTTTTTCATGATTAAAAGAGATTAATAAATACAATTTTTAATAAATAATGATTTTGTACAGGGCAAGCAATGCAGATATGAGTTAGAATAAAATTTTCAGTACTTTAAAATGCAGCTGAGAGGTTGGTTTTGGTTTCTGTACTTTGTTCTTTTAGCTCTTTTTTTTGCAGCGCTGAAATAACAAGTCTCACAAGGAAGCTTTATTAGTCCCCAAACATCGAAGTGTCATCCGCTATTTCTCTTGAAATGAAAATCAGCCTCTCGGGAAACAAAATACTCTGTTGCCATTTCTCCTAGGATCACACTTTAAATAATCATCACCTTCCTCCATGCCATCTCATCACAGCCATAAGCAAATGTAGGAAAAGTTATGTATGATCTAATTTGCAAACAATCAGAGGCCGCACAAGTCCGTCCATTCACTTTCACAAGCGCAAATAGAAAGTGTCTTTGTAGTGGAGATGCATTTTATGTCGGTGGCAGAATAATGAATAACATCTGGAAACAGCAAGGACACTTCCACCTTCTCTATATTTGTTCCCATGAACAGAAATTGTACAAAGTTGTGTTATTTATTTTCAATTTGGGAATTATTTGTTCGGTGTACAAGATGGAAGCACCATTTTGGTAAAGGAGAAATATCACAAATACAGTATTGAAAGCCTAACAGCCCAAACTTTTGATTTAATTGCCCACAGAGCAGGGAAGTGTATGAGCTTTTGTAAGGTTTTTATTGGTGTTTGTCTCCCTTCTGGGTAGTAGAGTCCCTGTCAGGACAGGATGTGATGGAAACTCAGCGTTAGGCAGAGAGACAAAAGTAAAAAAAAAACATTTTTAGTAAAATGAGGAAGGGTTAGAAAATGTAAAATTGTATCAAATACTTACCGTAATTTTCCTTTCCTGACGCCAATACATGGCAGCATACATATGATATAGCTCTGCCCCTATATACACCCGCAGGACCTGTTTAGCTCTATAAAAGAGCTGCCTCCCCCATTTTCTGTATAAAGCACAAAGATCAGAGGGAGAGTGCGTATGCTGCCATGTATTGCCGTCAGAAAAAGAAAATTAGGTAAGTGTTTGATACAATTTTCCATTTTACTGATGCCAACATGACAGCATACATATGATAAATAATGAGCTTTTGAGAGGGAGGGTTTAATGTTGCAAACTTAGTCTTTGACAATAGACATAGAAGCTTGGATAGTTTTCCTCCCAAACTCTACTGTAGTAAGAGCTGTTGGATCCACCCTGTAGCGTTTTAAGAACGTATGATGGAATGACTCGCTAGCCACTTTGCAGACTGTCTTCAGAGACACTCCTTCAGGAGCTGCCCAAGAAGAAGAGGACATTGCCCCGGTTGAGTGAGCTCTAACCACCTCCGCTCTATACGCCCTGTGAATAGGTTTTTACTATCCAGGCCGGGATGGCTCTGGCTGAGGCCCCTTTCCCTTTAAATTTTCTGGTAGGTATGATTAAAAGACTGTCGGAATGTATGAATGCAGAAGTAGCCTGGGGATAGGCTTTGAGGACTTTGGTGTAAAGTGAATGAGGTTTGGGTGTGGCGCTGTCTGAGCTTTGGGTATAAGGGAAAATAGTGTATGTCAGTGCAAAAAACGCTAATAAAATGCAATAGTTTCAGTGTAGATTTCCGTGTTAGTCCATAAATGTGCAAAGGGTGCTTGAAAAATGATGTATATGTTGTGTTTGTAGTGCTATAATTAAACACATAAAAATTGTAAGGCAACGTCACTAACAAAAAATATATATAAATAAAACGCACAACTTAAATAATAAAAAACTTTTCTAGAAATTGTAACCAAATATTTAAGAGTATATGTACAGTCCAAAATTAGGGTCTGGTATGTGCGTGCTGCTTTCCTCAGAAAAACAACAAATGTGTCCATAAACCAAAAAACAAGCAAATTAGGAAATCCTTTTGTTGTATGTGATAAGAAATGGTTAATCCGCTTTTCTCAGTCTGGATCTTCGGTGAATATCAGTTTATCATCATCAGAGGGCACTACCCCTACAGGGGTTAAGTGCCTATCTTTGTCTTTTAGTCCTTGGTTGCTCCTGGTAATGGCGACTCCATCCATGCGTGTCAGGGAGAAAAACATAAAGGAGATTCCATAGTGTAGTATTCAAATGAACGGAATTTTATTCAAAAAAGATAGGGACAAGTCCAATTTATACATAAAAAATATTTTTTGTTATTAAAAAAACTTTCCATAAAATACATCTGAACCTCAAATCAAATGGTGGTGAGGCAGGTCCGTGATGTAAAAGTAAAAGAAGGGGGATAAGGTCCTGACTATTTCAGCTTCCTAGTGCCGGCGCGTCCCCGCTCTATGAGAGGAAGCCACAGCGGCTTACTGCGGTTAGAGCCGCGATCAGCTGTAGCGCGCTAACCCGGGACCGGAAGTGATGTGTGGACCAATAATCGCTCAGCTAGGTGATCACCTGATGCATTTCGTCGTGGGACGTTTTCAAAGGTGTCCTTTAAGTTGTGCGTTTTATTTATATATATTTTTTGTTAGTGACGTTGCCTTACAATTTTTATGTGTTTAATTATAGCACTACAAACACAACATATACATCATTTTTCAAGCACCCTTTGCACATTTATGGACTAACACGGAAATCTACACTGAAACTATTGCATTTTATTAGCGTTTTTTGCACTGACATACACTATTTTCCCTTATACCCAAAGCTCAGACAGCGCCACACCCAAACCTCATTCACTTTACACCAATCCCACCCACGGGAGGGAATACTGGAGGGCAGCAGTCGAGCAACCTTTATCCTAAGCGCAATACACCTATTATCATATTTGAGGACTTTGGAATGTCCAACTCATGCAGATCAGCATCTGATTCCGCTGGAAAGGCGGGAAGCATCCATTCACTGGAGAGATGAAATATCAATGCCCCTTTTGGGACAAAGTGATCCAACAGTCTCACACAACCCTATCTGGGAGTTCCGACACCCTTCTTCTGAAGTTAGTCTAAGTACCGCTCTCATGAAGTGCTCCACCAGTAGGTTTGCTGCCCATTTCTATTGGGCAAAAGCCTAGATGGCTTAAATTTGCACCTTAAGCGAGCTTAGGCTGAGCCCCAGATCCAATCGCAAGATTGCAAGAAAAACTAAATTTGATATACATTTGGGTCACTAGGGTCAAACTGATGTCTGACTGCAAAGCTCATGAACCTATCCCATATTCTGGGGTAGACAGAGTTGGTTGACCCCTTTCTGGAACTCTGTGAAGTTCTAATAACCTCTGGAGGGCATCCTAATCCTTGTAACTCCTGCCTTTCATTCTCCAGGCCGCTAAGGCCAGTCGTGATGTTGCGGATGTAGGATTTCTGCCTGCAACAGGAGATGAGGAGTCACAGCCAGAGTGATTGGAAGGCACACATTGAGCTCAATTGCCAGAGAGAACCATGGTCTGTGAGCCCAGTTGGGTAGTATTGCAATGACTGTCAGATTCTCTGCCAACAGTGTTTTCAGGAATTTCAGGATTAAATAAATTGGTGGGAAGGCATAGGCCAGTTGCACAACCCAAGGATAGGTCAGGGTGTCCGCCCCCTCTGCTAATGGATAATGGTAGTGTGAGAGAAACCAGCTCACCTTGGTTGATGAGGCAAAGAGATCCAGCTGTGGACACCCCCACTCATGGATGATCTGCTTGAACACTTCTGGGTGCAGGGACCATTCATTGGGATCCTTGAATTGTCTGGGACAGTCCGCTTCCAAATTCTGATGGTCTGGAAGACACATGGCCCTCAGATATGGGAGATATTGTTGTGCCAATGTCATGATCAGTTCTACTTCCCTCAAAAGGGACTGGCTGTGTGTCCCGCCTTGCTGCTGTATGTACAACACTGCTGCCATGTTGTCCAGATGGAGCAGAATTGGGTGACCCTGTATGTGAGGCAATCAGGTGGCTAACGCCATGAATGCTGCTCGCAGTTCCAGAATATTGGAAACTAGGCCCTGAGTGGGAAATTCCCATCTGCCCTGGATCTTAAGTTGTTCGCAAGTGGGGCCCCACTCTGCACTGGTGTCTGTGGTAACAGTGACCCATGGCTGCGGCCTTAATGGGCGATACTGTACTAGAGTTTCTTGTCTCGTCCACCACCAGAGACTCTGGTTCATATGGCTGGTGATCCTGATTGGCTGGGCTAGACGCACCTTCTACCACTGCATCAGGAAGTCCTGTTGGAAAACTCTGCGTTTCCAATGAGCTCAGGGGATTATCGGGATACATATAGCCATTGTCCTGAGAAGACTCATGCACTGGGATACTGACATAACTGGTGCAGCCAAGGCCTCTTCTGAAGAGGCAAAGAAACTGTAACCGCCAGAGTATTGAACTAGGCCCCCATGTAGACCATACTCTGTAGGTTCCAGCTGGCTTTTTTTTTTTGAAAGTTGATTATCTAGCCCAATGTCCATAAGGTGGACAGCAGGTGTTCCCTCTGTCTCTGTAAGAGGTCTTGATCCTGGGCCAGGAGGACAATTTCATCCAAGAAATGATGGACTCTGAGCCCTTTCTCCCTCAGTGAGGCAAAAACTGCCATCAGAACCTTGGTAAAAGTTCAAGGAGAAAGGAGAAGTAGATAGGTCGAAGGGGAAGCAGACAAATTGGTAAAGCTTGTCCAGCAAGGCGAACCTGAGGAAGTGTTGGTATGACTGAAGAATCGGGACATGCAGGTAGGCATGGTCTCAATCCACCTAAATCATTCAGCCTCTTGGTTGAATTATCTGGAATATGGTATGGAGAGACTCCATCTTGAATCTCTGTACCCGGATAAATTGGTTCAGATTCTTGAGGTCGATCACTGGTCTGAAGCCCCCCGCTTTTTTTTTTCCTTCGACCAGGAAGAGTGGGGAGTAAAAGCCTGTAAACCCTTGACAGGCCGAGACTGATAGGATTGCCCCTTGAAGCAACACGATGTTGATGTACTCCTGAAGAGCAGCTAACTTCAGGTGTGACTGGGTTGTCTTGGTGGGGGTGAAGGAGTATTCTAGAGGCTGTCGTTTGAACAGCCAATAATGGCCTTGCGCCACTGAACCTACAAGACCACCTACCCTTCTGGACCTACAGACAGATGCACAACTTTCTTTCTTCCCTGGACAAAAACAAGCTCCATAGGCCTCTCTCTCCATTCAAAACTATTTGCCTTGCAGGAGAGCCCATTAACAAAACCACTTCCTTATTGTATAGTTGGTTATTAGCAGCCAATGATACAGAGCCCTCCAAGGCCCGACTTTTTTGGGAACAATCCCTACAAATAAAATGCACTGAAGATCAATGGCTGAGGGCCAACATTTACGCTCGATCAGTACTAGGTTGCAAGAAATGTCCTACAAGCTACTGTCTCACTGTTACGCGACCCCCCACCAAGCTTCGAAAATGGTACGCCTCAGATATCTACTGGTGATGCAACCAAGCCAGGGGATCACTGTTCCACATCTGGTGGGAATGTCCTGCCATCACCTCCTACTGGCACACTGTAAAATCCACAATCAAACTCATCACTGACACTAACATAACTTAAACACCATCATGCTGCCTACTCCCCCGAGCAGTATGCCTCCCCCTGACTCCCCCCTGGGAGGATCTGGCATCTAAAGGGCTTCTGGCTACCTGAGGGAGCCGCAGGGGCCTTAGCCCGCTGCGATCTAAGGAAGGTTGATTGAGTACCCCTTCAACCCCTTCTGGAGTCCTTGGCTGGGCAAAAACCTCAGAAATCCCAGTACCTGCTTGGCGCCCCTCTGATTGGTGATGCCTGGATCTCCGATCTTGGGGAAGAAGGCCTGTTTTCCTCCTGTAACCCTGGAGCTAGGAGTCTCCAGCTTTTGGCCGGACAGTGTCTTCCCATCAAAAGGCAGCTTGCAGCAGTTCTGCTTTGAGGATGGGTTGGCCACCCAAGGCTTGAGCCACAAAGCTCATTTTGGCTGTGACTGAGCCAAGCGTAGCTCTGGAAGACTATTGCATGATGTCTATAGCTGTCTCTATAGCTGCCTTGACGATTTGACCCTTAGGCAGCTGGTTTTAAATCGCATATTCCAGGTTATGAGCCTACACTCGCATAGCGGTTGCTATGGATGTCCAAACTACGGCAGGCTTAAAAGCACCTCCTGCTATGAGGTAGGACTTTCTAAAGTCTGCGTCAATGTGTCTATCTAACACATCACGAAAAGAGGAAGAGTCTTTCTTTGGCAGTGTCACATTTTTGGCCAGTCTACTAACTGCCACGTCCATTATCAGTGGGTTAGATAAAAGGTGCCACCTCCTCCGTGAGTGGATACAATTTCTGCGACCACTTAGTTGATGACAATTTTCTTTCACCTTTTACCCATTACTGCCTTAATGAATGGTGGCACCATTGCAAACTCCAAGCCTGAACCTTCAAGATCCTCAGCCTAGGAGGGGGCTGTAATACTGGGTCTGGGTAATCAGCCCGCCTAATTTGCTGGGCTGGCGTAACCCTTCAAGTGCCTGGTACCTCTCTATTTAGAGAGGGTTTAAGGGCTAGGTTTAGCCCAGGTGCAGGGCCCACACCATGTTTGTCCGCTTCCGTTCTTGGCTGTCTGAGACGACCGGAAGATTCTGCCAGGGAGTTTTGGACTACTCTCTTGAACAAGAATGACCTCTGCTGACTCTCATACTCCTGGTCTACTGGCTAGCTGCCTGAAGCAGTTGCTGCAAATTAGCTTTCCTGGCATGGGGTCATCTACACATGACCAACACTTGCCTTTTGGGCGCTGAGCCCTTGGAGGAGAAGCGATGCGCTCTCTTAAGCGTGTATTTGCGCCCTTTTACTGGGGTCTGCCAGGACTTGGAGGAGTCTCTCTCTGCCCTGGAAAATTCCTGATGGTCCAGAGGGCCTCCGGGCCTCCTAGAGCGGTAGTGTAAGCGGCCAGGGCTAAAGTAGACAGGAAAGCATGCTCATCAGGGCATAATGCACTCTTTTCTCCCGCATCTTCTTACTTACCCAAAGGTGGCCAAGTGCGGTGGTCTTGGTTTTGTGGTGTTAGGCTCATGCTGGCAGAAGAACCAAAAGGTGCAAATGGGACTGCATGGCAATAGAGAGAACTAAGGGAAGCGAGAGAAGGGGGGGGGGGGAAATACACACACACACACACACACACACACATATATATATATATATATATATATATATACACACACACAAAGAAACAAAATTTAGATAAAATAAATGTGAGCAAACTCCCCATCCCCTAGTTATACATTCTTCCTTGCTCCCCCCTTCTATCCCCATTCCTAGAATAGCAAGACTTATCTGTCATTGACTGTTCCCCAGAATGAGATGCTGCCTCTCTGGATGCCTAAAAATCGCAAGGCATCCATTACCTGGCCATTAGTGCCCGTTAGATAGAGCACTTGAGAGAGAGAGAGACTCAGCCCTCCCCCACCTCTGTAATACATCAAAAAAGGGCTAGTACAATTGAAGGGAAGCCAATGCCCATCCACACAAAACAACATTTTAAGCTGGCTACACACCAAATCCTCTGCAGAGTTTCTCCTTCAGATTTACCAAAAACACACAATAAGAGGTCACACCCTAAGAGCCTCAATTTGTATGCAATCAGGCAGGCCCCTGCACCACATGGTCCCAGCAAATCCATAGGAAATCAGACAACAAAAAGCTGCACAGGGTGCATGCAGTCCTAGAGACATGAGAGCAAGAAAAAGAAAAAAAAGTTTTATAGAAAACTGACAGACCTGGAAAGAGTTCCATAGGAGAGAAGACATCATGCAGTCCCAGCTGCTGGATCCGGACTCCAAAGCAGGCATGCCAAAAGAGAGATATCGTCTCTGATTAGAGAACACCTCAGCCCCAAAAGACCACCAGAAGGGGCTCCCCACCTTGTTGGTGCATTTAACAGCCTAAGATGTGGGACTGCGTTCTGGGAGAGGCTTGAACCCAGACGGACCTCGACATAGTCGGCCGGTAAGAGCTTATCCTGAGTGTAACTGTCTGTAGATGTTGATCTTTGAGGACAAAAAGGAGAATGGGGGAGGTAGCTCTCAGTCAAACTTTTATAGAGCTAAACAGGTCCTGTGGGTGGATATAGTTGCGGAGCTATATCATATGTATGCTGCCATGTTGGTGTCAGGAAATTCTGACAATGTGTTCTGTCCCAATAACAGCCACACCTTCCTTTTCTTGTTACAAAAGGACAGGAAGTGAGAAGAAATCTCTCCAACAAATCTTTCCACAGACAGAAATAAACTCCACTCCCCAAAAACTACAACAAAAAATGTAGCAGGAGTTAAACTTTAAGCTCTTCAGTGCTTTGGATAAGTCCAAAGTCTGAAGAGGTTAAAATAAGCTCACAGCTGCTTTGTATTCACAAATGGGCCCCCAAATCCTCCCCCAAACCCCTTTACTCTGTGGTTCCCAGGTTCCTCTGTTCCCCCCGAAAGCTTGGGACCACAACTAACACTGTCAGGATGGTGAGTGGAAGGAAATCAGGAAACATCCATTCCCCCCAATATAATAATTTCAAAGTAACCTCATTCCAACTGAGTGTAAAAGAAGCTGTGTTGACCCCTACAAGTAAAGTAGTAAATTTAAGCATAAACAAGCAAGGTAAATTTAGGAAAGCACATCAAGGGCGGAGACATCCAACATGCCCACAGGAGCTAATGATGAAGTGGTTTATTGCAAAAAACTCGAAATCCGGAGTGCGTGTGGCGGTTGTAGCTTGGATAGTCGAAAAAAGGACTTAGCCAAAAGGTTGAGAAGAATAAAGGGAGAGAGACAGACATGAGGGAACCGGGAAGAGGGTGAGGTCCAATGGGGGTTGGGGGTTACATGATTTGCCATGGTGATATGCAGGCTCATGCTAGGACTTGTTTAGCAGCCATGAGCACATGGGTCATAAGGAGGAATTGAGATTTTGAGAGTCCTGTGGGTTTGTGATTTAGAAGAGCCTCAGTAAGGTCTAAAGCTGGGGCCTGACCAAAGAAGACACAAAGAATTTGATGCACTTGCTGGCAAAAGTTTTGGACCACCAAATGTGGAAAAAGGTTCCAAGTTCAGGGCAACCCTGGAAATAATGTTCAAAGGAGTCAACTGAAGTGTGTGCCTGCCAGTCTACTTGGAATGTACCACCTAATCAGTACTTTGAATTAGCTTCCACCACCGCTGCATTTCTAGAACATGATTTTTTGGTTGCCCAAATCTGGTCCCATTGAGATTGTTGTAGGTTTCGGGACGTAATATAAAGAATTGTGTGTTTGTTTGGTAGTTAAGAGATTGTATAGGAGGGAAATCAAGCCCCCAGAGTGAGGGTCATTTTTGCACATAGATTCAAAAGGTATTAAAGTCAGGGGACCGCCGTCAAGGTGTTCAGTGGTTATAAAAAATCTACACACCCCTGTTAAAATGTCAGGTTTCTGTGATGTAAAAAAATGAGACAAAGAAATAATTTCAGAAATGTTTCCACCTTAAAGGTGACCTATAAACTGTACAACTCAGTTGAAAAAAAAACTGAAATCTTTTAGGGTTGGGAGTAAAATTAAAACAGTAAAATAATGTGGTTGCATAAGTGTGCACACACTCCTATAACTGGGGATGTAGTGGTGTTCAGAATTAAGCAATCACATTCAAACTCATGTTAAATAGGAGTCAGTACACACCTGCCATCATTTAAAGTGCCTCTGATTAACCCCAAATAAAGTTCAGCTGTTCTAGTAGGTCTTTCCTGACATTTTCTTAATCGTATCCTACAGCAAAAGCCATGTTCCACAGAGAGCTTCCAAAGCATCAGAAGGATCTCATTGTTAAAATGTATCAGTCAGGAGAAGGGTACAAAAGAATTCCCAAGGCATTAGATATACCATGGAACACAGTGAAGACAGTCATCATCAAGTGGAGAAAACTTGGCACAACAGTGACATTACTAAGAACTGGACATCCCTCCAAAATTGATGAAAACTAAGACTAATTTACATCCTGTATACAATACCTATTAGACTCCGGAGTCAAATTTTTTTCAAACGTATAAGAAGGGGGTTCTTGTCGTTTGTATGGAACGATAAACATCCAAGAGTGGTCTATGATATGCTATGAAGGAGTAAATGGGAGGGGGGAGTTGGGCTCCCAGACATAGCGGTATACTACAAGGCTATGTCATTGGTACGTATTCATGACTGGTGTCAAAACTCCTCGAGTAAAATGTGGGTCTCTCTGGAAAAAACAATGGCTGGAAGGAACCTAGCTGGAGCACCATGGATTCCGTTGATATCCAGGGGTCTTTCAGAATGGATATCCCCAATAACTAAAAACACTCTAAAAGTATGGGATAGACTGCATAAACTGGGTAAATTCGCACCTTCCACATCTCCCCTAGCATCGATGGAAGGATTTCCCTGGTTTCCATCAGGGGAAGAAGGGGGATTCCTGGGTAGATGGGGACAGGATGGGAATAATATATGTGCTAAGTTTGCTCCAGGAGGTACTATATACTCTCTTGCAGAATTAACCTCTAGTCTGGGGAATATACCTTTAGAGAAATGGAGAGATATCACCAGATGTCAGATTTTTTGAAGAAAGTGAACCCTCGGGTGAGACCCCTGAGTTCACTTACTGCTTTCGAAACAATATGTACAGACGGTTCAAAACTTAAAAACTCACTATCACAAAAGTATAAATCTGTTTGAGTGCCCAACATAATTCTATCCCTTTCTATATTTGAGAGAGGGAAGCAGAGTTAACATTCGACTTCCATAAACTCGCATATACAGGAAATGATGTATAAATTTATGGTGAGATGGTATCGAACCCCGGTCAAACTAGCCAGGATGTTCCCAGGGAAAGAGGATAGATGATAGAGAGGCTGTGGACAAAGGGGCACATACCTCCATCTATGGTGGTCCTGTCCTTGGGAAGCGATTTTTCCATGGATTAGGAAATTAACACTTAGGCCCGTTGAGTTTTCACCTTTACATCTCCTCTTCCATGGAATGCGAATCTCAATTAAGGCGTATAAAAAAGTATAACCCCGCATTTACTGAATGCAGCAAAGCTTTTAATACAGAGGTTTTGGAAACAAACAGCCTCTCCGAATTTGCTGGATTGGAAATGGGAAATTGAAAAAATTAAAGAAGCAGAAAGATGGGTGCACGTGGTAAGAGACCAACAGGAGAAGTTTAAGAAGGCCTGGGTGGGATGGGAATATCACTCTCCAGAAATGATTAGAGAATAAAAAGGGTTAATTGATAGAGTTGAATACTGCTTCTTAGAATGTACCTACGAGAAATGAGAGTGGGGGGTTGTTTGTTTTTTCCCCAGTCTTTTGGCCCTACTTACCAAAATATCATATAAATAGGAGGTTCTGTGGAAATGGGTGGGGTCAAGGTGCCGTCAGGATTAAACACTGAAGATTAATAGTAATAGGGGGGAAGAGGGGAGGTGGAAGGGGTTGGTAGGTAGATGA
>BLSH010399570.1:629746-644271 GCA_018402905.1 Glandirana rugosa
TCACGGCCCCCCCCCCCCCCCCAGTAAGGCTGCATTTCATGGGCACTCTGGTAAGGCTGCATTTCATGGGCAGTGATCAGGCTGCATTTCATGGGCACTCTGGTAAGGCTGCATTTCATGGGCACTGATCAGGCTGCATTTCATGAGCACTCTGGTAAGGCTGCATTTCATGGGCACGGGTAAGGCTGCATTTCATGGGCACTCTGGTAATGCTGCATTTCATGGGCACTCTGGTAATGCTGCATTTCATGGGCATTCTGGTAAGACTGCATTTCATGAGCACTGGTAAGGCTGCATTTCATGGTTACTGGTAAGGCTACATTTCATGGGCACTCTGGTAATGCTGCATTTAATTGGCACTCTGATAAGGCTGCATTTTATGGGCACTGATCAGGCTTCATTTCATGGGCATTCTGGCAAGGCTGCATTTCATGTGAACTGATCAGGCTGCATTTTATGTGTACTCTGATAAGGCTGCATTTCATGGGCACTGGTAAGGCTGCATTTCATGGGCACTCTGATGAGGCTGCATTTCATGGACACTCTGTTGAGGCTGCATTTCATGGGCACTGGTAAGGCTGCATTTCATGGGCACTGGTAAGGCTGCATTTCATGGGCATTCTGGTAAGGCTGCATTTCATGGGCACTGATCAGGCTGCATTTCATGGGCACTCTGGTAAGGCTGCATTTCATTGGCATCTGGTAAGGCTGCATTTCATGGGCACTCTGGTAAGGCTGCATTTCATGGGCACTGGTAAGGCTGCATTTCATGGGCACTCTTGTATTTTTTATTATTTTTTTTTTATTTTTACTTCCCTCCACCTAAAAGATTTCAGTTTGATTTTGATGATTGAAAGGAGAGGGAGGTGGGGGGATAGAAGGCCACCTGAATATTTCTGACTGTCCCAGGGATATGGAATGTCGCATGTTTGGGTTTAATACAGTATGTTCTTCCTATCGTGAGGGAGGAGCCATAAGAAATTATGGATAGACAGTGGGGCGCAATCATCTCTATATCTTCCCATAAGGGGGTTTCCTGGCTAGCATGGTACTTAGTTAACTGGGCTAGTTTAGCCGCATGATATTATCTCACAAAACAAGGAACACCCAGACCACTATGAGATTGGGATTGGTACATGCCCTGCCTAGAAATATGTGGTTTTCTGTTACTCCAGATAAAGAACATCACGCAAGTTTGAAACTAGCTCATCATCTGGTTAGGAATTCGCATTGGCAAAACCCTGAAAAGATGAAGTAGATAAGTTTAGGTAGTTATTTAATTTTGATTGCCGCAATACGGCCTAACCAGGAGAGATGATGTGTATCCCAGGTGTCTAGCAAGGCATGTCATCTTCGGATGAGAGGCATGAAGTTGGCTTCATACAAGGAGGAGTAGTCAATAGTCAAGACTACCTCAACTTTTATTCTGCACACAATAAATGGGGATCAAACTGTGTTTGTGTGTATTAAATTAACTTTAGTGTATTTTTTACTGAAAGCAAAGATTCAAGTTGCGCAAATATTATGCAAAATTCAACAATGCAACAACCTTTTTCTCATCTAAAGGGGCTTCTGCATTCAGAAAATAAATATGTTTCTCGAGGTGAAGGAGGAAAGTAGTTTGATAGTAAAAAAATGCAGATTTTAACATGCATGCATGAAATGAAAAAGAATCTCCAGGTTAAAGTATGCCTACAAAGGAAATTTATAGGATTCTTAGTTTAATTTAGAATGCATAAGAAATTATGAAACTGATAAAAATGTAGCTGCTGCTTTAGAAATGGGAATCCACACTCTCTTGGTAGCAGGGCATCACCAACACATGTAACCCATATTACCACAAAGCAATAATGTGCATGGGCGGCCCCAAAACAAGATGTTAAGGGTTAACAAATGGCAATTTTCTCACAGAGTAATCGTGCAAGAATTCTCTATCTAACCATACAAGGATCAGGCTATTGAAGAATCAAGCAACACTCCGCAAGGAATGCTCCCTGACATAATGTGTGACTGAAGCATTATTATCTGCACACACAGTCCATATTCATGGCTCTTAGTAAACTGTTTGGGTTATGTCAACCAGATAAATAAAATCCTTTATTAGAGAAATAGGATAATAAGAATTACTTCCTAAAAGCGGTTGTAAACCCAAAGCCTCAAAACACCATTCTTTTGCACAGTTTAGCAGATAATGTTATTATAACCTAGTTCACATTGACGTTGATTTACTAAAGGCAAATCTGAGGGGAAGCTCTACTGATTTCTATCATCCAATCATGTGCAAGCAAAATTGCATTTTTTTCCTTGCATGTTTTCCTCAGATCTAGAGCAACTGCACTTGAAGTGTGCTTGCATGCACAGACTACGTGCCTTTAGTAAATCAATTGATCACCATTGTGTGTACCCCTCAAAAAGTCATCCTCATTTGGTTGTAGCCCTCAGAAATCTGCTGATCTGTGGGCATGACAGAGCACCAAAGCTTAGTGGGTGGAGTCCTAACATCACACTACCCCCCCCCCACACACACACACACACACATACACACACCCATACATAGAGGGGTTGATTCACTAAAGGCAAAGAGACTGTGCACTTTGCAAGTGCAGTTGCTCCACAGCTTAGTAAATGAGGTAAAGCTTCACTTTGCAAAGAATGTCCAATCACATGTGTAGCGGGGTGCTAAATTTGTTAGGCTGTTAGGCAAAATATATTTGCAAGACACTACTGGTCTTGCTGTGATTTATAGTTCCAGATTACTGATTTCCTCTTTTTAGTGTACTTCTCCACTATGTCAGTAGGTGGCACTGCTGCCTAAGATATGAGTGAGATGAGTCATAATATTCCAGAACATTCTGGAGTGATCTCATTCTTTTCCTAGCCAATCCACTCGGTGCAAGTGCATTGTGGGTAGGTGGGAAGAGACCATATATGGTGAGGAAATCATGTGATCGGCGCGCAGTCGGTGAGAGTCTAGCCCAGCTCCTCTGGGGTAGGCCCCAGTCGCTCTCCCAGTTCGCTGGGAGGGGCCTGCGTTACAGAAGCCTCATGGCAGCCAGGCCTGAGTCCTTAGGCCTATTCAGGAGTCTTAGATGCCAGGAGACCCATGCCTGTCCGGAAGATGTAAAGTGTTGTGATGTGCCTGCCCAGGATCTGCTTCAGTAATGGGACTGAGAGAGTTCCATGGACCCGTGAGTGTACTCTGTTCATTTTCTATGTCAGGATCCACTTAAGCCCAGAGAAATGTGAGAGAGTTCTACATGTTTGTGAGTACATTCTGTTGTTGCTAAATTGGGATCCACTGAAGTTTAGAGAACAAAAAGGGAGTTCTACAGATCCGCAAGTGTAAAGATCATTTTTGGGGTTGCTAAGTGAGACAGCCACGTGTCAGAGTGTTCAGAAGAGGCTGCGGCCTGTTATGCTGTCTCACTGTATTTTTGCCTGAGAGTCTGCCTGCCTATTCATATTTTTGATTGTTGCTGAAAGGGTGTCCTGAGCTCCCTACCCCTCTCTCCTTGTTCTTGTGTGAAGAATAAAAGTTATCCTGTTTAAGCATCAGAAAAGTAATTGGTGTTCAACTTCTTTCAATATACCCCTAGACAACTGGAGATACGAGCGTGCAAAGGGTTGTACTGTCAGAGTAGTAAATTATATCTTCAAACTCAGCCGGTCCTACGGGGGTAAGCGCTACACATGCAAGGTAAATGCAGGTCAGTATAGCCAGGGAAGCATCCGATTAAACACAGTCTATGTTTGATCAGATGCTTAGAAGGGCAGGGATGATATCAGGGCTCTTTTAGACCCCTGAGGTCTTCATAACGAGTACTTGTCACTGCCCAAATCTATCAAACGGGGTCTTGTTCACCCCTTGTGATAGCAATAAATGTGAATGAAAAAAAGCTGCATTTGCCAAAAAACTCTTCCTTAAAGCAGGCTCAATATAGCTGCATCTGTAATTCTAGTGTTGTATACGTTTATCTACTATTAAGGTATTATACTTGTTTATCGACGGTTTGCTGGTGTCAGGAGAGTGGTCTGACACTTCAGGAGTCATTCCCTGCCCTTGTGCCCCACTCTCATGTACAGTATACTGACCTACTGGTTGAATCTATAGAGTCATAATTAATATACAAAGTTTTCATTCACTAGTGTTTAACCCCAATTCAGTTGTGAGACATATTTGATGTACCCTGTTGAGTTCAAGTTCTTTCTAAACAATATACCTTGAGTAAACATTATTGATTTTCTCAATCCTGTGTATTTCATCACTTTGTATTACTTAACCACTTGCCGACCGCCGATCGGCATCTGACGGCGGCAAAGTGGCTCGTTCCCGCAAATCGCCATCATACGACGGCGGCTGCGGGAACGAGTTTAGTGAGCGCGCGCGCGCCGCCGGAGGCGCACCCGCGCGCTCACTGTGTCCAGGGGGCCAGGGAGCGGGTGCGGCGGCTTCGATTGCCGCCGGCCACCCGCGATGGCCCCCCCGGAGCGAGTGAGCGGAGATCCGTGTATGTAAACACGGACCTCCGCTCTGTGTGAGGGGGAAGGGCTGTGATCACAGCCTTCCTGTAAGTGAAGGCTGTGACCACTTCCCTTCCCCAGATAGGCAGTCCCCCACACAGTTAGAACACGCCCAGGGAACACAGTTAACCCTTAGAGCGCCCCCTGCAGGTTATCCCCTTCACTGCCAATGGCATTTACACAGTAATCAGTGCATTTTTATAGCACTGATCGCTGTATAAATGCCAATGGTCCCAAAAAAGTGTCAAAATGGTCCGACATGTCCGCTGAAATATCGCAGTACCGCTAAAAATTGCAGATCACCGCCATTATTAGTAAAAAAAAGAAAAAAAATTAAAAACCCCAAAAATTAATTCTCATCATCCGTAAACGCGACCACTTTTGCGCAAACCAATCAATAAACGCAGATTGCGATTTTTTTTATCGCAAATATGAGGAAGAATATAAATCGGCCAAAAACGGTGAAAAAAAATGTTTTTTTATATTTTTTTTTTGGATTTGTATTTTAGGAAAAAGTAAGAAATTTGTTTTTTTTTTGCAAAATTGTTCTCTTCTTTTGTTTATAGCGGCGATCAGAAATGACGCAGCGGTGATCAAATACCACCAAAAGAAAGCTCTATTTGTGGGAAAAAAAGGATGCAAATTTTGTTTGGGTACAGCGTCACACGACCGCGCAATTGTCAGTTAAAGTGACGCAGCGCCGAATCGCAAAAAGGGCTCCGGTCCTAAAGCTGGAAATCCTTCCGGGGCTGAAGTGGTTAAAGGGGAATTAACACTTCAGGTGAACCCAGAGTGTCAGAGGTGGCAGAGGACTCTCAGAGTCAGGGAAACCAGAGGGGGTATTGGCTTATCTTGCGACCCTCAAGAGGGCAGCACTACATGTACACTAAAATTAATTTAAGTGTATTTTTTCAAAAAGAAATTGTGTTCAGGTACAGGCTGTGCAAATATTATGCAACGTAAAAAACTGCAACATAGATCATTTTATTCTACAGGGCCTCTGCATTCAGAAAACATATAACGTTTGGGAGTTCTAAATAATTTTCTAGCAAAAAAATGCAGAATTTAACATGTATGTGAGCAATTATAAAATGCTCTGCTGGGTAAGAGGTAATGGGAAGGGAAACAAGCATGTTTTTTTCAGTGAGCATATATAATAAGTTCCTATTAAGTTTATGGCAAAATAATTTTTATGTACACCTTTACATTTTACTATGCTATATTTTCATGATGGCTTTTCATATATCAGTAGGTGCTAACTATCTCTTTATCAGTGCAGACAGTAAACTTGTTGAGGTAAAATAACTTTAGGCTACCTAAGGATTGCTGTACATGTATAGGGTATTGTTTGTGACTGTCATCCTTGCTGGATATTTTCCGTTTTGGCTGGTGTAATCGCTGCGCTCCTGCCCGCGATTCAAAAACGCCGCAAATCACAGGACACACTTGCAATCCCCGCTACTTTGAATGCCACCAAATCACAGCGCGATATTGACATAATTATTGCTCGACGAATCGTGGTAAAATCGCACAAACAGAATCGCCTAACGCCCAAGTTCTTATACTTTTTTTGGGTGTAAGGCATTCCGCGATACTGTCTGCACGGTTTTTCCACGATTCTTCGGGTGACAGTGTCGGCAATATCATGCCGCCGTTTGGTGTCACTCAAAATAGTGGGGATCGCAAGGGCGTCCTGAGATTTGCAGCGTTTCCAAATCGCGGCCATTCCACTCACCAAAACGGAATGCCATGGTGTGAATGGAGCCTTAAGGTACATTACTCCATTTTCAAAAGTAGCCTAGCTATGCATATATGGAAAGAGACTCCTTAGTAATGAGCTTTTTTTCCCATTAAAGCGGGGTTCTACTAAAAAGTGGAATTTCCACTTATCTAATTCCCCCCCACCCCTTCTGGTGCCACATTTGGCACCTTTTGGGAGGGGGAGGTACCTGTTTTTGACAGGTACCCTGTCCCCACTTCTGTCGGACCTCGCCGCAGTGAGGTACGCCAGAAGTTCAGCCCCCCTCCTCCTTCCCCTGCTACCGGGCCAATAAGAGAGCGCAGTGCCCTTTGCGCATGTGCAGTTGGGGCCTGGCTGTGAAGCTATAAGGCTTCACTGCCGGATACCCTTACCGGCAATGGCGGCAGCAGCACCCCACAGCTGATGGAAGCATGGGCTGGAGTACCAGAATCGCTGTATTCCAGGACAGGTAAGTGTCCTATTATTAACCTCCCTGGCGGTATTCCCGAGTGTGGCTCGGGGTGGAATTTTAGTACCATTAGCGGTAGCCCGAGCCACACTCGGGATTGCATTGCTGGATCCAGGCAGCATTACTCACCTTGTCCCCTGGATCCAGCGATGTCCCCCGCTGTGTCTGCGGGCTGTGTCCTCTGCCCGATGCCTCTGTGTGCCGGGCTCCATTCCCTGCGAGCGTCGCACGGGGGCAAAGACCGGCGGCAAATTCAAAAAGTGAAACACACAGTATACATACAGAACACTGTAATCTGTAAGATTACATTGCTGTATGAAATCATTTCACATCCCCTTTGTCCCTAGTGGTTTGCCCAGTTCTCTGCATGCACTTTTATATTATATATGTCATTCTTTCTGCCTGGAAACTTGAGAATGTCCATGGCAACCAAAAAGCATCCCTTTACGTCAAAAGTGTTTTTTGATCAGCTAGAAAACAGCGATAGTAAATAAGAATCATTTGCAGAATTGAGTGATACTGATTTTTGGGGAAATTTATCATCAGACACTGAAAGTGACGACAGCGACAATTCTGCAACTGAGCAAATTTCTGCGTTTTTGGTTTGATTACATTATTGAATACATCTTATTACTATTATATTATTATTTTTGATAATTATTTTTAGTTATTTATTATATTATAATTTATGATTTCATGTTTCAAACTTTATCATACCCAGGATGTCCACAAGACTCTTGTTTGGACAGATTTAAATGAGTTATTCCTAAGAATTACAGGTCTACAATATAAAATGCCAAATTTCAATGCAAAATAATCGTACCGCTTTCAGCACCAAAAATCTGAAATAATCATCCCGCAAGGGAGGAGTCCTCAGCTACAGTATGTGTAGCTGCTGACTTTTAATTTTTGGAGGGGCGGGGGGTGTCGGAACTCCGCTTTAAGTTTTTTGTCCACAAGAACATAAAGCCAACATTATGTGTGTGTGGGAATTATTTGCCATTATAAGAAGCAGGGGTTCTCAGATAACAAGAATATTGATAAAATGGGTTATGGAGGCCTCATGGAGTAGCAATGCCTAAATGATAAACTGAAGTACCAACCTGGCAAGCATGTAAACCATAAAGCCCAAATGAACTTTAAGCATACAGTGTAAGTTCACTTTTTGTGAAAAAATGAAAAGGTGAACACCCTATACCCCCCTCACCCAGTTTGCTCTGTATATATAATGTTAAGAGCTGGTTCCGGCCAGCTCAGTAGATTCAGAATATTTCCTAAATCTACATAATATAACTGGATACTAACATGTATAGGTAAAGTTGATGCCTCTCTGGGGATCAGGAAGGATTTTTTCCCGTGCTATAGTTAATTGGATCATGCTTTGGGTTTTTTGCCTTCCTCTGGATCAACTGTGATTATAGCGTTTTGTATAGCATTGTATGATTTTTTTTTAGGATTTTTTTTCCCTTTTATTGATTGACCTAGATCAGTGGTTCTCAACCCCTGTCCTCGGGACCCTATAACAAGCCAGGTTTGCAGGATAACTGAAATACGTCACAGGTGATATAATTTGCTGCTCAGTGATTGCAGTATTCTAGTCTGCATCTCCCCAAGGTAATACTTAAAATCTGGCCTGTTGGTGGGTCCTGAGGACCGGAGTTGAGAACCACTGACCTAGATGGAGGTGTGTTATTTTTTTCATCCAGACTATCTATGTAACTCCATGGGTAATGAGCTGTCAGTGCTAACATAGCCAGTACAGTGGTCCAGAGATTTGAAATCCCTGCTCTTCCCTCTCTTCCTTCTGCAGGGCTTTCAGGACAGATCAGAGAGATTTCTGATTGATCAGTGCCAGCACAGAGAGTCGCTCTGATCTGTCTCGAAAGCCCTGTAGAAAGAAGGGGGGGAAGAGTGATCATTTAGAATCCCCGGACCGCTGCACAGGCTATGCCTGCACTGACAGCTCATCACCCGCGGAGGTTAACCACTTAAGGACCGGAAGGATTTCCAGCTTTAGGACCGGAGCCCTTTTTGCGATTCGGCACTGCGTCGCTTTAACTGACAATTGCGCGGTCGTGCGACGTTGTACCCAAACGAAATTTGCGTCCTTTTTTTCCCACAAATAGAGCTTTCTTTTGGTGGTATTTGATCACCGCTGCGTCATTTCTGATCGCCGCTATAAACAAAAGAAGAGCGACAATTTTGCAAAAAAACCCAAATTTCTTACTTTTTCCTAAAATACAAATCCAAAAAAAAAATATAAAAAAACATTTTTTTCACCGTTTTTGGCTGATTTATATTCTTCCTCATATTTGCGATAAAAAAAATCGCAATCGGCGTTTATTGATTGGTTTGCGCAAAAGTGGTCACGTTTACAGATGTTGAGAATTCATTTTTGGGGTTTTTATTTATTTTTATTTTTTACTAATAATGGCGGCAATCTGCGATTTTTTGCGGTACTGCGATATTTCAGCGGACATGTCGGACCATTTTGACACTTTTTTGGGACCATTGGCATTTATACAGCGATCAGTGCTATAAAAATGCACTGATTACTGTGTAAATGCCATTGGCAGTGAAGGGGTTAACCTGCAGGGGGCGCTCTAAGGGTTAACTATGTTCCCTGGGCGTGTTCTAACTGTATGGGGGATTGCCTATCTGGGGAAGGGAAGTGGTAACAGCCTTCACGTACAGGAAGGCTGTGATCACAGCCCTTCCCCCTCACACAGAGCGGAGGTCCGTGTTTACATACACGGACCTCCGCTCACTCGCTCCGGGGGGGCGATCGCGGGTAGCCGGCGGCAATCGAAGCCACCGCACCCGCTCCCTGGCCCCCCCTGGACACAGTGAGCGCGCGGGCGCGCCTCCGGCGGCGCGCGCGCGCTCACTAAATTCGTTCCCGCAGCCGCCGTCGTATGACGGAGTTTTGCGGGAACGAGCCACTTTGCCGCCGTCAGATGCCGATCGGCGGTAGGCAAGTGGTTAAGGCCCGTACACACGGTCCGATTATTGGCCAACAACGGTCGTCCAACAGCCTGTTGGCCGATAATCTGACCGTTAGTACGCACGTTTGACAGACGATTTCCAATTGTCATCCAACAGCAGTTGGCTGACAAGGCTAGAAAACTTTTGTTGGCCAACAAGGCATTGGTGATTGTTGGCTCGTGTGTACAGACGTTGGGCCAACAAAAAGTTGGAAGTGCAAACACGCATGCTCTGAATCCAGGAAGAGTTCAGTCATGTAAACCTGTGTCCGTAATTCACAATTCACATTCACCGGAACTTACTCGTTATACGCTCGTAACACGTCACTATGTTCGGCTTTGTTGGACGATTACTTGACTACCTTCAGTACGCTAGACAAAACCGCCAATTTGGACAAAAATTGGACGTTCGGTTGTCCAACAATCGGCGCATGTGTACGAGGCTTAAGTACCGCGGGGACCGGAAGGTCTGCCATTCCTAAAGCTGAAGTTTAGGTATTGCAGATTTTACATAACAGGGTGAGCTGTTTTGTAGTCCACAGAGATGTAGTCCTAACACACTCCCTACTCACCCTAATACAGAAAGTGTGTTAATGGCAGGATTACAAGGTAAAAATAAATGAAAATGGTATTTAACCACTTGCCGACCGCCGATCGGCATCTGACGGTGACAGAGTGGCTCTGTAAGGCAAAACGCCGTCATACGACGGCGGCTGCCAGATCACGCACAGTGAGCGCGTGCGCTCCGCCGGAGGCGCGCCCGCGCGCTCACTGTGTCCGGGGACGGCCAGGGAGCGGGTGTGGCGGAGTCGATCTCCGCCGGCCACCCGCGATGCCCCCCCCCCGGAGTGAAAGAACGGAGGTCCGTGTAAGTAAACACGGACCTCCGTTCTGTGAGAGGGGGAAGGGCTGTGATCACAGCCTTCCTCTACATGGAAGCTGTGATCACTCCCCTTCTCCTGTTAGGGCAGCCCACACACAGTTAGAACACGCCCAGGGAACACAGTTAACCCTTAGAGTGCCCCCTCCAGGTTAACCCCTTCACTGCCAATGGCATTTACACAGTAATCAGTGCATTTTTATAGCACTGATTGCTGTATAAATGCCAATGGTCCCAAAAAAGTGTCAAATGGTCCGAAATGTCCGCTGAAATATCGCAGTACCGCTAAAAATCGCAGATCGCCGTCATTACTAGTAAAAAATAAAAAAAAATAAAAACCCCAAAAATGAATTCTCATCATCCGTAAACGCGGCCACTTTTGCGTAAACCAATCAATAAACGCAGATTGCGATTTTTTTTATCACAAATATGAGGAAGAATATAAATCGGCCAAAACCGATGAAAAAAAATGTTTTTTTATATTTTTTTTTTGGATTTGTATTTTAGCAAAAAGTAAGAAATTTGGGTTTTTTTGCAAAATTGTCGCTCTTCTTTTGTTTATAGCGGCGATCAGAAATGACGCAGAGGTGATCAAATACCACCAAAAGAAAGCTCTATTTGTGGGAAAAAAAGGACGCAAATTTCGTTTGGGTACAACGTCGCACGACCGCGCAATTGTCAGTTAAAGCGACGCATCGCCGAATCGCAAAAAGGGCTCCGGTCCTAAAGTGTGAAATCCTTCCGGGGCTGAAGTGGTTAAAAAGAAACAAAAAATGAGCACAGCCACCACATCTGAGGACCAGTAAACTGCATTACCATGGATTTTTGTATTTGAGTTTGAATTTTCAAATCACCTAAATACATTCCAGGGGCATTAAAACAAAAGGTGGACAAAGTCTAACAGTATGTACAAGTCC
Organism: Glandirana rugosa; assembly: GCA_018402905.1. Taxonomy (NCBI): domain Eukaryota; kingdom Metazoa; phylum Chordata; class Amphibia; order Anura; family Ranidae; genus Glandirana; species Glandirana rugosa. Next base: position 641,259 of record BLSH010399570.1, read on the forward strand.
CATGCTTTGCGCAGGGACCAGCATGGGATAGGACAAAGGGACAGGTGTTCCCCTGTTTCTAATTTATCTTGCAGGCTGCAGTTGGATTGGAGCGCCAGCACCCCAGCAACAGAAGCTGATTGGCTGGATTCGGCGGCTCTGCACTCCCGCCGTTTTTACCTGCCTGCTGAAGCTGAGTCCAGTCACAGGAGGTTCAGCACTGGGACCGCTCTGGTCGGAGCCCCCCCCCCCCGCCCCGCCCTGTTTGATTTATTTGTATGTCACTGTGTTTTTTAGTGGGGGTTAGTCATCCAGTGTAGTTTGGATGGACAGCGGTATTTGATTTACTGTATTTGGTCATTTGAAGGCAATGTGTATTAAAGTTATGCCGACATTTTGAGTTGGAAAGTATTTCCTCTGTTATCCTAAAACTGGGTTATCCCATAATAAACACCATGGCCTTTATTATGTCCATTGAAGATAAATTGTGTCTGTTTCGTTATTTCAGTATGTTATCACTCATTTGTACTATCCCATGTTTTCTTTAGAAAAGAACCCTCTGTGTGGAAGCAGTGGTATCGCTGCACAGATCCAACACAGCCTCTGCTGCACCAGAGCTAGAGCCCCCTAATTAACAGACAGTGTAGGATCTGCAGATTGCAGAACTTTAGGTCTGATTTAGCAGGGGAATTTCAGACCTCTGCAGAGAGACTACTGTTTCCACACAGAGAGTAAAGCCCCATACACACTATACAATTTTCTGTAGACTTTTATCTTCAGATTTACCAAAACCATGTAGTGCAAGGGCCTGCCTAATTGCATGCAAATTGAAACTCTTAAGGTTTGACCTCATATTTTATGTTTTTGGTAAATCTGAAGATAAAACTCTACGGAAAATTGTATTTTCTGCAGATTTTTGTGTTCAGATTTACCAAAACCATATAATGTGAGGTCAAACCTTAGGAGTTTCAATTTGTATGCAATCAGGCAGGCCCTTGCACTACATGGTTTTGGTAAATCTGAAGGAAATCTGACAACAAAAGTTGGATAGTGTGTCTAAGGGTCCTTCTCTGCAACATACTGGCAATATACAGGTTCTTCTATTCTAAAGAAAGCATAGTGTTAGACTTTGCACATGTTTTATTTTGAAGCACCTGGAACATATTTAGCTGGTTTCAACTGAAATTTACATCAGGCCTTTAAGCAAGCCTGTGCTTTGACTATTCATGGCGAAGGAAAAGGTTTGGGTTAACTCACCATCCCACTACTATATACTTAATGTGTTACTAAACTCAGGACCCTGCATTCACTATATCTGGTCTCCCACAGTACACAGAACATGGGAATGCAATAATTTCAGTAAATATAAACTGCTAAATACCTTTTCTCATCAGCAGTATATAGCAGTCTTGTGACTTCTATCAGTTCGTGGTAAAGCTTGTAGGAGGAGTTTTCCTATCAGGGTCCATGACCCATGACCTGGACAGTGCTGATTGGGCCTGTGCTGATCATATGCACCCTCCCAAGAAAAAGAAAAAAAATCTCTCTCAAACTGAGCATGCGCAGCCTGACTCCAATGGCTCTGTCTTATGCTGATATGTTCTGGAGACAGTGAAAGAAGGGAAGGGTCTGTGCATACAGGATCAAACAGCCTTTTTACACAATGCAGATGATTAACCCCTAAGGTTCCACAGTGAGTATAACAAGCATGCTTTACTGCATATACAGACTGATTTTACCGTTGTGGGTTTAGTAACACTTTAATAATCCTTCTTTAACCCCAGTATTACAATACCAGTATTAGGTTACCAGTAATGTCTTGTTTCATTCCAACATTGGTACAGTGTTTGTGACATTTTAGTAATGACATTATGGGGTGCTTTACTAAAACTGAAGAGTACAAAATCTGGTGCAGTTCTGCATGGAAACCAATCAGCTTCCAGGTTTTTTGTCATAGCCTAATTAAACAATCTGAAGTTAGAAGCCGATTGGCTACCATGCACAGCTCTTCAGATGTTGCACTCTCCATTTTTACTAAGTCAACCCCAGTGTATCAATACTTAGCCATCTCGTAAGGTTTTGTGCACATGGGCTGTTTGGCCCATGTGTGTGTCAATTCCCAATGTTTTTTGGGTGCACAGTAGACACGAGCCCAGCTCTGCTTCCAACACCCTATCAAAATCTCTGGCAGGCTGAAATATGTTACTGCTGGAGGCTGTACCAAGCAGTGCTCACATTTAGGGCAATATGGGTTCAGGGATGCCCATAACACAGGAATTCTGCATTCTGGGTATGCGTCTCTGAATGTATATGACTCTAAACACAAGTACTGCTTAGCACAGCATCCAGAAGCTGTGTATTTCAGCCTGTCATAGATTTTAACACGCTGTTGGCAGCGGTATTGGACCAAAGCCATCAGGATTTGATGCACACAAGATAAATTACCCATGTGCATGTAGCCTGAGGCAGGAGCAATGTGACAACAGATTGGCATGTACCCCTAGAGTGATATAAATACTCAAGCCTACATCAGATTAAAGCAAACCTATGCTTTGCTAATTTAGTACCAGGAGCCAAAAAAAATATCCAGTACGTCTGGTTATAAAGAACAAATATGTCCCAACTTTGTTGATCATCCTCTGGAAACTTGGCTTATTACAGCACAATGGTGTTCTTAAGGTCACAGACACATTTCAATGCTTCAATCATGGACAGGTTAAATGTTAAGAGTTCACAGTGAAAGACCATCCAATTTCAAGCCTTGAATGTCCCCTTATGTTGTTCTCCACAGTGTGATTCCATCTATTAATAATGCAGAAGGTGACAACAGCAGTGGCCAGTGATCCAAATATAAGCGTGAATGTAACCCCCAGGAGGGAAAGCTTCTAAAGGATTAGTATTTGTTCTGAAGTCTGGAAAATATTACCAATAGCTCGGATTTAATAATCTCCAGCATGGCCACTACACTACGTGGGAGCTGAATGTAGCCAGGAGCTATTTGTTGCTTCAGAAGTGAATTTTCTGCCAGCTGTAA
>BLSH010399570.1:647347-660667 GCA_018402905.1 Glandirana rugosa
CGTTGGAAGTAATTCGACGTGTGATCCGTTTATTTTTTTTTTGGAAAATAATGTGCATACACAAACATTGACTCGTGAGATGATTCGAGGTTGTCAGTAAATTTACAACTTACGGTTTTGAAACATCCGTCCTATCCAAAATGGTGAACTGTCAACCCTCTACCCAACCCAAATCCGGACCACCCCGAATTAGAACCTCAAGTTAAGACGGGTAAAAATCTCGATTATCCGTTTGACAACAGTTTTTCAGTTCCCCCCTTTTTTATCTTATGTCACCCCTCTCACAGAAAAGCACGTCCAGGTATACGTTGTAACTTTTATGTGTTTGGGAAAACAACATGTTCAACTTTAAAGCATCACCCAAGCATGGTATTTAAAGGGTTTGTGTATTTTCAATGTTGCATATGGACCTGCACGAAAAGACACTCTCCCCACTGTATTCTATTTTTTCCCCCCTTGACTTTTTGACAACAGTTTGCCTATTAGCTCTAAAAATGGGCAGAATTGAACTCCAAGATTAAGCCCCACCAGGCCTAAACCCAACCCATCTCCCAACTGTCAAGTGGTAAAACCTATCCTGCCTACAAAGTTTTGGCATTCAACATTTAAATGACTGTTGGAGCTTAGTAGAGTGCTCAGTTACAAACACATACGTGTAATAAAAGGTTTTTTTTTTATTTGCCTAGTGTGCAGCTTAATGAAGGTTGCACCGAAGAAAGACCAAGTATACTGAGTCCGTTCGGGCTTTCTATCTTATTGAAACAGTATGGCACCTTCTGAAAAGACAACCAGAGATAGAGGAGGGGGAATCACTGCTCTGACGCATTCACTTTCATGTGTAAATTATAGCTGGACCTTGACATTTCAATATAGGAGTAGTGCTTAGTACCAAGTTTATTTGTAAATACACAACTGCATTCATGGGAGTTTCTATACATTTGCCTGGAGCTCGGCGTAACACAAGATACACCATTAAAAGATCCAGTATGCTCTTTCCTTTCAGATTCTCTCTTATTGAAACAGTATGTCCCCTTCTTAAAAGGCATCCAGAAGCCACATTTACCTAATAGAAAAAACATTGTTTTTTTTAGTCCCAACCATCAAACAGAAAGCAGGTAGGCTCTTTTATCCCAAAGGTCAAAAAGGGCATTCTGGAGCACAGCCTACTACCAGCTCTACCAGTTTGATGCACTATCTTCCGATACTGGAAATACCTCGTCCCCCAGTTTATTGGAATGGGCCCAGACACTTAACGAGATAATGTCCATGGAGACATCGGTTGTAGAAGACAGCCCCGAAAAATCTGTACCACCTGGATGTGTTGGAGGGCCTACAGTGATTCAGATGCTTTTTGTGCCTTAGGCCTCATACACACGGACGTTTTTTGACGCCGGCGTTTTCTGGTGTTTTTTGCCGCTCTCCATGTTAGTCAATGGCCCCATAAAAACATCGGCGTTTTTGAGCTGTAGATGGAGGCCGCGTTAGTGAGCTGAAAGAACCCACGGCCATCGCGTTCTGAGGCTGTAACGTTTTGGCATTTTTTGACGCCGACGCCGCAAAACGCCAACAAACGCCAACTAATATTGTACCGGCGTTTTCCGGCGTTTTTTGACGCCAACGTTTTTAGGTTGAAAAATAGCAGAGGGATGATTTTTTTAAAAAAAACGCCTATTGACGCCAACGCTCACTAACGCCGATGCATAACGCCGAAAAACGCCGATTTTTTTTCCTTGACGTCGGGCCCGACGTTTTGTTTATTTTTAAAGATACGCCCGTGTGTATGAGGCCTTAATCTCACAGTGAATAATCTTATTTATTTATTAATTATTTTTTTTATCTCTTCTATTAATTTTTCGACCATTTTTCCAATTGCTCTCTCCCCCTTCTCCCCCCCCCCCTTTTTCCCCCTCGTTCATTTCCTCTCCCTTACCTTACCATGTTATACCTTAATGCCACTATTGACTTACCACTGTTTGTCGTATACACAGTGAAGTTGACAACCTATTTTACTCATTACATGTTGTGACATCTGTTTTTTCATGGGTATGGTATCCCGCTCTTATCTACTTGGGGGGTGTCACCCTTGACATGTTTTTGCTCACAGTTTTCAACTGTTATTTCATGACTTTGTATTGAAATACTTGCAGGACCCCTGACCCTCTGTCTGGACAGTGCTAATTGGCCCTGTATGGATCACATGCACTCCCCTAAGAAGAAAAAAACTCTCACTGGGTAGGCCGGTGGAGGGAGCTCCGGGACACAAGGAGAGAGGACTCATAGCATTTATTTTTCAGCAGCCAGAATCTCCATTGCTAAGTCCTGGAAGTCCCCTATGATTCCATTTGACTTGGTGAAGTTGTCATGGATCATGGTCAACGAATGCCTCTAGGCAATATTACTCGATAAACAGGCCTTGTTCGATAAAATCTGGGAGTTCTGGATCAAATACCTGTTGGATGTCCTATGAGATGTATACCATATTTTTCGCTCCATAAGGAGGAAAACAAGAAAAAAAATATTCTGAACCAAATCGTGTCCAGGCCTGTATACCCCTCACATTTTTGTAAATATTTTATTATATCTTTTCATGTGACAACACTGATGTCCCCATGGATGGGGATGGATAAGCCATGGATAAGCCATGGATGGGGATAGATGAGCCATAGATGGGGGTGGATGAGCCATGGATGAGAATGAATGAGCCATGGATGGGAATGGAAGAGCCATGGATGGGGATGGATGAGCATGAATGAGCCATGGATGGATGAGCTGTGAATGTGTGAATGGGGATGGATGAGCCATGGGTGAGGATGGATGAGCCATGGGTGGGGATGGATGAGCCGTGGATGGGGATGAATGAGCTGTGGATGGATGAGCCGTGAATGGGGATGAATGAGCCGTGGATGGGGATGGATGAGCATGGATGGGGATGGATGAGCATGGATGGGAATGGATAAGCATGAATGAGGATGGATGAGTGCAATTGGAATTGGCACAGATCAGGCAATATTGGCACAGATCAGTACTGTGGGCACTTCAGATCCAGCCCACAGTGCTGCTGCACTCAATCTCTTCCCTCTCCTCTCACACTGTACCGATCTGTACAGAGAGGGGATGAGCTGAGCTGGGCATGTGCCTGCTTGTTGACAACCGATCGCTCTGTCGTTGGACGGAGCGGTCACGTGATAAAGGGCCGCTGTCATCGGCCATTTACCGTGATGCAGAGGCGCACAGGAGTGTGATTCTGGGAGGACGTTATAGTACGCCCTCCCAGAATTTTCCGACACGATGTAGCCATCATTCGGCTATCGCCCGGTTGGTAAGTGGTCAGGACAATACCTGGTAATTCTGCCATGAAGGTCCCTTGTTCAGGCACTTTCTGTTATAGAGTGACATTGCTCTCCCTGTCTCCCAATTGTGCTTTTGAGTGTGACCCTGTCACATGCTCTTCCGATGGTGACTATTTCAACACACATTATTCAGACATAGTCCACTTGCTAATATCAACAGGAAACCCATTTTGAGAAACATACAGCCATTGTTGGAGTGCATGTAGAGAGGAAGCAATTGGCTGTCACAAGTTAGCCTGCAGTTTCCTGCTTGTGTACTCTTACCTCCTTGCTGAAGTGTTTCTCTACCCGATTCCTTTCACATGTGTGGCTTGGCTGTGCTCACCTATGGGCATAGTCTGCTATTCTGTGAACCTTTATTTCCTTCCCTTCCATCACTTCCTGGCCCACCTTCTAGTTTGTTTGTCTATATAAGATATGCTCAGTGTAACCCACATTGCCTGAGCAACTTCATAGTTCTCTGAGCTCCCGTTTGCATACCTCTTGTCCATTCTGTGCCTGACCAGCTTCGTTTACCATCTGTGCTTGTTCACTGCCTGCCCTGATCTCAGATTGTCTTCTGGATTCCCTTTTGCCTGCTGCTTGTACTCTGCAATTGGTCTCCAAATCCTCAGCTAGGCGTACCTAGGGGCGGCGACCTGGTTCCAGCTTGCTGCAAGTCCGTCCCCACCATCCAGGGCTCTGGTGAAGAAGCAGGCTGGAGCTTAGACTCCACACCCTGGGGAACCCTGAGTTGGCGATCTACAAGAGCTCACTACCACAGACTCCTGACAGTGTGCTCAGGCCATGAGTTCCTTGGAGACGCCGTAGCCTCTTCTGGATCAAATTCAATGTTTGGCACAGAGAGTTGACGTCCAGCAGGCCTATCAAGAATGGATTATGCAGTGTCTGCAGGATCTTTCCTCTTGTATGGATCAGCTGCAGGTTGTGCCCACTTCCTCACCCTCCATTTCGGCTTCTGTTTCAGCCCCTGCTGCTCCAGCTCCCGCAGTCTCTCCAGCAGAGGCAGTCCTTCAAAACTCCAGCTGCCTCCACCGCCTCACTTCTCTGGTGATCCTAAAGCTTGTCGGGGCTTCATCAATCAGTGCTCGATCCACTTTGAGCTAGCGGGCCATTATTTTCCTACTGATCTTCAAAGGTGGCGTACATGATTTCACTCTTTTTGGGAGAGGCTCTGGTTTGGGTCTTGTGGGAACGTCAAGATCCTACTGTTTCCAGTCTCTCTGCCTTCCTGCAAGCTTTCTGTAACACCTTTGATGCTCCTGTTCAGGGCCTCATCCACTTCTGGAGCTCTTCTTCGGCTTTGTCAAGGAAACATGACTGTTGGTCAATATGCGGTTCAGTTTTGCACCTTGACTTCAGAACTGGCATGGAATAATGAGGCCCTTACTGCAATCTTTGGGCAAGGTCTAGTGGATTGTATTAAGGATGAATTAGCTGGCAGAACTATACCCACCACCATGGATGGCTTGATCGCTGTTAGCATCGAAATCAATGTTTGTTTCCAGGAGCGAGATCTGGAAAGGACTGCTCCACTCCGTCCCCCAGTGGGTCGCTTCCTGTTGTCCAGAAAGCTCCAGAACAGCCCATTTCTTCAGATGTGTCAGCTTCTGAAAAACCTATGCAATTAGGCCAGATAGCCTCACTCCACAAGAGCAGTCACGTTGCCTGAAACTTAGCCTATGTCTTTACTGCGGAGCTGATGATCATATAATAAAGTCCTGTCTTCATAGCGGTTGCCCTAGATGTTACAGACCAGTTACCAAAATCATGCAACTGGCGCCTAAACCCCACATTACTAACAGACCAGGCCTCTTTAAACAAATTCTGACCGCAATCAAAACCTATTTTGAACTAAACTCGACAGATGACATGACCCTGACCACAATATGGGAAGCACACAAATGTGTCATATGAGGTGAACTTATAAGACTAGGTGCATACAAAAAATAACAAAACATCAAGATCCTGACTACTCTGACCCAGAAAATTGCCACTCTAGAAGCACAACATAAAAAATCTCAAGCAGAACAGGTAGCCACTGAACTGCAAACACGAGGGAGCAATTGCTTACGTTGTTAAACCTTAAAGCAAAACGCATTTTATTTAGTAGAAAGGATCTTTACTATGAACATAGAGACAAGAGTGGCAAGTTTCTGGCCAGAGCACTAAGAGCCTCTGAACACCCAACCAACATCACATCTATTAAAAATAAGAACGGTGATTTGGTACAGAGAACAGATCAAATAGCCACATTCTTTCATGACTATTATACTAAACTTTACAATATCCAGCCACCCCCAAAACCACCAGGGTTAGAGGGGAATAGACACCAAATTCTCATTGACTTTCTAAAAGATAGTGGCATGCCCACCTTATCCATTGAAGAAACAGAGTCTCTAGAGGATCCAATCTCAATGGACGAACTTACATCTGTCATCAAAAGTTTGAAACCGGGAAAAAGTCTGGGCCCTGATGGCTTCCAAGCATTCTATTATAAATCATTCTCTGACTTACTAAAAACCCCCCCTCCTTCGGGCCCTTAACCACCTACAACAACCACAAAATGTACCAGAAACCTTTACCTTAGCTCATGTTGCCTGATCCCCAAACCTGATAAAGACCACACAGTTTGTCCTAATTTCAGACCAATATCCCACCTTAATATTGATACTAAAATCCTGGCCAAGATCATTGCAAATCGACCCAGGGAGTATTTACAGAACATCAAAGGCCCTGAACAAGTAGTATTTGTACCAGGGGAGAAGCTCGAGACAATGTGACAAAAGCTCTTAATCTGATTAATGGAGCACGCAAGGCAAAGATTGAGGGCCTTCTCCTGTCCACTGACATGGAGAAGGCCTTTGATAGGGTCGCCTGGGGCTACCTACTTGAGACATGCAAATATATTGGCCTGAAACCCCACATGATGACCTGGATAACAACACTCTACCAAAAACCACAAGCAAAACTTAAGATGAACAATATCCTTTCCAACACAGTTTGTATAAACAATGGCACAAGACAGGGCTGTCCTCTATCGCCCCTATTATTCATATTGACCCTAGAGTCCCTAATCAGACAGATCAAGCAGAACACTGACATTGACGGTTTCAAACTAAATTCAACCACACACAAAATTGCGGCCTATGCTGATGACCTGCTATTTTTCCTCTCTAAACCCCACACCTCCATCCCCATCTTAATTAAAGCCTTCAAACTCTTTGGCTATATATCAAACTTCAAGGTCAACTACACTAAATCAGAGGCCCTTAACCTTTCACTTCCCCACAACTCTGCAGCAGAGGCCCAAGATTCTTGAACCTTCAAGTGGCAGCCAACAGCCCTTAAATATCTAGGTATACAACTCACCCCCCTTATCACCAATTTCAAACCCCTATTGGACAAAATTCAAAAAGATCTCAAAAAGTGGCAGCAACAACCATTTTCCTGTTTTGGGAGGGCTGCTATAATTAAAATGAATATACTACTTCCACACCCTCCCCATCAAACTCCCCACACATTTCTTTAAACAACTTAACCATATCCTTCGTAAATTTATTTGGGCAGATGCTAAACCTTGAATTAGCCTCCAAACACTCACTAGACCAAAAACCCAAGGGGGTATAGGGTTGCACAATTTTAAATTATACTACTACGCCACCCACCTGGCATGGATAGTAGATTGGAGCTGCAATGGCGAAAACAAGGAATGGATGGCCTTAGAGAATGCCCTTTCACCATTACCACTAAGATTCCTTTCATGGACCCAGTGGAATATTCTCCCTGATGAGATCAAATCGAACCCTATGGGGGGGGGGGGGACACTTTAAATGTCTTTCACACAGTGACCAAAGAACTGCAAATCTCCTCTTTACCGAGCCCGTTAACACCCATCGCCTCAAACCCTGACTTCCCACCAGGTCTAGCTAAGGGACATATACCACCCAAAGACCAGCTGACCCCCCTTTTGTCCATACACTGTATAAAAGACAACAAAATTAAATCCTGGGACGCTATCACCACACAACTTAACCTGCAGGGTCACCTACCTTTTTGGACCTATAGACAAATACACAACTTTCTCTCTTCATTGGAAAATAACAAGCTCCATAGGCCCCTATCTCCATTCAAATCTATCTTTCTAGCAGGGGAGCCTACTGACAAAACCACTTCCTTACTGTATAGTTGGTTATCAGACGCCAACAATACAGAACCCTCCAAGGCCTGACTTTACTGGGAACAATCCCTACAAACAAAGTACACTGACGATCAGTGGATGAGAGCTAACATTTTCGCCCACAAATGTTCAATCAGTATTAGGACACAAGACATTTCCTAGCTATTATCCCACTGGTACGTAACCCCTACCAGGCTACAAAAATGGTACCCCTCAGCCTCGGATACCTGCTGGCGCTGCAACCATGCCAGGGGATCCTCATAACATTAACCCCATCATGTTGTCTACGCCACATCACTTCTGACCCGTTAAAAAGATACAAACGATCCCTAACCAGACACATTCTAAGTGCAGATAAACTACTTGTCCCAAGATACTGGAAAACTCCACATAGTCCCACTTTGAAGGAATGGGTTTGTGAAATAGATGTGATTTACAACTGAGAAGAAAGAGCTGCCATTGCCAATGAAACATCAGAAAAGTTCCATAAGCTATGGACTCCCTGGATTGTTTTCCGATACTTGGACCATTACTCAGCCCTAGTAACACAGCAATCTCCCACCCCACCACATTCACTAGTTGGAACTTAATAATATACATAGAACGAACCTTCCCACACCCGATAAGTTCTTAGAAAATTCCAAATGAAACACTACCTAATCTCGTACCCCTTGATCTAAATTCTTTTATTGGCATTACCTTGTCATACTATACAATATGTTGAGCAGTCTTGTGTTGCGGAAACTAGTGGCCCATATTTTTGACACAGCAAGTTCCCGCCAGGGGTGTCAATAGTGGGATTATAAGCTTCCCGTCCAACCCTGAACAATAAAATACTCATATAGCACCGGAGCGAAGGGAGTCGCTGGTCCCCTGATTCAAGGCCCAACAGCATCATAATAACCCCTGTTTGTTTGTTTTTTTATTTTTGTACTTTGAACTGTAACCATATGCCTGGATTAACCCTGTTCTCTATATACCGAATTCTAATATGTTTGAATTGTATGCTACTGTTTGAATCAATAAAAACAACATTGGAAAAAAAAAAGTCCTGTCCTGTCCGCCCGGGAAACTCTCAGGTCTACTTTGCTTAGAGGGAGGTGATCTAGACCAGAACCTGAATTCCACCACTTACCCTCGATTCATCATACCTGTCTCCATTCATTGGACCCTGAACTCATGTCAAGGAATTCCTCTCGTTCCCTTGGCTATGCCTCTATCAGTATCTGCAGTGGATGGCTTCACCTTGGCCTTAGGACCCCTACGGTTTCGAAATTGCCCCCCATAACTATGCATGCCGGTGTCTCCTTCCTGATCCTTCCTAAGTCCTCTATCCCCATCATTCTTGGACTTCCATGGTTGCAGAAACACCCACCCTATCTGGATTGGAACTCTGGCCAAGTGTTATCTTGGGGGTCGCAATGCCATCAGACTTGTCTCCCTAAGGTGCGCCCACCTCTCTGTGTACCTGTGGCTGAGGTCACTGCCTCTCCGATGCTCCCTCAGCATTATCAGCCCTTCCAAAACATTTTTGTATAAAAGCTGCTGACAGTTTGCCTCCTCATCATCCCTACAATTGTGCAATTGACCTCCAACCCAGGACTACGCCACCCCGAGGTCAAGTCTACCCTCTCTCCATCTTTGAGACTCAAGCCATGTCCTAGTACATCCAGCAAAATCTGCAGAAAGCATTTATCCATAAATTCAATTCTCCTGCTGGGGATGGCTTCTTTTTTGTGGTATATGCATGGTACAATCTGGCCCTGTATTGATTATAGAGGTCTCAATGCCATCACCTTTAAGAATCGGTACCCGCTCCCCTTGATTTCTGAACTTTTTGACAGACTACGAGATGCTCAAATTTTCTCTAAGCTAGACCTCCATGGACCATACAATCTAATTAGGATTCGAGAGGGAGATGAATGGGAAACTGCTTTTAACACCAGAGATGGACACTATAAATATCTTGTAATGCCCTTCGGCTTATGTAACGCTCTAGTTGTCTTCCAGAACTTTGTTAATGACATTTTCTCTGATCTCCTATACATTTGTGTCATTGTGTATCTGGATAATATACTCATCTTTTCTCCAGATTTGAACACTCATCGTCAGCATGCTTGTATGGTTCTTCTACGTCTTCGGGACCACTGCCCGTACGCAAAGCTGGAGAAGTGCCTCTTCGAGCAAACCCAGTTCCTTTCCTAGGCTACATAGTCATGGATAAAGGGCTGCTTATGGATCCTGCCAAACTTCAGGTTATCTCCAACTGGCATCAGGCTTCTGGCTTAAAATCTATGCAGCGGTTCTTGGGGTTCACCAATTTCTATCTCCAGTTTATTCCTGACTACCCCTCTCTGGTGACCCCACTCACTTCTTTGACCCGGAATGCCAGAACCTGGCCTCCGGAAGCAGTCAAGGCTTTCCACAAGCTCAAAACGGCCTTCCTCTCTGCATCTGTTCTCAAAAGTCCTGACATTCTCCAGCCTTTCTTCTTGAATATAGATGCTTCATCCTTCTCCAGATGCATGACAGTAAGCTCCATCCTTGTGCCTTCTTTTCTAAGAAGTTTTCTGATGCGGAAAGAAATTACACCATCGGGGATCGGGAACTTCTGGCTAACAAGCTGGCACTGCAAGAATGGTGACATCTACTGGAGGGATCTCCTCATCGCATCCTGAGCTATACTGATCATAAAAACCTACAGTATCTGCAACCTGGTCGATGTTTGAATCCCAGGCAAGCACGATGGGCTCTTTTCTTTGCAGGTTTAATTTTGAGATCACCTTCTGGCCCGGTTCTAAAAATGCTCGTGCTGATGCCTTGTCCAGAACATTTGACATTACTGACTCTGAGTGTCATGTTGAACCAGAACCCATTGTATCCTGGCCTCCACCCATCTTCAGTCTTCACGTATCCCACCCTGAAAGACCTTTGTGGTGCCCTCCCTTCTCTTGACATTACTCTAAACTCTCAGGACATCCTGGTGTGCAGCATACCTGTGCTTTCCTGCAGCGTTACAGCTGGTGGCCCTCACTTCAGAAGGATGATGAAGAATATGTCCAGGCTTGCTCCATTTACGTGCAGTCTAAGTCCACCACATCTGCCCCAGCAGGTCTCCTCTACCTGTAGCGGATGGAACTTGGCATTGCATCTCCATGGACTTTATCTCTGAACTACTCCCCTCAGCGGGCTCTGTTATCTGGATGGTTGTGGACAGGTTTTCTAAAATGTTTCACTTATCTACACTTCCAGGACTATCCTCTGATGTCACTTTAGCTTCCATCTTCATTAGGGAAATCTTTTATCTACATAGTATGCCCTTGCACATTGTCTCGGATAGAGTTCAGTTTACAGCCTGCTTCTGGAGAGCCCTGGCCACATCCTTTGAAATCAAGTTTGACTTCTCCTCAGCCTCTCATTCCCAGTCTAACGGAAAAACTGAAAGGGTCAACCAGAATGTGGAACGGTATCTTCGTGCCATCATTTCTGCCCATCAGGATGACTGGGTAAACCTTTTACACTGGGCAGAATTTGCCCTCAATAACCACGCTAGTACCAGCACTAGTGAGTCTCCCTTCTTCACAGTATACGGTCGCCATCCTTTGGTACTATTTTCTGTTCCCATCTCTGCCGAGGTGCCTGTCGCTGCAGAGATGCAACGATCTCTCAATTCTATCTGGGCAGATGTTTCCAAGAATTTACATCTGGCAGCTTCGAGGTACAAAGTAGCGGCTGATTGTCTTCGCTGTGTGAGTCCCAAATTTCTTCCTGGTGACATGGTTTGGCTCTCTACCAAGAATATCCATCTCCGAGTACCTTCTATGAAATTTGCTCTCCGTTTCATTCGTCCCTTTACAATTCTTTGCCAGGTTAACTCTGTCACTTTCAAGCTCCGCCTCCATTCACATCTAAGAAAGCCTAATGTTTTCCATGTTTCTCTCCTTAGACCATACATCATCAATAGGTTTTTCCATCCTATTCGTCATCCTTGTCCAACAGACTCCAGACAAGGGCGGTGCACTTGCAGGACGTTAGAAAAAGTCCTGCAATCAAGCTTCTTTGGGGCGATTTGGGAGCGCTGTATACAGTGTTCCCAACCCGCCCCTGCCCGGCAGCACTTTTGAAGCACCTGGAAAGCGGGCATTTTTAACCCCTTGTTAACCCCTTCCTGTGGGTTAAAAGCTCCCCGCTAGCGGCGGTAAAGCACTGCTTAAATAGTGGTAAAGCGCCGCTAAAACAAGCGGTACTTTACCGCTACCGCAACCCGCGCCCCAGTGTGAAAGCAGCCTTATTTTAAATCCTAGTAGCCCTCTTTTTTGGACTGAAATTTCTCTGTGTATTTGTTCAGTTACTACCATTTCGGTACCCTTATCTATTGACGTTTGTATATTAGGTCTAGTCCATTTACTAGCTACCTCCAGGGCTATGAGAATTTTGGTAGGCCTGTTATTTTATGCTCGTAAATCTATACTCCTTAAGTAGAATCTCCTCAGACCCCGACTTTGGACTTCTGGAAGTCTGTTGTTAATAAAATTACACCATTGCATAAATTCACATATGAATCTAGAGGATACCCCAATAAATTCTCTAATGTATGGGACTTCTGGACGGAGTCCAGGGATACTGTTGTCTCAATGGCAATGTCCCCATGATTAGTATAGACCTGCCTCTTATTATGTGATATTAATTAATTCAATATACTGTGGGAAAGTTTTCTCCTGACATCTGCTTGACACCTACCAGCAGTATCGAGCAAGGTTACCTTAGGCTTTGGTTGCTAATTACGTAAGTTTTTTGGGCTTGTTGGGTTTTTGGTTTTCTCAAGCCTGGGTATGCCGAATAGGCTTTGTTTTGAATACCTTACCTTTATTTTTACATTTAATAGAAAGAATTTACAAAAAAAAAAAAAAAATCCCAGTAGCCTTTACCTAGCACTGAAATGCCGCTTTGTGATTTGGTCTTCCATGGGCAATCCAAATACATTAAGCACAGTAAGTGGGGCATGGTGACTGGAGCTTTCATTTCCTGTTTTAATAATAATTTTCAGTGCAGAACCTCTTTAAATATTTTTGTGTTGTTTAAAGAGTCGGCTGGCAAGACACTTGAGAAGAACATCCATTTGCAGTCATTAAATGTGGATACATCTCCGGAGAATTCCTCCAAAGGGAAAAGAGTTTATACTTCTTAGTGTCAAAAGATCAGTACACAGAATCATCTTAGAGGATCAGTATGAAAGTAGAGACTTAGAAACCAGTAAAAAATATTTTCATCTTTCCCAGCAACATTGCACGAAGAACTTTCTTCCCTTAAAATACTTTGAGGAGTTTTTTTTTTAACATAAATTCAGCATTGCATTTCATTTAATTTACAAAATTCTCCGTCTGTCTAGTTTGAAGTGGGATTTACATGTGACCTAAATTATCACTGAAACGAAATTATCATAGAGATTGAATTATCCCTGAGACCTAAATTATCATAGGATCTATCAGTTAATATTTTTTTAATTTAATTTCATATCCTTGTAATTAATTAAATTCACCTTTCTAACATTTTATATCTGTGACATCTTTGCTGCGCTATCTTCATTTTCTAAAATACAATTTGTAACCTGTTTCTACTTTTACTAATACTTTACTTAGCAGTTCTTCTGCGTGTACAACATGGTTGCTGAAATCACCCTAAGGCCTCTGGAACACCAATGCCTAGAGCAGCCATTTTTAACCAGGGTTCCATGGAACCCTACAGTTCCTCCAGAGGTTGCTAAGGGTTCCTTGAGTTGTAGCTGATTGA
>BLSH010399570.1:684045-720041 GCA_018402905.1 Glandirana rugosa
TGGAAATATATGTGTATTTGATTAATGTTTGTTTGTCTAGTGTCTACTCTTACCAATGGAAGTATAAGTTTACATACCCTGGCAGAATTTATGATTTCTTGGCTATTTTTCAGAGAATATGAATGATAACACAAAAACTTTTCTTTCACTCGTGGTTGGTGTTTGGGTGAAGCCATTTATTATCAATCAACTGTGTTTACTCTTTTTAAATCATAATGACAACAGAAACTACTCAAATGACCCTGATCAAAAGTTTACATACCCTGGTGATTTTGGCCTGATAACATGCATACAAGTTGACACAACGGGGTTTGAATGGCTATTGAAGGTAACCATTCTCATCTGTGATCTGTTTGTTTGTAATTAGTTTATGTGTATATAAAGGTCAATGAGTTTCTGGACTCCTGACAGACCCTTGCATCTTTCATCCAGTGCTGCACTGACGTTTCTGGATTCCGAGTCATGGGGAAAGCAAAAGAATTGTCAAAGGATCTGCAGGAAAAGGTAGTTGAACTGTATAAAACAGGAGGATATAAAAAGATATTCAAGGAATTGAGAATGCCAATCAGCAGTGTTCAAACTCTAATCAAGAAGTGGAAAATGAGGGGTTCTGCTGAAACCAAACCAAGGTCAGGTAGACCAACTAAAATTTCAGCCACAACTGCCAGGAAAGTTGTTCGGAATGTAAAGAAAAACCCACATATCACTTCAGGACTCTCTGAAAACATGTGGTGCGGCTGTTTCAAGATGCACAATAAGGGGGCATTTGAAGAAAGATGGGCTGCATGGTTGAGTCGCCAGAAGAAAGCCATTACTACGCAAATGCCAAAGCGTATCCCGCTTACAATACACCAAACAGCACAGCGACGAGCCTCAAACCTTCTGGCACAAAGTCATTTGGAGTGTTGAGACCAAACCTGAGCTTTTTGGCCACAACCATAAACTTTACATTTGGAGAGGAGTCAACAAGGCCCGTGAAACACGGAGGTGTTTTGGGGATGTGTGAGCTACAAAGGCAAATTTGGTCAAAATTGATTGCAAGATGAATGCAGTATGTTATCAAAAAAAACTGGAGGAACATTTGCATTCATCAGCCAGGAAGCTGCACATGGGACGTACTTGGAGATTCCAAAATGACAATGATCCAAAACACAAGGCCAAGTCAACCTGGCATTGGCTACAGCAGAATAAAGTGAAGGTTCATTGAGACACTCTAGGGAGATCTCAAACATGCAGTTCATGCAAGACAGCCCAAGAATTTCCAGGAACTGGAGGCTTTTTGCCAAGAGGAATGGGCAGCTTTGCCATCTGAGAAGATAAAGAGCCTCATCCACAAATACCACAAAAGACTTCAAGCTGTCACTGATTTGAAAGGGGGCTATACACGGTATTGAGAACTGGGGCATGTAAACTTTCGATCAGGGTCATTTGGGTAGTTTCTGTTGTCATTATGATTTAAAAAGGGTAAACGCAATACAGTTCAACTACCTTTTCCCGCAGATCCTTTGACAATTCTTTTGCTTTCCCCATGACTCAGAATCCAGATATGTTAGTGCAGCACTGGATGAAAGATGCAAGGGTCTGTCAGGAGTCCAGAAACTCATTGACCTTTATATACACACACATTAATTACAAGCAAACAGATCACAGGTGAGGATGGTCACCTTCAATAGCCATTCAAACCCCTTTGTGTCAACTTGTGTACATGTTATCAGGCCAAAATCACCAGGGTATGTAAACTTTTGATCAGGGTCATTTGGGTAGTTTCTGTTGTCATTATGATTTAAAAAGGGTAAACACAGTTGATTGATAATAATTGGCTTTAGCCAAACAGTAACTATGAGTGAAAGAAATGTTTTTGTGTTATCATTCATATTCTCTGAAAAATGGAGAAGAAATCATAAATTTTGCCAGGGTATGTAAACTTATGAGCACAACTGTATATATATATATACATATATATATATATATATATATACACACACTCACAGAGTATATATTACCGCTCACCGCTATCCACTGTAACTTGTAAACACAGAAGCTCAGCTTCTATGTTTGCAAGTGACAGCGTGCCTCTCCTACTGGCTCCAAGATAACCCTCTCTGCCCCTGTTCTCAAGGTGGGAGAAGAGAGGGATAGCTGCCTGAGCACAATGTGTTTATGGGAGGGAGGGGAGCATCAGTGCTGTGCTGCAGCCTGGTGCCCTGATGCTGATGCAATCACTGGAATCATCTTGCTGGCTAATGTGGGAGAGGTGGAGCCATAAATTAATGTGCACTGAGTGGGAGAAAAAGATGTGGCTCGGGAGGTACTAGAAAGAGGCTGCCTGCTGACAGTGTTTTTCCGCAAAGGTAAGCAGAGGTGGGCAAAAGAGGGGGGGTTGCAAAGGTCAGAGCATCCTCCACCCCAAACTCACACATCCATGTCTTTATGGACGTTGCTTTGTGCTCTGGTCCAAATCATTTCTTGGAGGGGGGATGATGGTGTGGGGTTTTTTGTCAGTGGTTGAGCTTGGTCCCTTAGTTCGGGTGAAAGGAACTCTTAAGGCGTCAGCATACCAAGACATTTTGGACAATTTCATGCTCCCAACTTTGTGGGAACAGTTTGGGGATGACCCCTTCCTGTTCCAACATGACTACGCACCAGTGCACAAAGCAAGGTCCATAAAGACATGGATGAGCGAGTTTGAGGTGGAGGAACATGACTGGCCTGCACAGAGTCTTGACCACAATCCCATAAAACACCTTTGGGATGAATGAGAGCAGAGACTGTGAGCCAGGCCTTCTCGTCCAACATCAGTGCCTGACCTCACAAATGTGCTTCTGGAAGAATGGTTAAACATCCCCATAGACACTCCTAAACCTTGTGGACAGCCTTCCCAGTAGAGCTGAAGCTGTTATAGCTGCAAAGGGTGGGCCAGCTCAATATTGAACTCTACGGCCTAAGACTGGCATGCCATTAAAGTTCATATGTGTGTAAAGGCAGGTGTCCCAATACTTTTGGTAACGTGGTGTATATCATTTATAGTTCTATAGACAACTCTTATGGGTTTACTTCCCAATTGTCACCAGTTCTAATATCTCCCAAAAGGTGGACCCATGCAGCAATACAAAACCTTTACAGAGGGTCTAATCCTCCCCTACTTTATCCATACATAAACTTCACGTTCATGTGTGTGTAAAGGCAGGCGTCCCAATACTTTGGTCAATATAGTGTACACATATATATATATATTGTAAGCTCTGACGAGCAGGGTCCTCTGATTCCTACTGTATTAAAGTGTATTGTATTTGTACTGTCTACCCTCAAGTTGAAAAGCGATTCGTAAACTGTCGGCGCTATATAAACCCTGTAAAATAATAATATATATATATATTATATATATATATATATATATATATATATATATACACTCACTTTTTTGTCAGCATAGATCCATTAAAATTTTAGCATTTGGGTCTACTTTAAGTCTATGCTCTAGAAAGATGCCCTGATATGTCTCATCATTGTTCACCTCTGACACTCTATGCTTTATCATGCTATTCCTTTATATTATATATAAACTATAAATTTACTAAGCAGTGAAAGAGTTATGTTCTTCACATCCATAACTGACAGATGGCAATGATTCTGCAAAAATTGTTCTGAAATTTTTTAGTATATTTTGGAGGAAATTGCATGCTCCGTTAACATGTGTGAAGTGGGATGACTCAGTGGTATGACTGCTTTAATTACAGTACAAAGTAAAACTCTTTGCAGACCATCTGCTGCATTTCTATATTCCACAAGTCCGTCACAAGTCTATCAACACTGCTGCGTAATAATAGCCTCATCCACACTACAAATGTACAGTACATCTGTGACGTGTCCAGCTGAGCGGCACAGGTACTTACTAATGTTTCCACCGCATCTACCTGCCCCTGAAAGAGAAAAGTTTCACAGTTTAGCTATTTTTCTTTTATGAAACAGCTTTTAAAATAGCATTTATGGATTGAATTCGAAATGTGCCAAATTAAATAGAAAACTTGTAAAGGGCTCCTAGCAAGACACTCAGCTATGGAAATAGATTAGATGAGCTACAGAATGTTCACAAAGATGGATGAGAAAAACCATATGCAGCACTCATGTCAAAGTTGATAAAAGAGCAGGTCCTTGCAAAGCTAAACTCCAGGCTATCAGCTAAATAGGCAGCTGAAATACCTGCTAAAGGATTCCTAGATCTGTTTAGACAGCTTTGTAGCCAAAGTACCACTGCTGAATACCATAGACAGATCCTTGACCTCTGATGCAGTAAAGCAGCACAGCTTGATCAAGGACCCATCCCCTAGTCTGCAAAATTAGACAATAAGAGCCCTTTCACACTGAGGTGGTTTTCAGACGTTTTAGCGCTAGAAATAGCTTCTAAATCACGCCTGAAAACCGCCTAATAAACTCCCCCCATTCTTGTCAGTGTCACTCTTCACACTGGGGCGGTGCGCTTGTGGGACGTTCTGAAACCTGCAGCATTTTTTGGGGGGTCTGGGAGCGGTGTATACACCGCCCCTAAACCACCCTGCCCATTGAAATGAATGGGTAACGCTGCTGAAGCTCCCTTCGGGGGGGGCTAAAAGCGCCCTGCTCCCGCCTCAAAAGCGGCGGTGCGGCGCCGTTAAAGAGCCACTAAAACTAGCTGCTCTTTACCCCGACGGGAGTGCAGTGTAAAAGGGCTGTAAAGGAGAAGCAACCCAAGGATGAGCCGATTGCTGTACCTACCACTTCTATATAATATGGGCAGCACAGTGGTGTAGTGGGTAGGACTTTCGTCTGGCAGCAAAGTGGTTACTGACTCGAATCCCAACCATGGCACACTACCTGCCTGGAGTTTCCATGTTCTCACTGTGCCTGCGTGGGTTTCCTCCGGGTACTCCGGTTTCCTCCCACACTCCAAAGACATGCAGGTGAGATAATTGGCTCCTGTCAAAATTGGCCCTAGTATATTTATGTATGAATGTGAGTTAGGGACCTTAGAGTGTCAGCTCCTTGAGGGCAGGGACTGACGTGAATGTACAATGCATATGTAAAGCGCTGCGTAAATTGATGGCGCTATATAAGTACCTGAAATAAATATATAAAATAGTTAAACATGCTTACAGTGTAAACCTACCAACTCTATGAAAAGTGATAGGGCCCTGACTGGCTTATTGTTACCCCCCCCAATATGTGTGCTGCTAAAAATTACAAGATATTCTGTTTATATTTTATACATGTTGAAAATAAACTACTACTACTACTACAATTTAAAGGCAGAGTTCAGGGACTTATAGCAGATGTGTTTTAAAAATAAAAATTTAAAAACACTTGAACCCAATCATTACTTGGCATAACCCTTTTCACATTGAATCCTGTGCTCGAGTAACGCTTGGAATTAGCCCCAGGCACTCAAAATTGTGAGGACACATTCAGACCTTTGCATGTCAGGAATGCAAGCCAGGTTGCGTGCTTTCCCAATACACAGAGAAACATGCTGCCCTTTAGCAGATGCGCTGTGGTGCCATTAATTGTTAATGGAACCCCCACACATCTGGACACCCCATGCATCTTCGTGTGACAAGGGACTTATTTTCCCGCATTCTCATGCGCAAGGCCAGCCCATTGAAATGAAAGGGTTGTCCTACACATAACACATAGGAAAGAACGCACAGAAATGCGCCCCGCACTGGTAGGTGTGAACCAAGCTTAAGATAGCATAAGAGTGTAAGATCAATAAACAACTGTTTAGTGATCCTACTTCTTTATTGCTAACAATATTTGACAGCCAACGGTAGCAAATGTAGGAGCTATCAGGTATTTTCTGTACTCGGTCAGCTCAGGCACAGTGCAGGGACATGCAGCCTGGAGGCCCCCGGCCCACCGGGCAAGTGCCCAGTGCACCCTGTGGCCAGTCGGTGCCTGGCCACACTGGCAGGGATCATTTTTTTTATCAGCCTGGAGCTGGGCCTTAAAGCCAGAGACGGCCAAGCAACTAGGAATTTAAGAAGAAGTCAGAAGTGGTAGACTTCATATTTTTTAGTGGGAATAATATTTAAGGTTAGTGGCGAGTGAACTGCATCAATATTTGTAGAATACATTATGGCACTTTGACCCTATAACATGTAATAATTACACTATCTTGTCCAAAGTATTGGGACATCTGCCTTTACACGCACATGAACTTTAATGGCATCCCAGTCTTAGTCCGTAGGGTTCAATATTGAGTTGGCCCATCCTTTGCAGCTATAACAGCTTCAACTCTTCTGGAAAGGCTGTCCACAGGGTTTAGGAGTGTAGCAGTCAAGTTCCTCCACCCCAAACTTGCTCATCCATGTCTTTATGGACTGGTCCAAATCATTTGGTGGAGGGGAATTATGGTGTTGGGTTGTTTTTCAGAGGTTGGGCTTGGCCCCTTAGTTCCAGTGAAGGGAACTCTTAAGGCGTCAACATACCAAGACATTTGGACAATTTAATTCTCCCAACTTTGTGGGGACAGTTTGGGAATGGCCCCTTCCAGGTCCAACGTGAATGTGCACCAGTGCACAAGGCAAGGCCCATAAAGACATGGATAAGCGTGTTTGCGCTGGAGGAACTTGATTGGCCTGCACAAAGTTCTGACCTCAACCCGATAGAACACTTTTGGGAATAATTATTGCGAGCCAGGACTTCTCGTCCAACATCAGTGCCTGACCTCACAAATGCTCTTCTGGAAGAATAGTCAAATATTCCCATAGACACAATCCTGAACCTTGTGGCCAGTCTTCCCAGATTATATTATAACTGCAAAGGGGGGGCCAACTCAATATTGAATCCTAGGGACTAAAACTGGGATGCCATTAAAGTTCATGTGCATGTAAAGACAGGTGTCCCAATACATTTTACAATATAGTTTATGCACTGTGAATTGGAATACATTTCTTTAAAAATTAAAAATTTCATTTGAAAATATAACATATTGCTTGAGATATTTTGTATTTTCATATTTAGCAAGAAGATGATGCTCTCGGCTCCTTTTAACATATTCTAGACTCTCCTTTTGTCCTCGGTTAAAAAAGCCTGTCTACAGAGCTCAATATATGAAGAGTATCTGCTTAAAAACCTACATGGTTAAAAAATCCTAAAATATATATATATATTGTTGAAGCTATTAAAATTGGCCTGGGCATTTATGCATCAATTACTTTTTGTCATCAAAGGGTTCACTTACTGTCTACTAGCCAGCAAAAACAAAATAAATTAATAGAATGAGTGAAAATATGAAAACCCAAACCCATAAAATTATTGTCACCTTTACCCCTCAACAAGCAAGGGTGTCAAGAAGGGAATGGATAGCTTTCATTGTTTGGTGATGGGCACCATAACGTTTTACCTTGAACGAATATTAATACATTACTTATCTTTCGAAGTCACCTGTTAATTGGAAGAAAGTTGTCTTCTGTAGCTGCTTATTGTAAATAATTTAGTATTGCCATTCTAAATATATTCACATAATTAAGTAACTTACCAAGTTCAACATATCCAATTTCAGAGGAACATCCTGAGTTAGCTGTTTCACATGTTTACCGTTAATTACCTCCGTGTAGAAAACCTATGAAGGAAGGATGGAAAATTAAAATTGCTGCACAATCTGTACTTTAAGCAGATAAAGCATCTAAACTTTACGTTTACAAAGTTGATGGATATCAACGGTTACTTATTAACGATGTACATAAAAAGCTATTAAAAGCAAAGAACAAATAAAATATTTAAGCTTGCTATAATTGCTTAGGTGGCTCAAATATCACTGAGATAGTTTTTGCAAAAAAAATGTTGACTTTTAAAGAAAACGTTGAAAATAGGGTATACTTCCTAAAGCCTAGAAAATGTATTCACTTGGTATGCTCAGAAATATTCCATATCAATTACAGAGCAATTCCAGGGAAAATGAGTGAAACCAGTCAGGGAAATACTAATGCCATTTAACAAACAAACAAGTATCCACAGAGCACCCCACAGGATCACTGGGAGTGCATTTTTTGAAGTTTTTGCTGTGTATGAAGGCTACTAAAAGAAATGCAAACATGGGCATGGCTTTTTATTAACTTACATAGGTCAATAAAATTACACATCTGCAGAACGGAAAAATATGTTTCGCTTAGTTTCAGATAGATTACTTATGTTACTAATTTAGTTTAGAAATTTGTTTAGTTTAATTTTGTTTAGTTTATTAATTTTCTAAGGAATTCCAAATTAACTATTTCCAGATTCTGATAAGCCCCTCACCTGCAGACCCTCATAACCACTGCCCAGGGTTGTTGGGAGGAGGCCCCCCTCCCCAAAGCACCTCCCCTCATGTTGAGGGCATGTGGCCTGGTATGGTTCGCTGCCCCCCCCTTCCCGGCTTGCCAGGCTGCATGCTGGAATAAGAGTCTGGTATGGATTTTGGGGGGACCTAACAGTTTCTTTTTTAAATTTTGGTGTGGGTTTCCCCTTAAAATCCATTCCAGACCCGAAGGGCCTGTTATGGATTGGGGGGCCCATTCAGTTTTTTTTTTCAGAATTTTTCATTGTCGGCATTCTTTTGTTTACATTTCAGCTCTCAGTGTGGAAGCCCACTGACAGCTGATGAGTCATCGGTTGTTAGGGACACGGCGGCCGGCTTCCTGGCCCACTCCTTAACAACCAGCTATTCTACACCCAGAATTCGAATTGGTGCATCATTTTTCAACTTAAATTACATTTTTGGGGTGTTCTGTACATCAAATGTGTACAGAAGGACTGCAGGTTGCCATGTTGTATTAAATTTTACAGAAAATTAAAGATTGAAAAGGAAAGAGATTTTTTAATAAAAGTCAGTTAAAATATGGCTTGTGTCGCGATTGTGCAATATATATTATTTTTCTTTTGATTTCCTGCTTTCTTCCCACAAAGTTGGAGTTACCCTTTAACTTCTAATGGTTTAGGTGATCTAACTTCACCATAAAGAGTAAAAGGACATCTTTCAGATAATGACTCCCCATTCAACAGTTCAGCCTCAGTAGTGCCAATGTCAAGGTAGACATGAAAAGTTTGCTTATCCATTTTTTAGGGCAGTTTCTTTTTACAGTAAATAATGTTTAATGAAGCTTTACCCTTCCTACAAAAAGGTGATGTTTAGTACAAACAATCCTACGCATGCCAAATCTACAGATAAAATTAAAAAAAAACTTGTTGACTGTCTATTAGAGACACAAAGACCTGAGTTCTTGCGTTCATCTCTCTCCCATCTCTTTCCAGCTACATCCTCTTATTGATTAGTCTGTCCATCCCATTGTTACTAATTAGGTGGAAATTGTCATCAAAGCATAGCAGGACAGCCTATTGGGACCCCAATCTCCTCTCCAGCATTATCTCAGGAGGATAAACTCATTTTCTGTTTCAATAAATGACAGGGGTCCACATAACACATCTTTCAGATTCGATCTAAAAAACCGCAGCAGCGTTTAATGATTCTTGCTGGCAAAACACCTTTCCATTCCAGCCAGCGCCATTAAGAATTTTCATCCCGTGTGCATTTAACTTCAAGCACCCGTAATTTATGATTTAATTTTTCATCAATAGAAGTAATTGGTCTCTCACTTCCTCTAAATTCCAATACCCGTGGGCCGCGTACAATTAATTTTTATGGCTGCTTCTGCGGAAAATTTATTAAGCTTGTCTCTCATTGTTTTGTTTCTTGTTAAATCTTGCCGAGAGTCCGTAGTTTATGCAGATGGGTTTTAAATATGTGGCCCAAGAGAAACAGAGAAAGATGAGAATATGGGCCCAACCAATCAGCTGTGCCTATAAAACATTCTGTGCACTGCTTTCAATGGCAAGTCCACTTGTAGGACTGATGGATTGAAACAAGACTAGTGCACATAATTAACTTGCTAGAGGTCAATCTTTTTTTTTTTTTAATTTAAGATGCTAGCAGGAAAGTTGAAGGATCAAAATTTACAAAAGGTTACTTTCTTTGACAGAACTAGGTCTAACATTCCCAGCTACAGTTACGCAACTGCATGAATTAAAGTGTATGCATATCCAAAAATTATTTTTTTTTATTGTGGATAGTGTAGGGAGGGTTTAGACCCCTGCCAGGTTATTGCTATCTGCTTACCACTAAGTACATTTCCCTTTATTTCCTGACCCAGAGACACAACATGAAGTTATAGGACATCTCCCAAAGTGAGGGGTATTTTCCTTTTAGATAGTTATCCTGAAACAGTTGTCCCTACTAGAAGATTCACTATATTACCACAAGTATTGGGACCCCTGCCTTTACCCGCACATGAACTTTAATGGCATCCCAGTATTAGTCCCTAGGGTTCAATATTGAGTTGGTCTATCCTTTTCAGCTAAAACAGCTTCAACTCTTCTGGGAAGGTTGTAGGAAGGGATTATGGTGTGGGGTTGTTTATCAGGAGTTGGGCTAGACCCCTTAGTTCCAGTAAAGGAAACTCTTAATAGCATACCAAGACATTTTAGACAATATCATACTCCCAACTTTGTGGGAACAGTTTGGGGATGGCCCCTTCCTGTTCCAACATGACTGAGCAACACAGCACAAAGCAAGGTCCATAAAGACATGGATAAGCGAGTTTGGGGTGGAGGAACTTGACTGGCCTGCACAGAGTCCTGACCCTTAACCCAATAGAACACCTTTGGGATGAATTAGAGTGGAGATTGTGAGCCAAGCCAGGAAATTGTTATAGCTGCAAAGGGTGGGCCAACTCAATATTGAACCCTACGGGCTAAGACTGGGATGCCATTGAAGTTCATGTTCATGAAAAGGCAGGCATCCCAATACTTTTGGTAATTGTGGGAGATTAGCTAGTGGGGATCACTTTTTAGATGTAAACATTCAACATGGAGGATAGTTTCTTAAAAATCTGGCAGCTTGCCAGGTTTATTGTTTCAGGTTTGCAAGTTCAAAACAAAAACAGAAAACAAAACCTCGCCGTCTGTTGCTAAACCAAACAAACAGGTTCTTCTATATACAGTGTGGGGCTGTCCCCGACACCCACAAAATTAAGCACAGTGCAAACCTAGTTCTTAGAGTCCAAATTAGCACACAGAGCTCTCTCAGCTTTCTCCCTCTGAGATCCAGGATAGAGCCCTCCTTTGCTCTCTTCTTGGTCATTAAATGCAGGTGGAGAGGGGTTTGAGTGGACCAGAAAGATCGGGCCACAACCAGCGCTGCCACAGTGGCCGGCAAAACTCGGGTCGGACTCCCACTAGTCGTCTCAGTATCGCCCGTCCATTGTGGTGAATTACATAACGTCACATATTCCCCCCCCCCCCCTCTGCTCAAGCCACTCGGCGGAGCAGCTGTCCTGATCATGCAGTGGGCCCAGGAAAGACCATCAGTGTTATTTTGGAGCCTTCCAGCCTAGGGTTCCACTGAGAATCTAAACAGCTGTAGGGCCAGGAACCACCTAGTCACCTGGCTATATTTCTCCCGGTTGTTAAACATCCACTTAAGGGGGGCATGGTCGGTGACTAGCCTGAATGACCTTCCCAGTAGGTAGTATTTTAGGGCCTCTAAGGCCCCCGCATAATTCTTTTCATGTCTATTAAGCTTCTTGCTTGTCGTCTCTGATCTGAGACAGAACAGCACCTAATCCCACCTCAGAGGGGTTGGTTTGAACCAGAAACTCCTTTGTGAAGTCTGGGGTCACGAGCAGCGGCTGTACACAAAGGCCTTGCTTCAATTTCTGGAAGGCCTTCTCAGCTTCGGGATTCCACTTAACTATTCCTGACGTTCTACTCTTTGTCAGATCGGTCAGAGGGACGGCAATGGTGGCAAAGTTGGGGATAAAGCGTCAGTAATACCCTGTAATCCCCAGGTAGGGCGGAACCTGTTTCTTGTTCACCGGTTGGGGCCACTTTTGAATGGTCTCAATCATATTGGTATAGGGCTTAATCACACCTCGACCAATCACATACCCAAGGTATTTGGCCTCCTCGAGACCTATGACACACTTCTTCGGGTTGGCTGTTAAACCTGCTACCCTAAGTGAATCTACTAATGCCTGCACCTGGGGCAGATGTGATTCCCAATCTGGGCTGTGGATGATGACATCATCCAGATAGGCTGCTGCATCATCCTCTGAAAGGATGCAGGGGCCCCATGCAGACCAAACGGCATTCATTTGTATTGGAAGGACCCCTTGGGGGTAGAGAAGGCCTTTTTTTTCTTTGCTGACTCCGTTAGGGGGATCTGCCAGTATCACTTAGTTAGGTCTAGTGTTGTTATGTACCGGGTCCCTCCCAACCTATCCACAAGTTTGTCAACCCGCGACATAGGGTATGTGTCAAACTTAGACACTTCATTCAGCTTCCTAAAATTGTTACAGAACCGGATAGACCCATCGGACTTTGGGACCAGTACTATAGGGCTCGACCAGGCCCTGTGGGACTCCTCTATCACGTCTAACTCCAACATGGTTTTTATTTCTCTCACCACCACCTCTCGTATAGCCTCAGGTATTCGGTAGGGTTTTACATTTACACAGACCCCAGGTTCCGTGATTATATCATGTTGTAGCACAGTGATCAGTCCCGGTAGAGAAAAGAAAAAGTCTCTATTTTTACTGACAAATTCCTTAATGTTGTTTTGTTGCGTCAGGGACAAGGACTCGGTTACTAGGACATCCGGGGTTAGGGGTACCCTGTCCTTTTGGGGCGTGGGTACTGCCAATAAACTCTCCCTGTCCTTCCATGGTTTTAGGAGATTAACATGGTAAATCTGCTCCGGTTTCCTTTTCACAGGCTTTCCCTAATCTCAAAGGGACCCTGCCATTTTGCCAGGAATTTACTTTCAATCGTGGGGACTAGCACCAGCACGCTGTCGCTGGGGTTGAAAGTTTGGGTTTTGGCACCCCGATTGTAAACCCTTCTCTGGGCTTCCTGGGCTTGCTCCATATGCTCTCATACAAGGGGCAGGACAGCTGTGATTTGATCCTGCATCAAGGAGATATGCTCTATGATGCTTGTATATGGGGTGGCCTCCGCTTCCCATGTCTCTTTTGTGACATCTAGCAGCCCCCTGGGATGTCTACCATACAAGAGTTCAAAGGAGGAATACCTTGTAGACACCTGCGGAACCTCTCATATGGCAAACATGAGGTACAGCAGCTAAAAATCCCAATTTTGCCCATCTTTATCCGCCACATTTTTTAGCATACTCTTGAGAGTCTTGTTAAACCTTTCCAACAGACCGTCAGTTTGCGGGTGGTAAACAGAGGGACGGAGATGGGAGACTTTGTACAACTTAGACAATTCTCTGGTCACTCTGGAAATGAACGGATTACCCTGATCCGTCAAGATTTCTTTAGGGATCCCCACCCAACTAAACACCTGGACCAGTTCCTTGGCGATAGTCTTAGCAGAGGTATTCCGCAAGGGTATGGCCTCAGGATAGTGGGTCGCATAGTCCAGTATCACCAGGATGTGCCAGTGTCCCAAGGCAGATTTTACTACTGGTCCCACGAGATCCATGCCAATTCACTCAAATGGCACTTCAATTAAGGGAAGTGGGACAAGGGGACTATGAAAATGGGGTGACGGGGCTGTCATTTGTCACTCGGCATGACTCACAGTATTCTTTGACCTCTGCATATAAACCAGGCCAGAAGAATCTCTGGGTTATTCTCTCCCTGGTTTTCTCAATACCCAGATGTCCCCCCATTAAATGACCATGGGCCAGATCTAGCACTATCCGGCGGAAGGGTTTTGGAACCACTAGCTGTTCCAGTTCATCCTCTTTGTGTTTCACCACCTGACACAACAAATCATTTTTAGGCGCCATGTAGGGAAAAGACCCCCCCCCAATTAGGGTCCACAGGTTCCCAATCCATCACCTTCACGTTTTCTCTGGCTCTAAGGAGAGTGAAATCCCATAGTTGTTCTGTACAGAAAAAAGGTCTGGTACTACCCATAATATGCCTCTATCCCTATACATTGAACAAAACAAAACAAAAATTACCATGGGATTTTAAATGAGGCAAGTAAGGGGGCCAACAAGAATAATGGTAATAGTATAACATAGTTTATTGGACATGAGTCTCAGTATAAACATAAAAACCCAGCCAGTACAATAGCATGAATAGTACTCTGTGTATCCCACTGACACCAATGTTTGGGCAATGAATATACATTGCCTTGAAAAAGTATTCCTACCCCTTGAAATTTTCCATATTTTGCATTTGTGTGTATTTGTATTCAGCCCCCTTTAATCTGATACCCCTAACTAAAATCTAGTGGAACCAATTGCCTTCAGAAGTCACCTAATTAGTAAATAAAGTCCACCTGTGTGTAATTTAATTTCAGTATAAATACAGCTGTTCTGTGAAGCCCTCAGATGTTTGTTAGAGAACCTTAGTGAACAAACAGCATCATGAAGGCCAAGGAACACACCAAACAGGACAGGGATAAAGTTTAAAGCAGGTTAGACTATAAAAAAGTATCCCAAGCTTTGAACATCTCTTGTAGCACTGTTCAATCCATCATCTGAAAATGGAAAGAGTATGGCACAACTGAAAATGTACCAAGACATGGTCGTCCACCTAAACTGACAGGCCGGGCAAGGAGAGCATTAATCAGAGAAGCAGCCAAGAGGCCCATGGTAACTCTGGAGGAGCTGCAGAGATCCACACCTCAGGTGGGAGATTCTGTCCACAGGACAACTATTAATCATGCACTCCACAAATCTGGCCTTTCTGGAAGAGTTGCAAGAAGAAAGGCATTGCTGAAAGAAAGTAATAAGAAGTCCAGTTTTCAGTTTGCGAGAAGCCATGTGGGGGACACAGAAAACGTGGAAAAACGTGCTCTGGTCAGATGAGACCAAAATGAAACTTTTTGGCCTAAAAGCAAAACACTATGTGTGGCAGAAAACTAACACTGCACGTCACCCTGAAATCACCATCCACACCGTGAAACATGGTGGTGGCAGCATCGTGTTGTGGGGATGATATTCTTTAGTGGGGACAGGAAAGCTGATCAGAGTTGATGGGAAGATGGATGGAGCCAAATACAGGGCAATCTTAGAAGAAAACCTGTTAGAGTCTGCAAAAGACTTGAGACTGGGGCAGAGGTTCACCTTCCAGCAGGACAACGACCCTAAACATACAGCCAGAGCTACAATGGAATGGTTTAGATCAAAGCATATTCATGTGTTAGAATGGCCCAGTCAACGTCCAGACATAAATCCAACTGAGAATCTGTGGCAAGACATGAAAATTGCTGTTCACAGACGCTCTCCATCCAATCTGACAGAGCTTGAGCTATTTTGCAAATAAGAATGGGCAAAAATGTCCTCTCTAGATGTGCAAAGCTGGTAGAGACCTCCCCAAAAAGACTTGCATCTGTAATTGCAGCGAAAGGCGGTTCTACAAATTAGAAGGGTGGCTGAATACAAATACACGCCACACTTTTCACATATTTATTTGTAAAAAAAAATTGAAAAACATTTTTCATTTTCCTTCCACTTCACAATTATGTGCCACTTTGTGTTGGTCTATCACATAAAATCCCAATAAAATACATTGACGTTTATGGTTGTAACATGACAAAACGTGGAAAATTTCAAGGGGTATGAATACTTTTTCAAGGCACTTTATTCTACTAACACCTAAGGCAGCATATTCATCACACTAAAACTAATACTGAGGCAATGTATTTATCCCACTGACAACCAGGGCTTTTTATCTCAGAGAATAAGAGCAAGAACTCACCCTTGCCCAATGCCTCATGGGGGGCCAAATTTCATTAACAGTGGGAGGATTTTAAGGGGACATTGTTAAATACCAAGAGTGCACTATATACAGAGTGCCAGGTTCAGAAGTGTGATATGTACAGGGTTCAGAAGGATGCTGCATACAGTGCAACATTTAGGTGTGAGCTACGCATGTACAGAGTGCAAAGTTCAGGAGTGTACTACGTATAGAGTGCAGGTTCAGGAGTGTGTTACGTACAGAATGCAGAGTTCAGGAGAGCATTACGTATATAGCTCAGAGTTCAGAAGAGTACTATATACAGAGTTCAGGGTTCATCCGTGGGTTGTGTACAGAGTTCATGAGTACACTACGTACAGACTGCAGAATTGTTACGTGCGCTATGTACAGAGTGCTGGGTTCAGGAGTGTGCCATGTAGAGAGTGCAGAGTTCAGGGGCATGCTATGTACAGAGTGCAGAGTTCCGGGGTATGCTATGTACAGAGTTCAGAGGTATGCTATGTACAGAGTGCAGAGTTCAGGGGTATGCTATGTACAGAGTGCAGAGTTCAGGAGTGCATATTTCACTTGCAACTTTACAATGGAAAATGACATCCCTTTTCCCCCAAATCATCCCACTCCCCCAGTACAGAGCTCTCCCCCTAAATCCAGTACAGAGCTCTCTATGAGAGTACCAAAGAGAACTGCTGCTCCAGAAAAGCAGCTATAACTTAGTCAGCAGGAGAGTGAAGAGCGCAGGCTGTGGGTGCAGGCTTCAGGAGGAGCTGCTGCCACAAGACCAGCAAGGCTTTGTGCATCCCCTGCACTCTCCTCTGCTCTCATAGGCACGTGCAGGGCAGAGAGGGTTCAGTGCATCTGCTAGGAGAAGAGAACTGCCACTTGTAGACAAGGGAGCCATGCTTCTGTCTTTACAACTTAAGTGAGTAGTGAGTGGCAAGCACAGGGTCAGCGTCAAAGGTGATAGAACCCTGTTGCACCAAGTTCTAGCTGAAAAAAAGCTCTGCTGACACCAGTGCTGGGGCTATATCTTCCTCCCTCTGAAGCCAATGATGGAGGAATCTAAAATTCCACTGAAGTAGGGGCATTTTACCTCTACCAACACCAGGGAACTTACCACTCCCACTGATACCAGGGAATTAATTATTCCCACTGACGCCAAGGTGCTTATTAACGCTGCTGCTGGGACATTTTTATACCCACTGACCACTGATGTAGGAGCATTTAGTAATTCTACTGATGCCCAGAATTTTTTTACTCCCACCAATGCCCAAACATTTATTATTCCTACTGACCACTGACGCAGGCTCATATTTTACTCCAGCTCGACACAGGGGCAATTACTCCCAATGCCCACTCACGCCAGGGCATATTGTTTACTAACAGAGATGCAGGGGCATTATTACATCTCACTGATTCCAGGGCAGTGAGATTTAATGATCTCACTGACCACTGATGCCATGAATTTTATTACTCTCAATGACCCCAGATAGGAAAGATAACTTAAAAAAAATAAAAATTGGGACAGTGTTAAATTGTAAGTCTGCTAGTTTGATGCACATTTTCACTGGGAAGTTGTACACTTGCAGAGCATTTAAAGCACAAGTTCTAGTTGACACTGTTCCAATTTATAGCAAATTTGCATAGCAAGTCTCTAGCAAGAGCAAAGTTGCAGTGGTGAGTCTGTAGCAAGAGCTCTTCAAGTCTACAGCATGCAAATTCAGCCACAGTGACCCCTGTGGTGGGATGACTGTTGCACAACATAACTAAACCAGAACTTGCAGCAGACTTGCAGAATGTTTGCAAAGAAAGTTGATCTGTCATGCAATGTGGACTTGCTGTAATTGTGCTACAAACATGTGAAGCCTGGCAAGTCTAGTAATAGCTTAGCAAGTCATCAAACTTGCAGCACAATTGCTTGCTATCTGGGACCTCTGACGCAGGGGCATTTTTCTTTTTTATTCCTACTGGACACAGTCTGGTCCCAAAACAGTCTGACAGGTCATATGAGGTCCAGCAGGATAAGTCGTGATCATGCACCTGTGTGATCGGTGGCGTGGTGTGTCATTCTGACATCTGCGATCTAGGTAAAGAGCCTCTGATGTAGGCTCTTTACCACGTGATCAGCTGTGCCCAATCACAGCTGATCACAGTGTAAACAGGAAAAGCCGTGTATCTGCTTTTCCTCTACTCGCTCTGACAAGTGCAAATAGAGGAGAGCCGATCGGCTGCTCTCCTGACGGGGGGGTCTGCGCTGATAATCAGTGCATTGATTATCAGTGCAGAACCATCAAGGATGCCCATCCATGACCACCAGGGATGACCACCCATGACACCCAGGGATGCCCATCTATGACCACCAGGGATGCCTACCCATGACCACCAGGTAAGCCCACTAGAGCACCACAGGGATGCCAATCAGTGCCCATTAGGGATGGCACTTTGTGCCCATCAGTGCTATCAGTGCCATCTATCAGTGCCCACTAGTGCACATCAATGCTGCCTATAAGTGCCCCCCAGTGCCACCTATGAGTGCCCATCAGTGCCGCTTATGAGTGCCCATCAGTGCCACCTATGAGTGCCCATCAGTGCCACCTATGAGTGCCCATCAGTGCTGTATATCACTGCCACCTATCAGTGTCCATCAGTGCTGCATATCAGTCCCACCTATCAGTGCCCATCATTGCTGCTTATCAGTGCCACCTATCAGTGCTGCATATAAGTATCTCATTCAGTGCCACCTCACCAGTGCCACCTCATCGGTGCCAATCAATACTGCCTCATCAGTGCTCATCAGTAAAGGAGAAAAATTACTTATTTACAAAGTTTTGCGACAGAAACAAGGAAAAACTTCTTTTTTTTTTAATTTTCGTTCTTTTTTTATTTGTAGCGCAAAAAAGAAAAACTCCAGCGGTGATCAAATACCTCCAAAAGAAAGCTCTATTTGTGGGAAAAAAATGTCATTTGGGTACAGCGTTGCATGACCGCGCAATTATCATTCAAAATTTGACAGCACTGAAAGTTGAAAATTGGGCTGGGCAGGAAGGGGGAGAGTGCCCAGTATTGAAGTGGTTAAAGTATAACGAAGAACCCTTTTACACTGGGGTGGTTTTCAGGTGCTGCAGCGCTGGAAATCGCCTCTGCTCAGTGCCAGAAAACCACCTCTCAATGAAAGTCAGTGTGTCTTTTCACACTGGGGCGGCGCACTTTCAGGAGAGAAAAAAAACTCCTGCACGCAGCATCTTTGGGGCGGCGCTACACCGCTCCTCCACCGGCCCTGCCCATTGAAATAAAGCACCGTTAAAATAGTGCCACTTTACCACTAACGCTCGGGCGGCCCCAATGTGAAAGGGCTCTAAAGGCAAAACGTTCTTGTTTTTAGTTTTGGACAGAGTGGAGAGGGATTAGAACTCCTGTTAGTTTTTATTGCTGTCTGTGTCTCCGTTCATCCTTCCTATTTGTCCTGTTTACCATTATCATTGAGACCATATTAGTGCGCGCTGCAATATCGCATATGATTCGCACCGCATTGCAGTGCAATCAAATGCGATGTCCGTGCCATGCGATTTCAGCCATGCAGATAGTATGGCTGATATCGCATTGCATTCAGACCAAACTCGCACAGGACCCTTTTTTTGGTCCGCAGAAGAATCAAATTTTCTCTCACTTCCTGTTTGGCTATGGGACAGGAAGTGAAGGGAAATCTTCGCAATGGGTCACAGATGGCAAAAAAAAATCTGACAGGGGGTTATAACCCTCCCTTGCACTATCCACAATAAAAAAAAATGCCTATAGTTCTACTTTAACCACTTTATGACCACCCACCGCACATATACTGCAGCAAAGCGGCCGCTCTGTGCCGGATCATGTACCTAGTATGTAATCTGACACTACCGGGTCTGGGGTGTGCATGCCCGCCGCCCGCGACCCGCTCCTGCTGTGATTAGACACAGCGGGAGCTGATCTGCGGGTACCGCAGACTTGATATCCGCAGACACCCACTGATCATTAGGCAGAGAGCCAGCACAGCGACCTGCCTATGTAAACAAGGCAGATCGCTTTTCTGTCAGTAGGCAAGGCATTGATTCTGTGTTCCTGCAAAGCAGAAATATGGATCCACGCCTTTCCATAGTAAAAGCACCTCTAAAACAGTAGTAAAACACTGGTCAGGCACACAGTTAACCCTTTGATCCCCCCTGATGTTTAACCCCTTCCCAGCCAGTGTCATTAGTACAGTGACAGTGCATATTTTTTAGCACTGCTCACTGTATTAGTGTCACTGGTCCCCAAAAAGTGTCAAAAGTGACCGTTAGTGTCCCGACTGTCTGCCGCAATATCGCAGTCCTGCAATAAGTCACTGATCGCCACCATTACTAGTAAAAAAAAAAAAAAATATATCCCATAGTTTGTAAATGCTATCGTTTTTGCGCAAACCAATCACAATATAAGCTTATTGGGATTTGCTTTACCAAAAATATGTAGCAGAATACTTATTGACCTAAACTGATGAAAAAACATTTTTTTTAATTTTTTTTATTATTATTATTTTATTGGATATGTATTATAGCAGAAAGTAAAAAAAATATTGTTTCAAAATTGTCGGTCCTTCTTTTGTTCATAGCACAAAAGATAAAAACCACAGAGGTGATAAAATACCACCAACAGAAAGCTCTATTTGTGGGTAAAAAAGGACATCAATTTTGTTTGGGCACAACGTCGCCCAGTTAAGAAAAACTCTATCATCTAATTTGCAGTGTATTTATCCCACTGACAACCAGGGCTTTTTATCTCAGAGAATAGGAGCAAGAACTCACCCTTGCCCAATGCCTCATGGGGGGCCAAATTTCATCAACAGTGGGAGGATTTTAAGGGGACATTGTTAAATACCAAGAGTGCACTATATACAGAGTGCCAGGTTCAGAAGGATGCTGCATACAGTGCAGCATTTAGGTGTGAGCTAAGTATGTACAGAGTGCAAAGTTCAGGAGTGCACTACGTATACAGTGCAGGTTCAGGAGTGTGTTACGTACAGAATGCAGAGTTCAGGAGAGCATTACGTATATAGCTCAGAGTTCAGAAGTGTACTTTATACAGAGTTCAGGGTTCATCCGTGGGCTGTGTACAGAGTTCATGAGTACACAACGTACAGACTGCAGAGTTGTTACGTGCGCTATGTACAGAGTGCTGGGTTCAGGAGTTGTGCCATGTACAGAGTGCAGAGTTCAGGGGCATGCTATGTGCAGAGTGCAGAGTTCCGGGGTATGCTATGTACAGAGTTCAGAGGTATGCTATGTACAGAGTGCAGAGTTTAGGGGTATGCTATGTACAGAGTGCAGAGTTCAGGGGTATGCTATGTACAGAGTGCAGAGTTCAGGAGTGCATATTTCACTTGCAGCTTTACAATGGAAAATGACATCCCTTTTCCCCCAAATCATCCCACTTCCCCAGTACAGAGCTCTCCCCCTAAATCCAGTACAGAGCTCTCTATGAGAGTACCAAAGAGAACTGCTGCTCCAGAAAAGCAGCTATAACTTAGTCAGCCGGAGAGTGAAGAGCGCAGGCTGTGGGTGCAGGCTTCAGGAGGAGCTGCTGCCACAAGACTAGTGAGTCTTTGTTCTCCTCTGCTCTCATAGGCACGTGCAGGGCAGAGAAGGTTCAGTGCATCTGCTAGGAGAAGAGAACTGCCACTTGTAGACAAGGGAGCCATGCTTCTGTCTTTACAACTTAAGTGACAGTAGTGAGTGGCAAGCACAGGGTCAGCGTCAAAGGTGATAGAACCCTGTTGCACCAAGTTCTAGCTGAAAAAAAGCTCTGCTGACACAGTGCTGGGGCTATATCTTCCTCCCTCTGAAGCCAATGATGGAGGAATCTAAAATTCCACTGAAGCAGGGGCATTTTACCTCCACCAACACCAGGGAACTTACCACTCCCACTGATACCAGGGAATTAATTATTCCCACTGAAGCCAGGATGCTTATTAACGCTGCTGCTGGGACATTTTTATACCCACTGACCACTGATGCAGGAGCATTTAGTAATTCTACTGATGCCCAGAATTTTTTTACTCCCACCAATGCCCAAACATTTATTATTCCTACTGACCACTGACGCAGGGTCATATTTTACTCCAGCTCGACACAGGGGCAATTACTCCCAATGACCACTCACGCCAGGGCATATTGTTTACTAACAGAGATGCAGGGGCATTATTACATCTCACTGATTCCAGGGCAGTGAGATTTAATGATCTCACTGACCACTGATGCCATGAATTTTATTACTCTTAATGACCCCAGATAGGAAAGATAACTTAAAAAAAATAAAAATTGGGACAGTGTTAAATTGAACGTCTGTTAGTTTGCTGCACATTTTCACTGGCAAGTTGTACACTTGCAGAGCATTTAAAGCACAAGTTCTAGTTGACACTTTTCCTATTTGTAGCAAATTTGCGTAGCAAGTCTCCAGCAAGAGCAAAGTTGCAATGGTGAGTCTACAGCAAGAGCTCTTCAAGTCTACAGCATGCAAATTCAGCCACAGTGACCCCTGTGGTGGGATGACTATTGCACAACATAACTGAACCAGAACTTGCAGCAGACTTGCAGAATGTTTGCAAAGAAAGTTGATGTGGAGTCATGTAATGTGGACTTGCGGCAATTGTGCTACAAACTTGTGAAGCCTGGCAAGTCTAGCAATAGCTTAGAAGTCATCAAATTTGTAGCACAATTGCTTGCTATCTGGGACCTCTGACGCAGGGGCATTTTTCTTTTTTATTCCTACTGGACACAGTCTGGTCCCACAACAGTCTGACAGACCATGAACTGTCTCTTTTTATAAATGTTTCATGACCCCTCAGTATAACACAATGTTACACTTCCCTGATAAAAGCTTGTTTAGGCTTTATACACTCAGGTTTTTATAAGAGCAATGTGTACAGCAAGATTTTACAAAACATTTATAAAGCTTTCAGCCAGCTTCCAGCAGCTTTTTTTAGAAATACTTGAACCTTGCTGAAGACCCGCTAGCAGCGTGTTTGAATTGACAGTCACAATTCCCATCACAATCTCTGTTCAGCATCCACAAACTGAAGCTAAGGGGTTCTGAAAGGCTTTATAAATGCTTTTGTAAAAGCTTTCTCTACACACTGCTCTTCACGGGCACAGGTCATTGATGCCTAAATGTCCAACCTAAATTTAACCTAAACCTAACCTAAAATTTTTGCATAAATAGAAAAGTATTCTGTCACACAGCAAGGCAATACTAGAGTGTCAGACCTCTGCAGACAGACCATGGCTTCCCCACATGTCCAACTCTGCAACTGCTGGCAGGGGTCAGGCTTTCTTACTCAGGCTGTGGCGGCTTTAGAAAGAAATCAAACTGCTAGATATTGAACACCTTTTGTTTTGATGCACCTGGAATGTATTTAGCAGTTTTAGAGTTTTTAGAGTTAGCAGTTTTTAGAGTTAACCACTTCCCGCCCGCCATATAACAGAAAGACAGCTAGGAAGTGGTTCTGTTATCTTGACTGGGCGTCATATGACGTCCAGCAGGATAAGTCGTGATCATGCACCTGCATGATCGGTGGCGTGGTGTGTCATTCTGACATCTGCGATCTAGGTAAAGAGCCTCTGATGTAGGCTCTTTACCACATGATCAGCTGTGTCCAATCACAGCTGATCACAGTGTAAACAGGAAAAGCAGTGTATCGGCTTTTCCTCTACTCGATCTGACAAGTGCAAATAGAGGAGAGCCGATCGGCTGCTCTCCTGACGGGGGGGTCTGCGCTGATAATCAGTGCATTGATTATCAGTGCAGAACCATCAAGGATGCCCATCCATGACCACCAGGGATGGCCACCCATGACCACCAGGGATGCCCACCCATGACCACTAGGTAAGCCCACTAGAGCACCACAGGGATGCC
This sequence comes from Glandirana rugosa, assembly GCA_018402905.1. Classification (NCBI taxonomy): domain Eukaryota; kingdom Metazoa; phylum Chordata; class Amphibia; order Anura; family Ranidae; genus Glandirana; species Glandirana rugosa. The sequence goes on from BLSH010399570.1 coordinate 707,706, forward strand.
AATCAGTGCCCATTAGGGATGGCACTTTGTGCCCATCAGTGCTATCAGTGCCATCTATCAGTGCCCGCTAGTGCACATCAATGCTGCCTATAAGTGCCCCCCTGTGCCACCTATGAGTGCCCATCAGTGCCGCTTATGGGTGCGCATCAGTGCCACCTATGAGTGCCCATCTGTGCCGCCTATGAGTGCCCATCAGTGCTGTATATCACTGCCACCTATCAGTGCCCATCAGTGCTGCATATCACTCCCACCTATCAGTGCCCATCAGTGCTGCTTATCAGTGCTGCCTAACAGTGCTGCATATAAGTGTCTCATTCAGTGCCACCTCACCAGTGCCACCTCATCGGTGCCAATCAATACTGCCTCATCAGTGCAGCCTCATCAGTGCTCATCAGTAAAGGAGAAAAATTACTTATTCGGGGTCTGGGGTGTGCATGCGCGCCGCCCGCGACCCGCTCCTGCTGTGATTAGACACAGCAGGAGCTGATCTTCGGGTACTGCAGATTCGATATCCGCAGACACCCGCAGAAGGCAGAGAGCCAGAACAGTGACCTACCTATGTAAACAAGGCAGATCGCCGTTCTGTCAGTAGGCAAGGCATTGATCCTGTGTTCCTGCAAAGCAGAAATATGGATCCATGCCTTTTCATAGTAAAAGCACCTCCCAAACAGTAGTAAAACACTGGTCAGGCACACAGTTAAACCTTTGATCCCCCCCTGATGTTTAACCCCTTCCCAGCCAGTGTCATTAGTAAGTGACAGTGCATATTTTTTAGCACTGCTCACTGTATTAGTGTCACTGGTTCCCAAAAAGTGTCAAAAGTGTCCGTTAGTGTTCCGACTGTCCGCCGCAATATCGCAGTCCGACAATAAGTCACTGATCGCCACCATTACTATAATTTTTGCGCAAACCAATCACAATATACGCTTATATGTAGCAGAATACTTATTGACCTAAATTAATGAAAAAATTATTTTTTTAATTTTTTTTATTGGATATGTATTATAGCAGAAAGTAAAAAAATATTGTTTTTTTCTTTTCAAAATTGTCGGTCCTTCTTTTGTTCATAGCGCAAAAAGAAAAACCGCAGAGGTGATAAAATACCACCAACAGAAAGCTCTATTTGTGGGTAAAAAAAGACAACAATTTTGTTTGGGTACAGCGTCGCCCAGTTAAGAAAAACTCTATCATCAAATTTGCATACTAACTCATTATATTTCTTAAAGACATATAAGGCTTTCATTTGGTATACGGTACATTTTATATTTATACCAAATTTTATTATACATTTTTTCTTATTTTTTAAATGAATGTATTGTTTTTTTGCTGGACATTTAGGTCTTGTTCACACGGGCTTCAGCTTGTATAAGATCAGTGTGTGTACAGGAAGCTTTGCCAAGAACCACCATCTACGCAAAGTGGTCTCTGATGGCTTTCACAGTGCTGATAAAGGGGTGATCAGCAACCTTCAGCTCATTTTGGGGGTTATTTAAGGCTTCCAAAAAGCTGGTGAAAACTTTGCAAATGATTTGTAAAAAGCTTTATGAACACACTGCTCTCATGCAAGCTAAAACCTTTCTAAGACTCTAAGTGGAAGAAGCAGAGAAAAATGAAGGGAATTATGGAAGGAGAAGGAATAGGCCCCATCAGCATTCTGCATGTCCTGGGCACTACAATGGCTCTTTGGCCTGTCACAGCTTTAATTACACCCATGGTATCTTATATATTGATTACATTTTTATCATACAGCTTATCTAAAAAAAGTTTCCTTCAGCAAGTGTGTGATCCTTCTTGCCATGCAAAATACACCATTCCTAATTTGATTACTTACAGTATAGCCATTGATGGTGCTTGCGTGCTGTCGGGGCATTCTCCATTGTACACTGAATGCTGTGCAGTTTATGGCTTCAAGATTGATGTCCAGTGGGGGTCCCAGTCGCTCTGTTAATTAACAGAAAGAATTAAGAATTAGACAGTATTTTGATATTCTTAATGTACAGTATCTCACAAAAGTCAGTACACCCCTCACATTTCTGAAAATATTTTATTCTATTTTTTCATGTGACAACACTGAAGAAATTACACTTTGCTACAATGTAAAGTAGTGAGTGTACAGCTTGTATAACAGTGTAAATTTGCTGTCCCCTCAAAATAACTCAACACACAGCCATTAATGTCTAAACCGCTGGCAACAAAAGTGAGTACACCCCAAGTGAAAATGTCCAAATTGGGCCCAATTAGCCATTTTACCCCCCCAGTGTCATGTGACTCGTTAGTGTTACAAGGTCTCAAGTGTGAATGGGGAGCAGGTGTGTTAAATTTGGTGTTATCGCTTTCACTCTCTCATACTGGTCACTGGAAGTTCAAAATGGCACCCCATGGCAAAGAACTCTGAGGATCAATTGTTGCTCTACATAAAGATGGCCTTGTCTATAAGAAGATTACCAAGACCCTGAAACTGAGCTGCAGCACAACGGCCAAGACCATACAGCAATTTAACAGGACAGGTTCCATTCAGCACAGGCCTCGCCATGGTCAACCAAAGAAGTTGAGTGCACGTACTCATCGTCATATAGAGGTTGTCTTTGGGAAATAGACGTATGAGTACTGCCAGCATTGCAGAAGAGGTTGAAGGGGTGGGGAGTTAGCCAGTCAATGCTCAGACCATACGCCGCACACTGCATCAAATTAGTCTGCATTGCTGTCATCCTAGAAGGAAGCCTCTTCTAAAGATGATGTACAAGAAAGCCCGCAAACAGTTTGCTGAAAACAAGCAAACTAAGGACAAGGATTACTGGAACCATGTCGTGTGGTCTGATGAGACCAAGATAAAGTTATTTGGTTCAAATGGTGTCAAGCGTGTGTTGCGGCAGCCAGGTGAGGAATACAATGACAACTGTGTCTTGCCTACAGTCAAGCATGGTGGTGGGAGTTTCATGGTCTGGGGCTGCATGAGTGCTGGCGGCACTGGGGAGCTACAGTTCATTTAGGGAACCATGAGTGCCAACATGTACTGTGACATACTGAAGCAGAGCATGATCCCCTCCCTTCGGAGACTGGGCCGTAGGGCAGTATTCCAACATGATAACGACCCCAAGCACACCTCCAAGACAACCATTGCCTTGCTAAAGAAGCTGAGGGTAAAGGTGATGGACTGGCCAAGCATGTCTCCAGACCTAAACCCTATTAAGCATCTATGGGGCATCCTCAAAAGGAAAGTGGAGGAGAGCAAGGTCTCTAACATTCACAATTATCTTCTATTCCTTTAACAAAGGAGCAAGTCTCATAGAAAATCAGTAGTAATGGCAAGAACTTTCAGCCAGGGGGCATCTCCATCAGTGAACACAGAGTAGCATTCATCAGGTCCTCTCGAACGTTGTAGTGTCCCCTAACCAACCTTTATTTCTCTTCATACTTGACTCAATTTGACAAAATTACAAAATAATATAATCGAACAGAAAATAAAATAAGAATATAATACAATTATAAAGGAGAAGCTATAATAAGCAATCTGATGGCACAAGTACCAATTTAATTTCCTTTTAATGTTTCAAAAGGTTCGGGTACCGAAATATTATCTGATTTTGGAGGTATTTAGGTAGCCTTGAAGCATGGAAGAATAGTGTACTAAGGTGATTTCAATCTCTTGGACCGAATACTTTTTTTGAATTACATCAGTACATATTCCCAAAAACACGACAACTTGGTTACTTCGAAAAATCTGACCTATCCGAAACATCTTGCAATTCTTACATTCCCAAGTGGACTTTATTATGCTGCTTGTAGAGCAATAGTAAAAACTTGGCTGTCATCTACTCCACCAACAAATGTGCACTCTACCACTACACCCCTGGTGCCCAACCTGCAGCCCTTTGTTATATGATAAAGTGCAGCCCCCGGACCTTAGCAGTCTGTAGTGAGAACCAGTGGTGGCTGGTGGCAACCTTGCCCCCCCCTCCCCTGGAGTCTCGCGGTCGGTCGGTCAGCCGGTCATCCAGCCCTGCACTTACCCCATCTAGGTTTTGTGGATGTGTAAGCTACAAAGGCACAGGAAATTTGGTCAAAATTGATGGCAAGATGAATGCAGTATGTTATCAAAAAATACTGGAGGAACATTTGCATTCATCAGCCAGGAAGCTGTGCATGGGACGTTCTTGGACATTCCAACATGACAATGATCCAAAACACAAGGCCAAGTTGACCTGTCATTGGGTACAGCAGAATAAAGTGAAGGTTCTGGAGTGCCCATCTCAGTCTCCTGACCTCAATATCATTGAGTCACTCTGGGGAGATCTCAAACGTGTAGTTCATACAAGACAGCTCAAGAATTTCCAGGAACTGGAGGCTTTTTGCCAAGAGGAATGGGCAGCTTTACCATCTGAGAAGATAAAGAGCCTCATCCACAAATACCACAAAAGACTTCAAGCTGTCATTGATGTTAAAGGGGGCAATACACGGTATTAAGAACTGGGGTATGTAAACTTTTGATCAGGGTAATTTAGGTAGTTTCTGTTGTCATTATGATTTAAAAAGAGTAAACACAGTTGATTGATAATAAATGGCTTCAGCCAAACACTAACCATGAGAGAAAGAAATGTTTTTGTGTTCTCATTCATTTTCTCTGAAAATGGCCAAGAAATCATAAATTCTGCCAGGGTATGTAAACTTATGAGCACAACTGTAGATAGATAGACAGACAGTGCACATATTCCTACAGTATGAATGAATTGATGGGGCAGGGCAGGGTTGAATCATGAAGAATGCCTCCTACATCTCCTCTGCCCCATCAAGCGAGCAGGGTCCAGAGGTAATCCATCCAGCACCCATCCAACCAACTTCTAGTATAAGTGGGCCCTTCAAGCACAGTCTGTCTGTACATACCCTAAGGCCCCTTTCACACACATGGACCGTTTGTCCGTTTTTCATCCATCCGTTGATGGATGAAAAACGGACATCAATGCATCTCTATGGAAAAACGGATGACAACTGATGATCATGTATTTGCATCCGTTTTCATCCGCTTCCGTCAGCATCCGTTTTTTTGAACAGATGAAAGTCCTATTTTTCATCCGTCAAAAAAACGGATCGGACGAAAAACGGATGTAAACTGACGAACGGTCAGTTTTTCATCCGTTTTTGCATTGGTAGTGGATGTAAAAAAAAACTGATGAAAAACTGATGACCACAGATGAAAAAACGGATGAAAAAAACGGATGAAAAAAACTGATGAAAAACGGATGAACTAATGAACTGATGAACGGTCCGTGTGTGTGAAAGGGGCCTTAACCAGTGTTTTTCAACTCCAGTCCTCAAGGCACACCAACAGGTCATGTTTTCAGGATTTCCATGAGTTTGCACAGGTGATTTGATCAGTTTCACTGCCTTAGTAATTACCACAGCTGTTTCATCTGAGGGAAATCCTGAAAACATGACCTGTTGGTGTGCCTTGAGGACTGGAGATGAAAAACACTGCCCTAAACACAAGTGGAACCAAAGCTTACAATAAATGGCGAAGGAAGTTGGGACTCCTCCAAGTTACTACAAAAAACAGGGGATCTAAGTGTTCTTTCCATAAAACGCTTCTTTTTAAATTCTTTTAAGATTTTGCTGTAGTCAAAGTTGGATTTTTTAATGAAAACCTGCTCTGTTCTCTACGAATGTTCACAGTCACACACAATTTTGGAAACGTTCTCTTCAGAGAGGCAGAATGAAGGTATCTGCAGTTTTATCTTCTGTTGTGTATTCTTAGCATCTGTTCAGATAGGTGGACACTGAACTAAAGGAAGAAATGCTTTAAAATCTGCCATGCATTCTGCAGAACTTGGAGAACTCTGCAGCACTCAATAAAGTGAAAGTTATCAAAGTCTCCGAAACAAAAAATGTCTGTGTTGCCCAAGGAAAAGCAGTCAAATTCAAACCTGAAAACTGTGCTGAAAAATGGGAGCTTTAAGTGTGAATCGGATGCATTAACGTGAAGTAATACAAACAAGCAGTTTTTATTTCAAGTATTTAGAGAAATTAAAACAGAAGGTTTTTTTTTTTTTTAACACAAACACTTTAACATTGCAAGTTAAATTTCATGCATACCTGCTTGCAAAACTAAGAGCTATATTTATAAAACATTGGTGCTGGTCTGAAGCATTAGTGCAAACTGAACTAAAAGTTACTATGCTTTTGAACAGATTAAAGAGAAATTCCACCCAAAAGTGGAACTTCCGCTTTAAGTGTAGGTGACCCCCTGACATGCCACAAATGCCATGTCATTTTTTTGAGGGGTGAGCGGGTACCTAGTTTTCAGAAGTACCCAGCTCCCAGTTCCGCCCCTGGCACCGCTGCACCGGAAGGAAGTTTACTTCTCCGCCCCTCCCTCCCTGCAATCTTCTGGGACATGTCACAGGTCCCAGAAGATTGCCTGCCCATACAGAGCACACAGCAGGACTCGCGCATGCGCAGCGCGCACCCGGCTGTGAAGTTTGTAATGTCGGCGCCGTGGAGAGGAGGGGGAGAGTGGCGAGACATCGGGTGGCCGCATTGCTGGCCCGTGGGACAGATAAGTGTCTGTTTATTACCACTTATAATCACTTTTTGTAGCCACAAACTTTAAAAAGGGTGGAACTTCACTTTAACTTCTGTCATCAGCTCCATCTATTGGTCAAATTTGGTATGTTTTCTTATTGTGGTATTTCAGAAAACTATATCGCATTTTGGCCACTAGATGGAGCTGAGGATACAGGAGTTAGTGGCCAAAATTCCTTTTTTCCCTGATTGAGGAATTTCATAACAAATACTGCATTATGGCCAGTAGGTGGCCCTTACAGTCATACAAAATGGTTATATGACACAGAATACGGCAAGTTTTGTTGAAGCTGAGCAGAAATGTGTTACATTTGTTCAGCGCCCCCTTTATAAATAGACCCCCTAAGTGTCAGTTTAGATGAGCGTTCCAGTTTTCAGGAGGATGTGATTGTTCAATGTTAGTCTATGGGTAGAAAGATTTGAAAAGACATGGGTCCGTTTACATCTGACTACCCCCAAACCTGTCTAGGTCCAACAAAAAAAAAGGGTTACATGCTGTTCCTTTTTTTCCGACCAAACATGACAAATTAAAGGTAAAAGCATGTAAACTGATGCACAAACATTTACATTCACCTGCCCATAAACCCAATATTATTCTGTTACAAGATGGAGGGAAAAGCTAAATGGTCATTGATGTCACAAAAATGATAGCCGTCTCTTTCTGCTCTGAATCAGCAGGGGATCTGTTCATGAAGGGCAGTTGTCTGAAAGGACCGTAAAACACACAGGTGCAACACGCCCTCCAACTTCCTGCGATGAGAAAGATGGACATCTTTTAGCACAAAGCATGTAGGCCAAGGGCACAACCCTGCCACACCCCCAATTACGCCAACCATGAAGAACTGAATAAACCAATGGATAGTTTTTTCACCACTACTTTTAATTTATTTTGGTTTTCAAAATAAAAATACCAATAGTTTAGAGGTATTTTGAGGTTAGATAAGAGGTTTATGTACAGCTGTAGCCAAAAGTTTTGAGAACGACACAAATATAAATTTTCACAAGTCTGCTGCTTCAGTGATTTTAGATTTTTTTGTCAGATATTACTATGGTATATTAAAGTATAATAACAAGCATTTCATAAGTGTCAAAGGCTTTTATTGGCAATTACAAGTTTATGCAAAGAGTCAATATTTGCAGTGTTGATCCTTCTTTTTCAAGACCTCTGTAATTCACCCTGGCATGCTGTCAATCAACTTCTGGGCCACATCCTGATGGCAGTCCATTCTTGCATAATCAATGGTTGAAGTTTGTCTGAATTTGTGGGGGGTTTTTTGTTCACCCAACTCTTGAGGATTGACCACAAGTTCTCAATGGGGTTAAGGTCTGGGGAGTTTCCTGGCCATGGACCCAAAATTTTGATGTTTTGTTCCCCAAGCCACTTAGTTATCACTTTTGCCTTATGGCAAGGCGCTCTATCATGCTGGAAAAGGCATTGTTCATCACCAAACTGTTCTTGGATGGTTGGGAGAAGTTGCTCTCGGAGGATGTTTTTGTAGTCTTCTTTATTCAACCTTAGGCAAAATTGTGAGTGAGCCCACTCCCTTGGCTGAGAAGCAACCCCACACGTGAATGGTCTAAGGATGCTTTACTGTTGGTATGATAAAAGAACAATGAAGCGCTCACCTTTTCTTCTCCAGACAAGATTTGCTCCGGATGCCCCAAACAATCGGAAAGGGGATTAATCAGAGAAAATGACTTTCCCCCAGTCCTCAGCAGTCCAATCCCTGTACCTTTTGCAGAATATCAGTCTGTCCCTGATTTTTTTCCTGGAGAGAAGTGGCTTCTTTGCTGCCCTTATTGACACCAGGCCATCCTCCAAAAGTCTTCTCCTCACTGTGCGTGCCGATGTACCCACGCCTGCCTGCTACCATTCCTGAGCAACCTCTGCACTGGTGGTGCCCCAATCCTGCAGCCGAATCAACTGTAGGAGACGGTCCTGGCGCTTGCTGGACTTTCTTGGGCGCCCTGAAGCCTTCTTCACAAATGCAGTGGAAATATTTTTTATGGGATTACATTTATTTTCATGGCAAAGATGGACTTTGCAATTAATTGCAATTCATCTGATCACTCTTCATAACATTCTGGAGTATATGCAAATTGCCATCATAAAAACTGAGGCAGCAGACTTTGTGAAAGTTAATATTTGTGTCATTCTCAAAACTTTTGGCCATGGCTGTAGTATCACACTGTTGGTAGTTAATGCTTCCCTACCAGCCACAGTATTTATATGTCCTGGTATGAAAGCGGTTATACCAGGATTATAGTTAAAGCTACAACCACAATCCCGGTATAATTTTTTTCAAGTGATTCTCATTCATGTGAAATCTAATCTGAGCGGCTGGGCAGCATGAATTTATAGGAGGATCCTGGGGGTATTTATGCAGACCACTCGCCCATGCTCTTTGTCGGTTCCAGTGGGCGATTGGTTACGTCACCAGGCCGACTCTTCCCAGCTCACTTCGTGTTCGTGAGTTTGTTGTTCCCGAATTTTGTGTGTTTCGGTTGCTCTATTCGTGGTTTTGTTGCTCACTGTCGCAGGTAGGATTCGTATCCATTTCTCGTATCATGTTCAATTATTTCCCGTTCATTGTGTCCCCCATTTTGTATGTTTGGTTTGCCGCAATGGAACTTACGAATCGTTCGTAAGTCTCCAAAGCACAATCGTTATTTTTCACCAACATACCAACCCCAGAGTTATTTCCCAAATGCGTCATGCATGACGTTACACCATGCGGCCAGTCACAGGACTATTTCATTGTTATTTGCCCGATTCATATTGGATACGTTGCATACTTACTAGCGTCCGATCCGAACCTAGTCACATCGGCAGCACGACGGTTCGCATCGGAGAAATTACACACGCCGATATCGGTTCATGTCGATTACCCTACAGCCGATTTGTATCGGTTCATGTCATTTACTCTGTTCATAGCTTTACCCTGCCTACCAATTCGTATTGGTTCATATCATACCCTTCAACCGATTCCTATCGGATCCATTTTAAACTCATCACAGCCCGATCTGAATCTAGTTGCGTTTGCAGCTCAACGATTCGTATGGGATGCACTGCACACACCTGATTAGTATCGGTGCATCTCCTTCACACAGCCGATTCGTATCGGATCCATTTCATACACATCACAGCCCAATTCAATTCTAGTCGTGTCTGTGACACGATTCGTATCGGATACACTGCACATACCAATTTGTATTGGATTCATTTTTCTTACACCCTTGAGTACAACTGCAACCAATTAGGGTCACAGTTCACTCCTACGCATTCAATTTCTGCTATCCTTATTTTCAGTAGGTTCCTTTCTTGCAATTGTTGCAAGCACGCCTCCTGCAGCACAGACCCTTGCAATCCTGGCAAACATGTCTCCAACAGCACTACACCTTGCAATCGTTGCAAGCACATACAGAAATACAAACTTCTCACATTCACCACAAACACATCTCCAGTGACACAAACTCCCTTTGCAATCCTTGCAAGAACACAACCAAGCATAACTTCTTGCAATCGTTGCAAGCATGCATACAAGCATAACTTCTTGCAATCGTTGCAAGCACGCATACAACCAGCATTGAAGACAAACCATGCAATGGGAAACCATCAATGTTGGACAGCCTGTTCCCCTCCTTCACCAAGAACTCAATGACGGCACATTGCTTCTGCTTAGCATCTATTAGTTACTTTGAATGAAAAAGAAGAAGAGTTACTATAGAGGAAGAGTTAACATGGGAGGTTTGAATGACCTATGTAAGTTAATAAGCTATGCACACTTTTTGCATCACTTTCGTTACAACCCTCGTATAAATATAACCCACCTTAAGAACTCAGATCAGTGTGCTGTATATGTCCTGTGATCACTCTTCCAGGGTTCTTCGCATGACAAAGCTAGCACTCACCTTTCACTGAGCTTAGTGCACACCACTGATACCAGCTATGGGCATAGATCAAACCCACTTATACCAGCTATGGGCATAGATCAAACCCACTGATATCAGCTATGGGCATAGGTCAAACCCACTGACACCAGCTATGGGCATAGGTCAAACCCACTGATACTAGCTAGGGCCTCACGCTGTAGTTGACCACACGCTAGGCTGTCAATTACAGAACCTGTCCTCCCCTCTGTAACCATAGAGGCTTACCTTCAAGATCTTTTAAGCAACGTCAGAAATATGGGTGGGCTGTGGTCACAGAGGCAATGATAGGCTTTGTAACTGACAGCCTAGGGAGCAGTCAACTACAGCGTGCAGTGTGGTATTTGTAGAGTAATAATGCCAATAAAACCAATAAGTGGGGGCAGTCAGCAACCCTACATTTTCGGTGCCCGTCATAGGATCCTACTCTGCTCTGGTAGGCCAGTCCAAGCCTGTACACTTCAAATCAAAAAGGGGAGCAACTTATTGTAGTAGGAAAGAGGGACAGAGGAACTTGGTTCTGAAAATGGACAGCCCTCTAAATGAGGGGCAGTTAGGAGCTATACCTGCAATAATCTGAAGGATGGTTGCAAAGTTGACTTCAATATAAACAATTCTGCCAGTTAAAATGGTTGTAAACCTCTTAAGGTAAAAAATTAACAAAGCGCATCCCTCTATATAGTGTACTGAGTATGATTTCTATCTTCTCTCTCATTTTTCTGCTATCTGCATTAGTCACTTCTGACAGTCTATGGCGACCACAGCCAATCCCAGAAGATGCCCCCCGCCCTTCAGCACACAGCAGCTCATTGACAGCCTCAGCTGTGCATGTTTTCCTATGATACTGTGTATGGGGGGGATGTCGATTCCCTCCACTCAGGTCTCAGATAACACACAGCTCTATGGTGTGCACTGTAACATCAGATCGCTGCCCCTGCCTTCTGATACTCAGTGGTGCTGTAAAAACTGTACACTTTGAATGGCTGCACAAGAGAGAAGTCTGCAGATAAAAAGGTAAGACTTACGTAGGAGGATTTTCTTCATCTCTGTGTATCACCTGAGGATAGTCACTTCCGTGGGTATGATAAGAAGAGAAGGCGTCTCTAAGTGCAGTATTAACATAACTTTATTGCCAAAGGATAAAAACACACTTACTAGTAGTCAGTGGTAATGAGCTCATTATAGGACATAAAAGTCGAGCAGGGTAAGCGATCCTGGAGAAAAGTCCCATCTACAGCAAGATGTATTCATCTCCCAACCGTCCAGCAGTGGGGAGCCGCAGGGAAAAGGGCACACAGGAAGCGACCACGCTATGTAGAACCAGCATGGAACACTGAGCTGGTGGATTACATCATCTACAGTGCGCCCAGAACCTGCGTGGAATGCACGGGCTCAGGAGTGATGTGTAAAGGGCGGGACGCGTTTCAGAGCATCTGATCAGATGCTCTGAAACAAGTCCCGCCCTTTACACATCACTTCCGGGCCCATGAATTCCACGCTGGTCCTGGGTGCACTTCTGGTGATTTCATCAACCAGCTCAGCGCTCCACGCTGGTTCTACATGGCGCGGCTGCTTCCTGGGTCCCCTGGCCCCTTTTCCTGTGGCTCCCCACTACTGGACGACTGGGAGATTAATACATCTTGCTGTAGATTGGACCTTTCTCCAGGATCGCTTACCCTGCTGGACTTTTATGTCTTATGATGAGCTCATTACCACTGACTTCTAGTAAGTGTGTGTTTATCCTTTGGCAATAAAGTTGTGTTAATACTGCACTTAGAAGCGCCTTCTCTTCTTATCTTTCCTTTCCCAGATTCATTGCTTCTCTCTTGG
>BLSH010399570.1:745597-763487 GCA_018402905.1 Glandirana rugosa
ACATAGATTTCGATATCGTCTCGGACCGTCGATTCTTTCGCGTCACAGTCCCGGAGTCGCCCCTCGCCTTCCATATTGGTCTCAGTCTAAGGTCCCGACTAGTGGGTGTGTACTATGATGAAACAACACAAATGTGTCAATCTGCAATGCACGTCATGTACCTATGATGTCCGGTTTACAATGTTAGACTAACATATTAGATAATAATAAATGTATCCTAACATGTCTTTAGATTTGTGTACACCTGAAGATATTTTAGGTTACCTGACCTATTTCAATTTATTTATCCATGTACTGCACGTAACGTCTAACTGTGTAAACACAACAAAGTAGTATCATGTGTGGGTGATCAGCCCTGGAATCTGACTCTGGTTATACCTTCCGCTCCCCGCTGAGGCCCTGACACTGCGCTTTCTTAGCTGCCAGGCTCTGCTATAGCTTTAGATACAATCATGCCACCAGCATTCCATATACCACACAGCTTCAAGTATATTGTAGGAACATTTTACCAGGAGGCTCATCGTTGATAACGTCAATCAAAAATAATTCTTACTTCCTCCCCTACTTACCTCCAGAAAAGAGCAGCCGTACGACAAACACAAACGCTATAATGGAATGTGATCCTTTAAGGATAAAGTCAATTTGGAAAAATTAACCATCTGCCAAGTGAAGATTAAAACTGTGATTGCATTTAAGTAAAACATCTGCTACATTACATAACGCCTTGCATGGAAATGTATTCCCTCTACTATTCTAACCAGGAAGTCTCATTCTCATAGATTGTAAGACTGTGCATTATCATTTGCACTTGCCTAAGCTACTATTAACCCAATCCTTAAAAGGATAAGGATACTTCCCCCCTTCTGTACCAAACTTTCTATGCCAATATTTTTTTGGCATGCCTAAAAAGATGTTTACATAAGTCTAAGTTGGCTTTAGCTCAGTCACTGTTAGGGCAATAAATCCTCCTACACTAGCCCATGTAGTGGAATCAGCATGCTGGCGTGATTTAACCCTTTCGCTACTGCTGATGTAACTATTATGTTGGCAGCAGAGCCGAAATTTATCTGTACAGTTTGAGATTCAGCATGCGGTTTGGGAGGCTGCTGCAGGTATGTGCAGTTCTATGTGCCTGCACTCCATATCTGTCGCAGTGTTCCTTTTTGCTAGTGACAGAGTCTCTTTAAAGTGGAACTACACTAATGCCTAGTACACATGGGCCGAATATCAGTAGACATCGGTTGGTTCAATAAAAACTGTCTAACATTCAGCCCGTGTGTATGTCAGCTGGTCCGACAAAAGCTGGCCGAGCATGCAGGAGAACCATCAGCCAACCAACACCCGATCAGCGATCTCAGCCAATGGCCTGGCCTGAGGATATGCTGCTGAAGTGAGCTCTGCAAGTAGGCCCAAAAGCCTGTTTGGGGCCTACTAATCCTGAGGTGGGTCTTAGGCTGTCTTGTCCGACATGGAAGAAGCCAAGCCAAGCTGAGAAAATCCAGGGAAGGACCCTTGCTAGAGAGAGCCAGGATGAAGGCTGGTCTCTCAGGAGGGCCTGGTGACTCGTTTGGAGGACGCACCTACATCTAAAATGTACTTACAGTGTTGCCAGTTCGGCTTAAAAGTTCTAAAACTGTGAACCTGGATCTTGTTCTACAATCTGAAATGTGTTTGCAGTATCACCAGGTTTGCTTAAAGGTTCTGGTACTGTAAAGCTGTACTTTTTTTGGATCCAAGGAGTCTGTAAGTGATTTGCTACTGGTATCTAAGACCCCTAATCCTCTCTCCTACTACCTCCTTTCAAGTTCTGCATTAAAGCTTTGAAAATATCAAAAGTGACTGGCGCCCACTTTCTGTTCCAAACTCCCCATTATAGTGGTGGACTCAACCCTGGGGAAAATGCTTACTTGCCCCCTGCCTCTGGAGGTTACTCCCTGCCTTCAGAAGACCCAGGGGGCTCTACATTAATATCCCTCCCTCCTAGATTGTAAGTTCTAACGAGCAGGGCCCTCTTATTCCTCCTGTATTGAATAGAATTGTATTGCAATTGTACTGTCTGCCCTTATGTTGTAAAGTGTTGCGCAAACTGTCAGTGCTATATAAATCCTGTATAATAATAATAATAATAATATTCAAAGCAAACTCTTTCATCTATCCATGTCTCCATGCTTTATTTTGCTGATAAATAGCCTTGAAATACACCCCCCTAGCTTTTCTCGCTGAGGTCATCTTGAGTAAGGGCAGATGATTCATCTAGCATTTACTTCCTGCTCGTAAGCAGGGGGTGTGCTTAGCTGAGAAAGGTCCTCCTCCCTGCCTGAGGACTCCTGGGATGTATGCCATGATTTTGGCCTAAGCCTGGAAACCAGGAAAAAACAAAAGTTTAAAGCAAGTAAATATGTACTTTCCTATTTACTAATGCTAGCAGCATGAGGGTTAAAAAAAAGGTCAATGCTGATTGAGTGATTGAAGTTCCACTTTAAAGTATGTGCTGGAATCTTTGTATTCCCACAGGAACGTGCCACTTAATTTTACACTTTTTTCTCAGCTGCACTTTAGAGACTTTACTTAAAGCAGAGTTCCACCCATTTTTTGAACCTGCAAGCAATTCCTATGCCCATCAGCAAGTCTATTGTAAATGGCCAAACATTTCTTTTTTCTAAATACCTTTTTTCGCTTATTTCTTGCAGCCCGGCCACCTAGGCGATTATGTCACAAGGCAATTCCTGTGGACTGCTGGAATATCAGCGTCAGCTCTCCCAGGAGTACATGGGAATCGCCTATTACTGTAATCAGCACCGCGCAGGGACATTACTGCGCAGGCAGGAGTTTGGGAGGTGCATGCTGGGTAGCCAGCTGCACCGAAATCCTGAAAATAAAGACTAGCGGGCTTAAAACGCCCACAACCACAATGGGCCCTGCCTGCTTCCGAGATCAGGTATGATTTAAACAAGAAACAAGAAGGAAAATATTATTCACTGTATCAATATGTTAAAGTAGAAGCAGGAACAATAATGGGGAGCATTTAAAAAAAAGATATTTGGGGATTGGTACTCCGCTTTAACCAGGATCATGCTGGTGAATCTTTAGGGGGGAACAATTCTATGAGGCTACAATTATTTCTAATAGGAGCCACGGCAATCCCTTCTGATTTGTTTGACCTTGATGAGACCTTCTGTATGCTGTCTAAACCAATGTTCCACCCAACAGGGTTTCCAATGGGATCACCATCTTTGAGCTGCCCTTTCTCCTACTGTTCAGCAGACAGTGCAGGTGTTCCTAGTGTCTGATTTGCAATTTTCATTAATGTGCAGAGGAATTAAGGAAATTATTACATAACATGGCTTAAAATAACTTCAGCAATTGGTTAGTGAATGCATTTAAGGATCAAATTAAGGTTTTTCTTCTAATTACTTTTCTAACAAGTACTATTCCAGCACTGTTCATTAGGCAAGTCATAAAATAAATGGGCTTATTTAGTATTCTAAGGTAAAAGCTAAAACAGAAAGTCCAGTATTCCATAACAGCCAATCAGAATTTAGTTCACCTAAAATGAAAAACGTTATATAAAACGCTTCCTCAAACTACTACCAGAGTACTTGATTATGGTTACTGTCACATTTTCAGCATCCACACAAGGAGGTGCGATTAAACTTTCCCACACTGTCACCTACAGTTCCAAAGTCCTGATTATGTCATCTAAACTCTGGTTGAATTGGTGGAGGGGTAAAATAAAGTCTTGTGAACTCTCAGACTTGGTCAGTATGATGCTTGTTGCAGAAGTGGGCAGAATAATACATATTCAGCGTAGAGACCAGTTTGCAAATTGCATAGTACCACTAAAGGGTATACCGCTTCACAGATTACAGTATGTTCATACTATTGGCTTGCTTTGCTTGGTTTAGTGACACTTCCTTCAGTTCGATTGGCTGCGGCGCAGTGTGGCGGATTGCAGCGTACCACTCTGCATTGAAAGAAAATGCTTGAAAAAGAGTCAACTCTCTTTCTCTACAGTGAAGAAGATAGAAGACTCCAGCCAAGGCAGGTCATGTGACAACAGATTTAGGTAAGTATTTCAAGCTTTTAGCTTTAGAATTTTTTGCAACAAATGCAGTAATTAGGTTGAATGATAAAAGGGCAAAAGGTGGAAAAAGGGTTGATGCCCCATGAGGAGCTTTAGAGCCCAACTGAACTTTCAGTTTAGGCTCCATGCACACTAGATTATTTTTAAGCTCCTAGCAGCTAGTTTGAGCATTTTTCTGCCCCTAGAAGCAAATAGTGTTATTCTATGTGTCCATGCGCACTATTGTAAGCTAGAAGCATTTTTTTCAGCTTCAGTCTCTAGGAGCATAAAAAAAATGTTTTTTTTTTTGCATTTTTGGGCGTCATTTTCCAGCAGCCCGTTGGCATCTTTAACAAAAAGCATATAGCCCCAAAAACCATACCAGACTCTTATCCAAGCATGCAGCCTGGGAGGCCAGGAAAAGGGGGGGAAGCAAGCCCCTACTGAACCATACCAGGCCACATGCCCTCAACATTGGGGGTGCTTTGGGGCAGGGGGGCTCTGCTCCCCCAAAGCACCTTGTCCCCATATTAATGAGAACAAGGACCTCTTCCCCACAACCCTTGCCCGGTGGTTGTGGGGGGTGACTTATCAGAATCTGGGAGCCTCCTTTAACAAGGCGGCCCCCAGATCCCGCCCATGTGAATGAGTATGGGGTACATTGATTACATTGGTACTCATTCACCAACAAAAGTTTCAAAAAGTAAATAAAATAAAAAAACACAGTTTTTGACAAGTCCTTTATTAAAAAGTAAAAACAATGTTCCCCCGGTGTAGACCATTGTCAATCACGATGAGCGCTGGCCACCAACCCAGATAAAAAAAACGGTCCCCACCCGATGAAGGCTCCAGGCATTTGATAGCTCCACAGCTAATAAACTAAGGGGCGGGGCCACCCAGTGACGTCACCTGGTGACCCCTGTCACCTTGTGACTTCATCGACCCAGCATGCCCGGTTTAAAAATACAATAACTGTAGGACATTGAGCAACTTTTGTTTTGATGCACTTGGAATGTATTTAGCTAAGATTTCTTAGGGGCTTTAAATCAGATCACTGATCTGAATCCAGGTTGCTGTATGATTGTTTTTACTGTAAAACCACCTGAGATGGGACATAGAACATACTTCCCAAACAAACAAAAATTTCCCACCACGCTTACAAGCTAACCTGAAAAAAACAAATTGACCCTGTCTAACAGAGGGTTTAATAGCACACATTTGCAAATATATTTGTAAGCCGCAGTGCCCACGTCAAGGCTCCTCTGTATACTGTGATCCTAACTCTATAATTGTGAGAGTCTCCAAGTTGCAGCAGTGGATAAATAAACAGACACATGTAGAGCTGCACGATTAATTGTTAAAAGATCGCAATCTCGATTCAACCCACCTCACAATCTCAACCCAACATTTCCTTGATTCTATGTGACAAGTGCATAGCCACTCAGAGCTGTCAAAAAAAAAAAAAAAACAGTCTGCCAAGCTAACTATAAACATTGTAATGTTTTGTTCTAGATCAAAGGAATTAACTTTGGTCTGTAAATTAAGTCAGTTTAACCACTTAAAGACCAAACCTTTTCTGGGACTTGTTGATTTCAAGTTACAATCATTATTTTTTTGCTAGAAAACCACTTAGAACCCCAAACATTATATATATATCTTTTTAGCAGAGACCCTAGAGAATAAAATGGTGATCCTTGCAATATTTTATGTCACACTGTATTTGTGCAGCGGTCTTTCAAACGCAATTTTTTGGGAAAAATTACACTTTCATGAATTCAAAATAAACTAAACAGTGACTTTAGCCCATTTTTTTGTACAATATGAAAGATGATGTTATGCCGTGAGAATTGTGATCTTTATTCTAAACAAAAAAATTTTATTCTCATTTTGGCCAGACTCATGCAGCTCTAGATACATGGAACACCCAGCAAAAGCACAATGGCAGCTGAAGGTATCCAGTGTATTCCTGCATCAAATTCAACCAACTGTAAAAACAAGTGGCAATCACCTCAATCTATAACTAGCCTTGCAACAAGGTGCACATGGAAGGGCAAAGCACATCCCAAACAAGCAAAAAACTTTTCCAGCACTCTTACCAGGTATCCTTCAAAAAAACCCAAAAAAAACAAAGTGTTCCTGTTTAACAATTCACGTTAAAATCAGAGTGTTTAGTTTGCACACATTTTCAAATATACTGCATGTGTAAGCTGCAGTGCCTATGTCAGTGTGTCCTCTGCATACTGCGGTCCTAACACTATAAATTTGAGAGTCTCCAAGTTGGAGCACATATAGCAGTGGATAGATTAAGGGTAGTTTTGCCTAGAAGGAGCCCAAGCCCAAGGCATAGGGAAGCACAGGACACCCAGTAAAAGCAATATATTGCTACAAAAACAGCAACAAGTTTGCCAAAAAATAATAGTTGAATATACACACAAAGGGTAAAAAATATATTACAATAAATCTACAAAGTACAAAAAGTGTGCATGACCATTGTTTGTAATGTTATTATTTTAAAGTGGAACTTAACTGAAAATATTTTTGGTGTTGGATAGGGTACGGAGATGTAAGAAACTCTGTCTTTTTTGCTGTCGATGTCCCGTTTGGTGATGGGGAAACCTGGTCAAGAATCTAACCTTTCCCTACCCTTCACAACTCTAGGAAAAAATGGTTCTACTTGTGACACACCCAACCAGGACAGAGGCTTTTGTAGAGGACTAGGGCAAGACTCTTACCCATTGACTATGGGCCCTGGCAATTGTGGGAGCTACAAGCATTTAGGAAGATGTCCTGTTACAAAAGGACATTATTACATTTAATATTAGCTACATTAATTATATTCCTGTTTACAGTTTGTATTGTTAGGGGTGAAGAAGTCACGTGACAGGTCACGCAAGGTGTCAGGTGGAGCTTGGTGACGTCCCTCCCGGTGCTTCATGCACTGAGATTGAGTGGTAAGGAGTTCAGTATGGGAAATTTTTTATGTATATGGGCTAACAGTCAAGATGATCAAAATGTGAGTGGATACCTGTTTTTATCAATAAATGCTGATCTTTTTAAACGTTATTGCGCAATGATCCATTTCTCTACTATATCAAGCATGATCCAGGAGAGAGTGGCAGCATTATGAAGCATGCCCTGGTCTAGGCTTGTGAAAGATATAAATATACAAGGCTTATATTGACCTTGGTGGGTCCTTTATGAAGGTGAGTGGCCACTTCTCACATAGGTGAAGGGTGGAGGTGTTTGAACACTTTATTGGATTACATCACTACTCTATACATATAGATTTAAAGAAAAGAAAAAGAAGGACTTTATATTACATTTTCTGGGACTTTATTGTCTTCTTGCACTGGGTCACTTTTTGCACCTATATATATATAAAATATATGGTGTTTTTTTCCCGTCACTTTTTAACTTTATATTTTTGTGATATTAATGGTTTTGTTATTAGATGTGAATAAGCACACTATTATTTGCACTTTTTGAATGTCTCGGAAGTGCTCTGGGCACAGGAAGACTTGGAGTTTCTAGCCATTCAGGAATGGGAGCTGGAGATCGCCTACAGACAGCTGATAGACTTTGCTCAGCAACAGGGCATGGCTCCCCCTTTATATTGGGAGGAAAAACTGCACTATTTTCTAAATATAAACTCCTAATGCAGCAGCTCTCCTGTGTGATACGCACAGCACCAATTATATTCCGTCATAGAGTTGCGCTAAAACGGAAAGCAAAATGCATGAAAAGTAAAATAACATATACAAAATATGCAAAAGAAAGGAAAGTCCATGTGTGATAGACAAAGTCCTTCATAAATAAATACACCGTCCAACACCAGATAGAGCATGTGAGACTTTGTGAATGTCTAGACCTTGCAAAGTGCTTGCTTACCAGCTTATATTGACCTTCTATTACGGACAGTCAATTTCGCTTGTGGCTCAAACCCAGCCAGGGCCTCTATCTGTTCGAAGGGATTTACACTGAGGTAGGGAAACCCACCACTTGAAAGGGACTCAGTCATCCAAAATCCGAAAAAAGGAGATAAAACTTGCCATAGCATAAAATCCTTATAACATTTATTAAGGTAAAAAGAGTTGTGCTTACAACAACGCACATAGAAGCATGCATAAGAATAAAGCTGGCTGGCTCCATGTAGCAACCCATCCTTCCGGGATTAGCGTAGCGTGGTGACGTCAATATGTCGCTCCATCCGACGCATTTCATCACACACTGACATCGTCCTGGGGCACTGGGTGACACTGGGTGTCATTCAACCCAGAAGAGGACCAGTGCTTGATGGCATAGAGGTGAGTCTGCAGGAAAGTCTGTAGAGCCGTTTTCTTAATTTTAACAACACTTGGGCAATTTAACTTATAGTGTTTTAGCTAAAACTGGAGTTGAATTTTAAGATGCAAAAAATGAAATATGAAAAAGATTATTTGTCAGATGGGAAGTAGCTGGCAAATTACAATCCCAGATATAATTTTTTTTTGGATGATATTCATTCATTTAGAAAAAGTTCCTACAAATGTTCTGACAAATGTTCAAATCTATATCATCTATTACTTCAGCGTGCTATTTTATATCTGTAAGCAGCCTAGTTCTGTGCTTGGAAAAAGAAGAGTTTAACATTTCCTATAACATATATATCGTGTACAGAGCTCCTGTTGTGAGCTTATAACTGATTCTCAGCTACAATGTACCTTGATATTACTGATCAGCAGGCATTCACAACAGTACTGGAAGAAGGTCCTATAGAGCTCTGAAATGGTGATAAATATACTTCAAAATGTTCCATGCTGTTCAAATAAACATGGAACAAAATGCCCTAACCTACTGTCTTCATTTTCAAGTGATGCTTTTGCCCAGTACCTTTAAGTATAACTTCACTTTTTGAAGTACAATAAAAAAAATTCTGTCGATTATTATTTAAAGAGACCCAGTCACCAAACCGTTTACTCTAACTATTGGAGTCTACATTGTCCCCAAATTCCCTAAAATCCCAAGGCAATTTTTTTTGACAATGTCTCTGTTTCACACATCATAACTTTTAGGTTTTGTTGTCTATTCTAATATATTATACATTATTTTTTATGAGAGAAAGGACTTTGGAAATTTGGATACATGTGTTTTTCTTTTCTTTTTTTTTTTCGTGGGATTAAATTGTAAAAAAAATAAATAAATCAATTAGTAAATTGCATTTTCCTGTAATTTCATCCAAAGTGATGTCTATGTAATTTGTGCACCCCATATATTTACCACAAAATATCAACAAATCTGCTGTTTATAACGATATCACATTTGTGCAACTTTCATTTAAGGCAATGAACAGTAAAGGTCAAAGTGAACGTATGCATTTTACTTTATTAGAGCTCTTTTCCTCTTTTCATGCTACACTGCAATGCACTCATTCACACCCGTTGCATAAATTGTTAGCTTAACCTTAAGATTAATTTGGTTTGAAAAAGGGTAAAAATGAGCATGATGGAAACTTTTTCACAAATCTGTGACTAAAAATTTGAATATCATCAGGATTTATTTAGTAAAGGCAAACAGTACTTAGTAAATGAGGGGAGGCTTTACTTTGCAAAGAATAATAAATCACATGCAAGGAAACTAAAAAAAAAAGAAAACAGCATTTTTGCTTGCACGTGATTGGATGACAGCTTCATTTACTAAGCTGCGGGAAAAAATGCCCTTCCAGAGTGCAACTGCACTTGCAAGGTGCACAACTTATTTGCCTTTAGTAAATCAACCCCATTGCACTCACTTGTCTGAGCAGTTGATACTTCTGCAGTGAATACACATGTCGTCTAGATCAGTGGTTCTCAACCTCAGTCTTCCAGTACCCCCAAGAGGCCATGTTTTGGGAACTTCCCTTAGATAAAATAGCTCTTATCAATACCATGTGATATTGATTTAAAGCAGCTGTGCAAAGTAAAGGAAAACCTAAAAACATGGCCCGTTGGGGGTACTTGAGGACTGATGGATATAAGCAAAGAGCTGAATGGAAAACTGTACCAAGACATTCTTCCTAAAAATCTGCTGCCATCTACCAGGATGATGAAGATGAAAGTGGACATTTTAGCAAGACAATCATCCCAAACACAAAGCCAAGGAAACTCTTAATTGGTTTCAAAGAAAAAAAAAAATAAAGCTGCTAGAATGGCCCAGCCAATCACCTGACTTGAATCCAATAGAAAATCTAGGAAAGAACTAAAGATCAGAGTTCATAGAAGAGGCCATAGAAGATCCTTCAAAATTTGAGAACTGTTTGTGTGGAAGAATGGGCCAAAATCACACCCGAGCAATGCATGCGACTTGTTTCTCCATACAGGAGGCGTCTTGAAGCTGTCATTACCAACAAAGGATTTGGTAGGAAGTATTAACCACTTCCTTACTGGGCACTTAAACCCCCCTCCTGCCCGGACCAATTTTCAGTTTTCAGGGCTGTCACTCTTTGAATGACAATTGCGCGGTCATGCGACGTTGTACCCAAACAAACTTGGTGTCCTTTTTTTCCCACAAATAGAGCTTTCTTTTGGTGGTATTTGATCGCCTCTGCATTTTTTATTTTTTGCGATATAAACAAAAAAGAAGCGACAATTTTGAAAAAAAGAACAATATTTTTTACTTTTTGCTATAAAAAATATCCAAAAATAAAAAATAAAAAAACAAATGTATTCATCAGTTTAGACCGATATATATTCTTCTACATATTTTTGGTAAAAAAAAAATCGAAATCAGCATATATTGATTGGGTTGCGCAAAAGTTATAGCGTTTACAAACTATGGACATTGGTTTATGGCGTTTTTTTTTATTTTTATTTTTTTACTAGTAATGGCGGCGATCTGTGATTTTTATGGGGACTGCGATATTGTGGCGGACATGTCGGACGTTTTTGACACTTTTTTGGGACCAATGACATTTATACAGCGATCAGAAATGTAAATATCCACTGATTACTGTGTAAATGTCATTGGCAGTGAAGAGGTTAGCCTGCAGGGGGCAGTGAAGGGGTTAACTATGTTCCCTGGGTGTGTTCTAACTGTGGGGGGGCGGGCTTGGCAGGGGCATGACAGATCTAACTGATCCCAGTGACAGGGATCAGTAGATCTGTCATGCCCCCCTCACAGAACGGGGAACCGACGTGTTTACATCGGCGGTTCCCCGTTCCGGCTCTCTGGAAGGAGATCGCGGGTCTCCGGCGGACATCGAGTCCGCCCGACCCGCAGGCACGCTCCCGCAGCGTGCGCGGGCACGTGCTCGAGCGGGAGCGCGCCCAGCACGAGTCAAATGGGAGGATGTCTATAGACGTCCTCCCGGCATTTTAGCGCCGCACTGTAGCCGTCATTCGGCTATGGCGGCGGCGCGAGGTGGTTAAATAAATTTCAGTTACGTGTTCAATACTTTTTCCTTGTGTCATTCCATTTTATTACGCATAACTATATTTCTGAACTTATTTGTTTTGGTTTCTTTGTATGTATGGATTGCATGGGTTGTCACCGACATGTGGTGACAATTTCATGTAAATAACACCTTCAGAAATATATTTACCTTGAAAAATGATGACGTGTTCCATACTTATTTTACCTGCTGTGTATATACATATATATTTTTTTTACCCTTTTTTTTAAATGGGGTGGTCTAGATCTGATAAGTGGACACCAGACCCAGACCTCCCAAACAGCTGTGCAGCAGCAGCTCTTCTAGTGATCTATTTCCAGTCTACAGCAGGTTCCCATGGATCTGTAGCAGCATTAGAAGCCCATTAGGCCAAAGAGCATAAGACTCCTGCTGGTTGCCGCCATCTTGCATGTGATGTTGACAGCTCCAGCAGGGGCGTAACTACAGGGGTTGCAATTGCAAATGGGCCCCATGCTCAAGGGGGCCCTTGTGCCTCACTTGTACACCTGAATAAGCGGGATGGCAGGGGCAGCATTTAGAGGAATGAATGTCCTCCATTTTCCTCCTAATGGGGGAGACTGGTTCCTCTATATGCTGCCCCCGACATCCCTCCTAACCAGTTTACTTGTCTCCTGCTGTTCCCAGGGTCCCTGTGTGCTTCCCTGGAACCCCCCCCCCTTCCACAGAGCTGCTGTCCTCCCCCTCCTCTCTCCTGCCAGCTGCTGTAGAAGATGTGTCATGATGGAGAGATGGGAGCGGGTCGGTGAATTTGTCATTTACCGGCTCCTTCCTTTTCTGAATGGACAGAGTCAGTGATTGGTACAAATTGGTTCACTCATAACTGAAGCATAGTAAACTGTTTTTACTATACTTACATTTCTGAATGAATGGGAGGCTCGTACAAAACTATTTGTTTAATCAGTGGGACTGTAATAAAGGGCCCCACAACGGGAGTAAAGGGCCCCAGGATCAGTGGAAAGAGGGGAGGGCCCTTCATAATTTCTTGCACCGGGGCCCCGAAGGTTCTAGTTATGCCTCTGAGCTCCAGCAAACTCAGAGCTTTCTTACAAGTGACACTTTATTGTATTCCCCTTCATTTCTCCACTGACTCCACTACAAAAAAGGTTAGGTGAGGGGTGAAGGAGTTAGGCCAGCACAGACAGTAATTAGACAGTCCCAGAAGAGGGTCTTGCAAGGAATGAAGAGGCTGTGCTACAGAATCGACTCTTCCTGAAAAGTCAAATTTGCCTTTAGCAAAAGGGAAGGGAATAGAAAATGGAAAGGATAAACTCTGCAACGAAGCCTTTATATTATATTGGTGATAGCATCTATTTAAAGCTGAACATATAGCTAAATATACATCTGAAATGCATATATGGGAGCTATCAGATGCAGTCACTGTTCAGACAGCTGCAGCACTACAATAGAAGACAATAGAGGTTCCTCCATCCATGCTATTAGTGTGGATGTGAGAACCAAATAAAGTTTGAAATGTAGAAAATTGAGCCATGTATGGCCAACTTTAATATATTGGTATAAAGCGAGTGCCCTGGTATCACCGAAGGGGTACAAATAATATGAGGTAAATATTACGTTACGGAAAGCTGCCAGTAATTTCATGGAGATGGCCAGAGACTTCAGGCATTCTACAAGGTCTACACATGGTCAGAGAATGTTATAGTTATTGGAGAATGAGAAGCTGCTTCAGAAGACAGTCACAGACCAGAAAAATGGTACATGAGACTGATAGAGACCCCTGCTGTTACAGAGCTTTTACATATTGATACTTTCTCACCTGTGCTCCCTACAGTGGCAAAACATATCCCCCCATCACTGTGCTACATACTGAAGGCAACAGGAGAGATTGTTTGTGCCATGCACTGGCCATGGCATGTGTATACCCCCATACGGTTGCCTTTGCAGCTTGAGAAGGAAAGTAAAAGTATGGTACAATGGCATGTTTTTACCCCCCTTCCTGACAGCAAGTGCAAACTAGGCCTACAAGGGATAGAGAGCGTCGAAAAAGTAGGGTAATGTGAAAGAAATCAACCAAACCATTTATCTGTTAGAAGCTAGGCCGAGAATTATTTTCCTCCACTGGCCTCAGTAAGCACCTAGGTAAGAAAAACACAAACAAGTGTCAGCAGGGGCCCAAAGGGCCAAAGAACTGCAGATTGGGCACTAAGATTCTTTGTAATTCTTACATTGATCTATAATAAGATGCAACCACTGTAAAGCCCCATACACATGGGCTGAATTTGAGGAGACGTTGGGCAGTTAAAAAAAAGAAATTGGCTGACATTTGGCCTGTCTGTATGGCACCCTGTCTGACAGAAGCCAGCCAAATGGAAACCAGCAGCTGACCGACTCCAGATCAGAGCTCTCAGCCAATGGCGGAGAGCGCTGATCCGAGTTTTCTGACGGGGGGGGGGTGTCCTCCTGTCAGAACACAATAGCTCAGCGGGGGAGATCTTTGTACTAACTTCGGATAGTTAGTACAGCGGCTCCGACCGGAGCTGGCAGCTTTTTTTTTTTGATTCAACCCGCTGGGTTGAAAGAAACAAAAACTCATAGTGTGTATCAGACTTAAGATCCACTCTATAGCAAGGAATGGCAGCCATGTGCTGGCTTTCTGGAGCTCATAAGACAGCGGGATGTGGTCTGTTTATTGAATGAAAATGGCAAACACGTCAGGTTGGCATAAGGCGGTTTGTTTCCACATTACAACCTTTGAGCACCAAGCTGAACACGATATTCCTAACAAGAGCAAATTGAAGCCAGGCAT
Source organism: Glandirana rugosa (assembly GCA_018402905.1). Lineage (NCBI taxonomy): Eukaryota > Metazoa > Chordata > Amphibia > Anura > Ranidae > Glandirana > Glandirana rugosa. Next base: position 759,851 of record BLSH010399570.1, read on the forward strand.
CAGACATCAGAGGATGATTAAACTGTCCTGGCAGAGAACAAGCTCTGTGATCCACCCACACAATACGGGAAGAAATAAGCCTTTTGCGTTTGTAAAGAAACTTGGAAACAAACAATCCAATAAAACATGCAAGGCTTTGTGTCCCATTTGTTCCTCATTTTAGTTCCATCTCAGCATGAACACAGTTCATGGCATCTCATGAATATGGGCATTTGTGGGCACTGGCAGCTGAGAGATCTCAGGGTATGTGGCAACTGAACAGATTAACCTCTTGCATGTATGCAGGAAAAGTCCATATGTGCCCATGGCCTGAGATGGTCACAGCTTCTGATCAGTGGCCAGCAGGATGGGTTCCCAATCATGTGAGCCAATCACAGCTGTCACGTGTAGGCAGGTGGTTAATGCTGTCCCAGCCGGGATGTTGAGAGTTAATTGTGTTCCCGGATTTTCTTTTGGCGGGCTTCTCTGGGTCCAACCCACTGGTTCCGTGTGATACTAAAGGAACAGGGGGTTCGAGCCCAGGGAGTAAAAACCTAGGAAGAACCCAGTGATGTGCCAAAGTCAAGAGTTCCACTGTCCAGGAGAATCACTGGGGCTTGTGGCCTCTATTGAAAATGCCAACTATGGTGCCAAAAATGGACTTTTTCCTAAGCAAGTATGCTGGGGCAGCCACAAGCCTGAAGTTAGGGACTAGGGATGTTAGGGAATGCTTGCACTTTATTTCGGACTGTTGTTTGTCTTCATCATCATGATAATTTATTTGAGTAAAGCTTTTGAAACTTTGCATTTGGTTGGTCTGAATTTACTAAAGGGGTGTAATACAAGTAACTGTTACATATAGTCTACAGCTCGGGCAACTAAACACATTGGTGTATGAAGACAACGATACAAGGAATTAATACAGTGTGAAGATACAGAGGTTACCAAGGGTAACAAAGGTTTCTCTAGCAGCCTGTCATAAGCGTGTACATGTGGCAGGTGAGATAGCTTCTTGTAGCGAGGGAGATGTTGTCGGCACTCCTTCGGCAGTGATCTGTCTCTCATAGCAGCGGGAGCAGATCTGCACTGCTGGGGCCCTCATCCTGTACACAGGTACAGTAGATGAAGAGTGAAGTGCACACATGGAGTCCACACTAGGTGCACGCCGGGACCCCATACCATTACTGGGAGTGAGGTAGCGGTGATACGCTGGACAGGTGGAGTGGGCAAGGACTTTGCGTGTCCCTCCTAAATGCACAAGTGACTGTGGTGAAGTACATTACATCGAGAGGAGTTTACTAGAGTTAATTTATGTTTAGTCATCTGTCCAGGTCGCGAGCGTGGCTCAGGTAAAGATACCCCATGTTTACGGCAGGGACCCTGTACAAAGTGCTTAGCGTAGCCTAGAAGAACCCACTGGGGGTTAGGGCTCTTATGTGACACTTGTTGGCACCTAACGAGGAGAGAAACATGGAAGGCGTGATGACCACCCTACCCCGCCTTACGCATGTGATACAGAAGTCGCACTACTACCCAGCATTAAAGCCCACTTAAGGAACTACTGGGAGGCAGCATGATGTGCCTAACTTTCAATGTTCATGAGTTTACAAAGGTAAGCCAGCACCAGGGGTGTCAACATGCCCCTTATTACATAAATGCAAACTTAAAGGTAACCATTAAGGTGTAACTAAAAGCAAAACTTTTTTTGTTTTGGATAGAGTGCAGAGGGATTATAACACCTGTCAGGTATGTATTGCTGTCTGTGTCCCTTTAAGGGAGATTCCCCTCATTTGTCCTGGTAACCATTATCACCAAAAGTGAAATAAAAAAGTGAAAGAAAAATCACAGATTTTCAGTGTTCACCAGAACAGAAATGAAAGGTAAATTTCCCAAGGGAACATTGGTGACCCTGGTGGCAATGAGGGATTTCCCTCACTTTAGAAGGATTTCCTCTCACTTCCTGTTTTGGGACAGGAAATGAAGGGAAATCTGCTCAATGGGACACAGATGTCAAAAAACCGACAGAGGATATAACCCACCTCACTATATCCAAATGAAAAAAAAAGGTTTTGACATTTAAGGTAATTGCTCCTCAAGGAAACAGTAACTAAATTCACATAAAAAGATCATCTAAAAAAGTGCAAAACCAAATAACATTGTAATGTAATAACCTGTTGTGGAAGGAAAGAAAATTGCATAATCTATGGCCTGTTTAAAACTCTGGCAAGATAATCTGGTATTTTTCTGTACTTACAGAAAATGTACTTAGATTGAAAAAAGAAAAAGGTCGTTGGTTCGGAGTTTGCATGTTCTCCCTGTGCCTGCGTGGCTTTCCTCCCACACTCCAAAGACATGCTGGGACGTTAAGTGGCTCCTCTGTAAATTGACCCCAGTATGTGTATGAATGTGAGTTAGGGACTTTAGATTGTAAGCTCCTTGAGGGCAGGGACTGATGTGAATGTACAATAGTATGTAAAGCATTGCATAAAACGATGATACTATATACTGTAAGTACCTGTAATAAATAATAAATAAAATAAATAAGGAAACAAATGCAGTCACCACATCTAAGGGCTATATAATAATACAATATATATTGTGGCATTATGAAAGGCGAGGTGATCAATGGACGTTATGTTTCACCTCGCATGCATTCATTTGCAGGAAACTAAGGTGGAATCTGGTCCAGGTTTTACCAGCCACCTTGGCAGGGTTGGCTCTGGATCATATTTTACGGTCCACTTGTGTCCACCAACCGGTGGTATAAATAAGCAGGAGTAGAGCAAGGGTTTGCTCTGGCCTGCGACCCAGGATCCATCAAACCTGAGAGAGCTGCTGAACTGAAGTTTGCTTTATGACTAAAACAAAATGTTTGCATTGCCTTTGTTTTGTGGGTGAGTGGGAGAAGCTCTTCACCGCTCAGTTAGGAAAACTGGAAATGTTTAGTAAGAGCCTGGATTTCAAGGATTTATTTTCTGTTTTGTTTGTTTTATTTTCATGCAACCTTTTAAAATAAACCTGGCTACAAGTCAGCTTTTAAGAAAACCTGCCTTTTGGACTACCTTTTTCCAAGGGAAGGTGATCCCCATTGAGTTAACCCCCACAATATATATATATGTTTTCTTTGTAAAACATTTATTTGGTTATCATTAGAGTTGAGCGAACACCTGGAAGTTCGGGTTCTGCTGGTCCGTCCGAACTTCGGGACAAAGTCCGGGTCCGGGTCCGGACGGAACCCGAACGATCGCACGGACAACGAACCCCATTGAAATCAATGGGGACCCGAACTTTTAGGCACAAAAATGGCTGTAGGAAAGTCCTGGAAAGCCCCAGAGGGCTGCAAAAGGAAGTAAAATGGGGGTAAGGGTAGGGCAAGCGCCCTACAAAAAAATGGGGACAGGGAAATAACTTTAAATATTTTTAAAAAAATAAAAACATAAAAAATGCAAAAATGGAGATGAATGTGGTTCATCTTCAAACTGTGTCTGAAAAGTATTAATTAACGGTAGAAGCCATATAACTGTTCTAAAATCATCTTCAAACTAGGGCAAGTGCCCTACAAATAAATGGGGATAGGGAAAATAAATTAAAATCAAATAAAAAAATGGGAAGGGGGATGGATGTAGAGTAGGAGCCTAGAGGTTGACTAGGCCGTGAC
>BLSH010399570.1:765395-777761 GCA_018402905.1 Glandirana rugosa
ACAGAGGTCAGTCCATCTATCTACGTTTACCTCCCTTAAGCCTTGACGGTAATGACAGGGTCCCTCACTCCCAAGACGTTTGTGGTGTGGTAACGTTCCCGTAAAGAGTTATATGAATTTACTATTGATCACAACTCGCTTGGGCCTGACATTGCAAGCCCAGGCATGGCTTGAAAGCCCACAGGCACCGTGCCTGGGCCTGGGCCTGTAAAGTTTTTAGCAAGCCCAAGCCAGGCCCCAAGACGATAAAATAAGGTGCACAACTCTTCGACGTCCCGTCGGTTAGTTGTTCGCAAAGTGACCAAACGGGAATCTTCGGTAGTGTCGGTACGAACCCGAACGATTTTTGAAATGTCCGGGTCCGGGTCCGTGCCACGGACACCCGAAAGTTCGGTACGGACCCGAACGTTACAGTCCGGGTTCGCTCAACACTAGTTATCATTTAAGTATATTGAGAAATGCCCTTGCAATGGTGTGGTGTTTGCAGAACCCTCACTCCCTGGGACAGTAATGGCAGTTCCGAATTCCCTCCATTTGCATCTATCTACCTGACTGGAGACAAGGAATCCTAAATCTTTAGATGTCGGCTTTTAGTAACTTGTTTTTTAAATCCTACGAGGTTCTCTTTTTTCTGAGGTCTGCTATCCTCTATATCAAGCCAGGTCGGACGTGCAAGTACCTGTGTTCACTGAATATGGGTAAGATATGGCAATGTAAAATGTTGTGTAATTTTTTTTTTAATACCGTCTGCATGAATTATTACATTTAGGAAATATTCATGCAGAAAATTAAGCATTTAAAAAACTTTAACATCTGAATTTTCTTTTAAATGTGATGATACGTTCTAGAACACAAAAGCAGAACCACAGGACTGGTGTAATGTGATCTATAAAATAGGATGTTCAACAGTGCAGATACAGCGATACAGGCAATGTGGGCATTCATCAAGTGACGTCTACTGGTATGGAGCTTCTGGATAAAAAAAACGTCAGTTGCTGACCTACTTCCCAACATGACTATCATGAGAAAATAGTGACTGCTAGCTCTGTTCCCCTGGATGAGCTGTGATCAATAAAATACATCAGCCATAGATCATCATTAAAACGCACATAGCACCCAGTGAAGGTAATTCACTACATGGTAGAAAATAAAAAGAAAAAAAACAACATACATGTACGAGATATATATTTGTTTCTAACTTTTACAAAGTTAATTGTCATACTTTTGCTTATCCTTTTGGGGACTGAGGGTTTAATCAATAGATCGCCATTAAAGAGCCATTCAGTCTACAGTACGAAATAAAGTGATATAATGTGAAAGAAAAGTTTCTATAAGTACTTAAAAAGTCATGGCTGGAGCTCAGGTTTAATTGGTTAAGCTGGTCAAACACCAGAACTTCATTTGAAATTTTTTGGTACATTGGATCAATTTTCTAAAGGTTAGTGGTGTCAAATCAATGTTCGTTTGCGACCGCAGTGAGGAAAAAATTCAAAGGAGCAGGATAGAAAAAATGTCTCTAACTAATGAAATTTTAACAGGGAACGTGTTTTTTTTTTTTTTTTTTTTTTAGAAAAAATAATAATCATGTCTTGTTTAACAATACCAGCCACTTTCACCCTCCTCTTGCCCAGGACAATTTTCAGCTTTCAGTGCTGTCGCACTTTGAATGACAATTGCGCGGTCAAGCAACACTGTACCCATATGAGATTTTTATCATTTTTTTTAGACAATCACCACTGGGCTTTTATTTTTTGCTAAACAATCAAAAAAAGGACATTTTTGAAAAAAATAAACATTTTTCTTAGTTTCTCTTATAATTTTGCAAATAAGTAATTTTTTGTTCTTCACTGATGTGCGCTGATGGGCACTGATAAGCTGCACTGATGGGCACTGATAAGTTGCACTGATGGGCACTTATGAGACTGCACTGGTAGGTGGCACTAATGGGCACTGATAGGCAGCACTGATGGGCACTGATAAGCTGCACTGAGAGGCATTGATGGGGATTCCCTTATAATCAGGACACCGATGATCAGTGCCCCGATTTCAGTGTAAACAGTGTGCTGACAGCCTTGCCGGTCACCAGCACTCCTTTCCTCAAACAGACACAACGCATGAGGAAAGCATTGCCGACAAGTCTGCTTACATGTGATCAGCTGTGGTTGGACACAGCTGATCACATGGTAAAGGGCTGCTGTGATTGGCGCTTTACACTGATCTGTGATCAGCATGCATCCCCAGGGGGTGCATGGGGGGCGTGGTTCTGGAAGGACTTCCACAAATGTCCTCCCAAAACTAGAGAGCCACGTTGTAGCCATCTTTCACCTGTAGCGTGGTAATGAGGTGGTTAATAGATCTGTGTTCCATTAAAATAGCAGGCAAAAAAAAAGGTTTCCCTTATAGGGGAGCTGTGCCCACATTCCACAGGTCAACTGCTTGTTTTGTCAAGGGGTGAGGAGAAAGCTTATACTCACCTGATCCTTTGTTCTACCCGAAATCGCCCCCCCCCGGATTTAGCAGTGGACTGCTCCTGGTCCATGGAGCCTGCTCTGGGCTTAATGACATCAGGAACAGTCCACAACTCAAGAATGGTGTAGCGTGGGGGTGCCAAACCGGTCTTGTGCTGGGAGCATCAGAAGATCAGGTAAGTAAATCTCCTTTTACCTCTCCCCTAGACAAAAACAAGCAGTTAACCTGAACACTGCAGCACAGCCCCAATGTATGGGAAAAGTTTTTTTTTTTTTAATTAGGTGACTCAATGATGGCAGGATAGGATGTTCTGACAAAAAAAATTTCTATGAATGTTCAAACAAAAATCTAGCCATGTATGGCCAGCTTTAGTAAAGTCCAACTAAATTTGCTAGTGCATCTAAAGCTGGCCATATATGGTTCATTTTTTTTTTTGTTCATCTAGCAGGACTGAACCAATTCCCCCATCCAGTCCTCCCACTGTTAGAATACGCAGATCAGCACTTCAGCTTATTGCCTGCAGCACTGACCAAATGGCTTTTGTCCCATAGGGCAGTTGAACAGAAATCAATCAATAGATTGGCCACACATGGATCGTAATTTGGGACCGGCTGAATTTTGATCCATGTATGGCCATCTTTACATCACCCTATCTAAAGGTTTACAATGCTGATGTGCAAGTGGGGCTGTGTTATTCCTCCATCCAGAGTTGAGACACCCTAAGACAGTAAAAGTTTTACTGGCTGGATCACCAAATGCAAATAAAGGAGAAGCCATAACAAGAAACAAACGCAGCCACCACCACTGGTAGGTTCTAATATATAACATTTTTGCTTTTGGCTGTAGATATGCTTTAATACCATTTACAACTAGTTATATAGCCCACACTCTGGTACAGATATTGGGATTTTGACCTTTATGCAACTTTATTGTACAGTTTTAGCTTTTTTTTGATGATATTTTTGTCAACGCCTTCTAACTAGTATCATGAAGGATCCATAAATGTGCAAGCCAAAAAAGAATTAAAGTAGAACTATGAGCAAAACTTTTATTTTCCATTTCAATATGTTTATTGGTTTTGAGAATAAGCACAAAAGTACAAAGACAAGCTGGTAAATTGCCTGTACATGGGCTACATAATGGGTAAACATTACAATTTGAGTAATAAAGAACACAATCATAATAACCAAAATTACACAAGTCTAACATTTTGGGAAGACACTGAAAAGTAAAAACTGCCAAAATGCCCTATACCCAAAATCTACGTGCAGTCACTGGAGGGAGGCTCTTCTCCTGCAGCCCATCCCATGGACGGCGACTGCGTGAACACGAGCAGAAGGAAACTAGAAAAATAAGTGAGGAGGAAAAAAAAAAAAAAGAGGAAAATAGGGTCATAGACAAGAGAGAGGGAGAGAGAGGGGAAGGGGATAACTTGGACTCGGAAGCCCCAAAGGGAGCAATCATACAAGGCCCAAACAGGTCAGTTGAAGTGAAATTTGGCATGTGAATCATTCACAATACTTGACATTCGCTCATGAAGCATCATGGTGGTCATATGTGTTTTTACCCCCTGGAAGACTATGCGTTGGGTCTTCCAGACTTGACCTATGGTCCGTTTAGCCACGGTAAAAAGATATGTGGCCAACTTCTGCTGTGATGCGTATAAGCCAGGTATTGGGCAGCACAGCAGGGCTAGCTTAGTGTCCCTAAAGACCATTAGATGGAGAAGAGTCTGAAGCAAGTTAAAAACTCTAGACCAGAATCCCACTAGTCTTGGGCAGGACCACCAGGTATGTATAACATCCCACTGCTGCCCAGAGTTGCAGAAACAATTATTATTGCTCCCGGGGAAAGCATGGGCTATACAGGCAGGAACCCAATACCATCTAAATACGACCTTATATACTGCTTTACGTGTATTTGTATTAAAAGGAGAATTTGGCCACTATTTTCCAAGCTTTACTCCAGTCTTCCAAATTTATGGGGGACTGGAGGTCTCATTCCCATTGGGTTATGTAACAGAGGGGTGTTGAGGTTGGGGGTCCATTCAAGGATGAGCAAATGGCGGAAATGAGACCAGGGGCCCCAGGGGCATGCTGGCATGCATGTTCAAAAAAAGTATTTTGATATAGGTAGGTGGACGTGCGTCGTAGGGCAACAATCCAGCGTTTCAGCTGAAGAAATCGGTAATAATCTCTGGCTGGGGTGTCATGTGTTTCAGGGATGGTCTTGCAGGATGGGAAAGAGCAAGAGGAAAGGAAGTCTTGAATGTAAAGCCATGAGAGAGGCACCAGGAAAATGCCTGAGGCTACTCAAAGCCCGGGGGAAAAAGAGGATTGTGAGTTATAGGAAGTGGTGGCAAAAAAAGAGGACATCAAGTTGCTGGAAAAGCGAACAGAATCCCATATCTGCATATCATGGGACAGCACGGGGCTCAGGGAAGAGGGACGTAATTCATGGGGAAGCCAAAGTAAGGCTTGTAATGAGGACAGATCACAGTTGGGCAGATCAAGTAACACCCAAAGAGGGACATCCGTAACCGCATGAAGCATGGCCACTGGGGAGATCAGCATTGCTGCATAGTACTTAACCACTTCAGCCCCAGGAGGATTTCCCAGTTTAGGACCAGAGCACTTTTTGTGATGCGGCACTGTGTTGCTTTAACTGACAATTGCGACGTAGTACCCAAACGAAATTTGTGCCCTTTTTTCCCTCAAATAGAGCTTTCTTTTGGTGGCATTTGATCCCCTCTGCGTCATTTCTGATCACCGCTATAAACAAAAAAATAGTGTCAATTTTGCAAAAAAAACAATATTTCTTACTTTTTGCTAAAATACAAATCCAAAAAAAAAAAAATATAAAAAAAAATTTTTCTTCATCGATTTTGGCCGATTTATATTCATCATATTTTTGGTAAAAAAAAAAAATCCCAAATTGCTTTTATTGATTGGTTTGCACAAAAGTTGCCGCGTTTACGAATGATGAGAATTAATTTATGGGGTTTTTATTTTTTTTTATGCTTTACTAGTAATGGTGGCAATCTGCGATTTTTAGTGGTACTGCGATATTGCGGTGGACATGTCGGACCATTTTGACACTTTTTTGGGACCAGTGGCATTTATACAGCGATCAGCACTATGAAAATGCACTGATTAATGTGTAAATGTCATTGGCAGTGAAGGGGTTAACCTGGAGGGGGCGCACTAAGGGGTTAAGTGTGTTCCCTAGGAGTGTTCTAACTGTATGGGGGTTGGGCTGTCAGGGGGAGAGGAGTGATCACGTCTTCCATATGCAGGAAGCCTGTGATCACATCCCTTCCCCTTCTGTCAGAACAGAGATCCGTGTTTACTTACACGGACCTCTGTTCTCTCACTGCTGGGGAGCCATCGCGGGTAGCCGGCGGAGATCGGGTCCACCCTTCCCGCTCCCTGCCCCCCCTGGAACACAGTGAGCGCGCGAGCTAGGGTTGCCACTTTTTCTTCAAGTCAAACCCAAACACTTTAGCGGCGCACAGCAATTTTTTTAATAGTATAAATTGTACATATATTTTGCAATTAAATAACATTTCTGATCATATGAAGTTAATCACAAGAGTCCCACTTTACATCAGAGTCCACAGAGTTCTCCTTTTACTTATGAACTCGCAGAGTTCCTTTACTCCCTTATGTAAGGGAGAACTCTGGGGCCTCTAACATAATGGATGCTCTAGGAACCCTGATTTAAGGGGGAACATTGAGAACTCTGATGTACGGAGAGGACTTGGATGTAAGGGGGAACACTGTGGCCTCTGGTGTAAAAGAGAACTCTGATGTAAGGGGTGCTCTGAAAATCTTGATTTACCTTAGTGTACTCACTCAGAGGCAGGAGAGAGAAGGGGGAGATTTCAGTCACAGACAGGGATGGATGGTGAGCTCACTCACCCCTTGGCAGTTAGCACCTCTCATCCAGATGTATCTGAGGCTGCTGGACTTCAAATTTCTGGCCCCCCCTTTCCTTTTCTAAAGGCACAGTTCTAGGGATTGGAGTGTGGGCAGACACAGAGGGGTAGGGGCAGGTGGAAGAGGAGTAGATCAAGCCTTCTCTCCTCTCCCATCTTTGTGTATGTTTGTATGGGGAGGACTGTTAGTGCTGGGCAGTGTGAAAAAGAGTGTAACAAACACTCTTGACTTAAACAACTGCAGCCAGCAACCCTGCTGGGAAGCCATGGTCTGGTCTGAATAATGTGTCCGGGTTTCAGGTGGTCAGAAACCCGAACACATGATTCCAAACCCGAACTGTCCGGGTGAATCCTGGACAGGTGGCAACCCTAGCGCGAGCGCGCCTCCGGCTGCGTTCGCGCCCTCACAATACTCGTTATTGTGGCCGCCGTCAGGTGACGGTGTTTCACGATAACGAACCACTCTGCCACTGTCACGGCGGGCGGTCGGCAAGTAGTTAAAGAGTTTAGGGACCCCCGAGCCTCCTTGTAACCTGTGGACATAAAGGGTCAATCTAGGGACTCTAGGAAGTTTTCCGAGACCAAATAAATAAATCGGAGAATCTGATTTTGCAAGAGCCGGAGGAAGAAAGAACTCTTACTGTGTGAAAGTAATAGAGGGCTTTCTCTTCACTTCCTGTCCCATAGCCAAAACAGGAAGTCAGGGGAAATCCCAGCAAATTAAGGGAATTCATTGGAGATCCCCAGGTCACCAGAACATGTGTCCCCATTGGAAGATTTCCGCCCCATTTCTTTTGTGGGGACAACCCAAAATTTGTAATTTTCTCTTACATTAACTTTCAATGATAATGGTAAACAGGACAAATAGAGAGGATGAATCTCCCTAATGGGGACACAGACAGCAATAAAAACAGACAGGTGTTCTAATTTTTCTCCACTCTATCCTAAAATGAAATAAGAAGTTTTGCCTTTAGTTATACTTTAAATTGGGTCCTACATGTTTGAGATGGGGTGGGGCTGGAGATCTCAAGCTTAGGTAAGTACAAATTTATGCAAAGAAGGAGAGAAGTTATCAGGTGATGGCTGCATGAGTGATTACGTGTGATTAGCTGCGGGTCCCTTCGCTGTCATTGGGGCTGCCCTTCACAGCAAATTGTGAGAACCCCTGTTGGCATATTGACATCTAATCGCCATGCATGTGCATTTTGAAGGTGGGAATGCACCCTTGACGAAAACAAAAACACTTAAACTAGAACTATAGGCAATTTTTTTTTTTCATTTTGGATAGGGTAGATAGGAAAAGGAATGGTTATAAGCCCTGTAGGGTTTATTTTTTGTCATCTGTGCCCCATTGGGGAGATTCCCCCCCAATGGCAAGGTACATAAAGACATGGATGAGCGAGTTTGGGGTGGAGGAACTTGACTGGCCTGCACAGAGTCCTGACCTCAACCCGACAGAGCACTTTGGGATGAATTAGAGCGGAGACTGCGAGCCAGACCTTCTTGTCCACCATAAGTGCCTGACCTCACAAAGCGCTTCTGGAAGAATGGTCAAACATTCCCATAGACACACTCCTAAACCTTGTGGACAGCCTTCCCAGAGGAGTTGAAGCTGTTATAGCTGCAAAGGGTGGGCCAACTCAATATTGAACCCTACAGACTAAGACTGGGATGCCATTAAAGTTCATGTGCATGTAAAGGCAGGTGTCTCAATACTTTTGACAATATAGTGTATGAAAAAAGCATATTCCTCTATAGTGTGTACTTGTCTCAATTAAGAGTGCCAAGTGTCACTTTTGTCTGCTGTCAGCATGGATCCCTTCTGACAAGTTTTCCTGACCCCAAGGCAAAAAAGGTGACAGGGGAGGGAGCCCCAGCTGATTGACAGCCTCAGCTCTGTTCCAGTGTCTCTTCCCTCCAATCAGCTCTCAGGACTCTCCTCACTGAGCTCTGCAGAGTGCAAATTCAGCTCTCCGCCCCTTTTTTCCTCACAGCTCAGACAAGCTTTATAAATTCTGGACTTTGAACAGATGTAGAGAACAGACGACTGCATATAAACAGGTACAACTTATGTAGGAGGATTTGTTTCATCTATTTGTATCATCTGAGGCCAGTCACCTCACTGGGTATATGGAAGGGTTTACAACCAGTTTGAAAGTTTGCTATGAGTACTATTTTTTTTTTGGTATTTTCCATCCTCATGTGTAGTGTCAGGGCTTCTGTTAGAAATCACAGCCCCGCCCCCCTGTTTTCTTTTTTACATTTTTAATAGCCCTGTTGGAGGCTTTTTGTGAAATATCAGGGGTCTAAAAAGACCACTGATGTCTCACATTTAAGACATAGAAAGATAATAAGGACAGAGATTCCCCAGTCCCTTTCTTTGCAACTTCAGCTGCACTGGACAGTGAATGAATGGGAAGTGCTCTGAGGCTTCATGTTTATTCACAAACTGAAGCATAGTAAACACAATTTACTATCCTTCAGTGATGAATGGACACAGGGAGTGAACAGTACTAATCACTCTCTGTGTTTATTCAGGAAAGGAAGGGGCTGATAAATAGAACATATTTACTCTCCCCCCCCCCCCCTCCATCCTGAACATTCTCCCATGTGCCCTCAGCAGCTGCTGGTGGTACAGGCAAGGAGGGAAGCTAGCAATGCTGGAATATCTCAACTCATGGACAATATACCAACAATATAGCACCACATCCCTTGATTAAATTGTATAATTGGAAGTTATCGGACTTTTTAGGTGCATGCTCAATAAATCATGAAATTAGCATTAAAATGTAAACATTTTATTAATAACCAATAAATGGTAAATATTTCATAAAAGAATGACAATGCATTACAGAAGACTCATACAGTACAGTCCTTGTAAGTACAGCACGGTGACATGGTTCCCAACATGTTTCGCCCTATAACTGGGGCTTCCTCAGGGGATGCTGTCCAATTAGGTAACAGAGCCTTCTAACAAAAAGAACATAAAATACATATATTGTCACAATTTTTATAATCAAACGTTTAGCATCAACATTAGTGTTCCCACAAGCTAGCAAGGCTGCAGGGTATGGGGGCACACAGGGAGACAACAGGGGGGTAGGGATGCAGATACCAATCCCCTTGCAGTGCAGCCGGAGGAAGATAAAGGAGGAGAAGCAGGGGGAGCCACAACAGTTGGTAGTAAGGCAGAACAACTATTGCTACTGCTCGGCAGGTGCCCGGGCCCCAAAAATCCAAAAGGGGGCCCGGGCCCAGTACATGAGGGCTGGCTGTACTGCCTTATCAGCAGCCTTGGTTGCTGTGGATGAGAGATGGTGGGGGGCGTAGTGGTGACTGCACTGTTCTAACTCACAGGGGGATTCTGCAAACAGTGATCACCGACATTCCAATGCTACCCTAAATGGGCTGTCAATAGGGGGAACTGCAAGTGATTTTAAATATGACGCTTTGGAATTTGCAGTTAATAAGACATTTCATCACATAATTAGACAGAAATCGAAGTTTACCAGAGTGGCTATAGATCAGCTTCAAATGACATCATGTATATTCTGTTGGGAAAGTAATGGCATATGTATACACAACGTTAATTGCCTCTCAGTGTTTTGGCAAGCAAGTAAAATAAACAGAGACACAATCTATATCAATGACATAGACCAGAGTTCCACAACGCATGAACAGACAGTGAGGAATTGCACCATTGCTAAGATATTTTGCTGAATATTTGTGCTATTTCTGAATTTCGCCCAGAGGCAGCTGCATATTGCTAATATAATGTAAGTCTCTGTAATAAGAATGGGATGCCGAGATTGAACTAAGTTGTCAATTGTTCATCAAAGTTCATGACTGCTGGAGTTGACTGTAGAAGGATGAAGAACTGCCAATGGCTCATAGAGGAGGGAGGGGGGAATGGCTCAAAGATTCTATTGTAATGAGGACAATCCCCCCTAATAAAGAAAATATCAACATTGTTAGTTATGTAGCAATATTAACATAATTTATATAAAAGGGTTTATTTGCCAACATTTGAATGATTTAAAGGGACAGACCACCTAAAACTGATATTTTTCTTTTCTATGTTTCTATGGTATACAGTGGAACCTCGGATTGCGAGTAACGCAGTTAATGAGCATTTTGCAATACAAGTTTTAGGTTTTTTTCCTTAAAATCCTGGCTCAGTTTGCAAGCACTGTCTCGCAAAACGAGCAGGATTAATCCTCTGTGCATGCAATACCGCATATGGCCAGAGGTGCTGGGGGCGCTGGTTAGGCTCGGAGACGCTCAGAAGCATTCGGAAATACAGTGGGACCTTGGATTACAAGCATAATCCATTCCAGGAGAATGCTTGCAATCCAAAGCACTTGTAAATCAAAGTAAGGAAACAATGTAAGTTAATTAGTTCCACAGCAATGCTTGTCAATGCAGTACTGCATGTGGCCAGAGGTCCGGGGGCAACTGGTGTATGCAGTACCATATGTGGCCAGAGGTGTGGTGGCGCTGGTGAGACTCGGACACTGTCGGAAACGTTCGGAAACGCTTGGGAATTGTTTACACTTTCGGTATTTCCAAGTATTTCCGAATGCTTTCGGCTGTCTCCAAGGCTCACCAGCACCCCTGGCCACATGCGGTATTGCATGCACAGAGGCTTAATTCTGCTTGTTATGCGAGACAGCGCTCGCAAACCGAGTCAGAATTTAAAAAAAAAATGCTCGTATTGTGAAACGCTCGTTAACCGCGGTACTCGCAATCCAAGGTTTTACTGTACTCGGAAACATCGAAAGTGGCAACAGCTCCTAAGCGTTTCGGAATGTTTCCGAGTGTCTCTGAGCCTCACCAGCACCCCCCGGACCTCTGGCCACATACAGTACTGCATAGACAAGCAGTCACTGTGGATCGTATTATCTGAGTTTCCATTGTTTCCTATGGGGAAACTTGCTTTGATATACGAGCGAGTTGGATTACAAGCATTCTCCTGGAACGGATTATGCTGGTGATCTAAGGTTCCACTGTATTCGTAAGAGTTAGGGCTCATGCACGCTGCAGCTCAAAGGGGCTCAAAAGAAGCGGCTCCTACAGGCTTTTGAGGTTTTATTTTTTCTGCCTGGATACTCCCCTCCATGTTAGCCAAATTTTCCATGCACACTATGGCTTTTTCAGGCATGTGCTCCTAGAAACCACCCCCCCCCCCCCAACTCACGTTTTTGAGAGGAGCTAGTGCCCCAAAGAGCTCAAAAAAGCTCAAAGAAACTCGAAACCACGAGAAAATGTTTGTTCCAGCTTTTTGTTTTGTTAATACAGTGGTTAAAAAAATACTATCTAGGAGGGTTTGTGGGCGAAAAAAAAAAAAGGTGTGCTCAACGAAGCTCAAAGGAGCTTGAAGAAGCTCAATAAAAGTGCACAAAAAGCACACACTTCTTCAAGCTGAAATAAAAGCTCAAATGCCTGTAAAAACAGCTTTTTGAGCTGTAATGTGCATGAGTCCTTTATACTCCTTGTGGTTAATCTGTTGCATTGTGTAAAAGGGCTATTTGATCCTGTATGCACAGATCCTCCCCCTCCTTCCACTGTCCCCAATCTATGTCCTGATAATATAGAGCCAGGGGACAGGCTGCACATGCACAGTTAGGTGTGTATTGCTAGAGGGTTTTTATTTTTTCTTGGGAGGGTGCATGTGATCAACACAGGGCCAATCAGCACTGTCCAGATAGAGGGTCAGACCAGATATAGTGAATGCAGGCTCCTGGGTTTAGTAACACATTAAGCCAGCCATACACGGTACGAATCTTAGCCAGTCCTGCAGGAACTGGCCGAGATTCGAACCATGTTTGGTTGCAGGAAAGAAATTTGCTCAGTCTATGGCCGGCCTTATACCACCCTAACTATGTATATACAGGACCGGGACAAGGGGTGGGTAGGAGGAGCGGCTGCCCAGGGCACTGTGGTATCATGTGAGGTGGGGG
>BLSH010399570.1:777965-791115 GCA_018402905.1 Glandirana rugosa
GCACTTATAATACACAGTCGTACGAATGGGGGATTCGTATGTAAAGGGGAGGAGGGTCCTGTTGAGCAGGGATGGATTGGGGGGAATTTGTGCCAGGGGGGGGGCATTTGTCCTGGGAGGAGGGGAAATGTATGCTTAGGGGGTAAGCATGCTGACACATAATATTCACGGCACTGCTTATATCTCTCAGTGAATCTATTGGCGAGATCTCTGCATTGAGTTCCTGGATCGGCACACCATTAATGGACATTATGATTAGTTCTCACTTTTATATTATGAATAATGCAATGAAAGCCACACAAAGCTAGGCAGATGTCACAGCTTATGTGTAATGTTGCTGTTTTGTTAAAGTGTATCTATGGTAAAAATGTAAAATCATATATTTATTTCCACATTGAATGCTAAATAATTCGCCCCTACCTCTATTCATTTGAACAATCTTGAAGTTTATAAACTTACTTTGTAAAGATCCTCACACATGTATAGCCAAAATGTTTTTTTCTCATGTTCTAGTTGAATAAGATAGAATTAGAACTTTTGTTATGTTTTTATTGCTATCTGTGTTCCATCAGGAAAGTCTCACCCTATTTGTCTTGGTGGCCGCTGTCATCGAGACAAAAAATGCCAGGAAATCCTAAATTTTAGAGCTGTCACCAAAATAGAACCAAAATCTAGCGGAACCAATTGCCTTCAGGAGTCACCTAATTAGTAAATAGAGTCCACCTGTGTGTAATGTAATCTCAGTATAAATACAGCTGTTCTGTGAAGTCCTTCTGTGAAGTGAATAAACAGCATCATGAAGGCCAATGAACACAGCAGACAGGTCAGGGATAAAGTTGTGAAGTTTAAAGCAGGGTTAGGTTATAAAAAAAATATCCCAAGCTTTGAACATCATACAGAGCTCTGTTCAATCCATCATCCGAAAAGGGAAAGACTATGGCACAACTGCGAACCTACCAAGACATGGCCATCCATCTAAACTGACAGGCAAGGAGAGCATTCATCAGAGAAGCAGCCAAGAGGCCCATGGTAACTCTGGAGGAGCCGCAGAGATCCACAGCTCAGGTGGGAGAATCTGTCCACAGGACAACTATTAGCCGTGCTCTCCACAAATCTGTCCTTTATGGAGGAGTGGAAAGAAGAAAGCCATTGTTGAAAGAAAGCCATAAGACAAGGGTAGACAACCTCGGCCCTCCAGCCGTGGTGAAACTACAAGTCCCATGAGACATTGCAAGACCCTGACAATCACAAGGATGACTCCTAGAGGCAAAGGCATGATGGAGTGCCGAGGTTGCCTACCCCTGCCATAAGAAGACCCAATTGCAGTTTGCGAGAAGCCATGTGGGGGACACAGCAAACATGTGGAAGAATATGCTCTGGTCAGATGAGACCAACAACCACAAATTTTTGGCCTAAAAGCAAAATGCTATGTGTGGTGGAAAACTAACACTGCACATCCCCCTGAACACACCATCCCCACTGTGAAACATGGTGGTGGCAACATCATGTTGTGGGGATGCTTTTCTTCAGCAGGGACAGGGAAGCTGATCAGAGTTGATGGGAAGAGGGATGGAGCCAAATACAGGGCAATCTTAGAAGAAAACCTGTTTGAGTCTGCAAAAGACTTGAGACTGGGATGGAGGATCACCTTCCAGCAGGACAACGACTCTAAACATACAGCCAGAGATACAATGGAATGGTTTAGATCAAAGCATTTTCATGTATTAGAATTGCCCAGTCAAAGTCCAATTGAGAATCTTTGAAAATTGCTGTTCACAGGCGCTCTCCATCCAATCTGACAGAGTTTAGCTATTTTGCAAAGAAGAATGGGCAAAACTGTCACTCTCTAGATGTGCAAAGCTGGTGTGCCACTTTGTGTTGGTCTCTCACATAAAATCCCAATAAAATACATTTATGTTTGGTTGTAACATGAGAAAATGTGGAACATTTCAAGGGGTATGAATACTTTTTCAAGGCACTGTATAAGAAATAATGCTTCCAATGATTAAATAACATTTTTATTTTAATAAATATTTATGTAAATGTAGTTGATGTTTGCCAAGATAATGACTGTGAGTTAAAGTAAAGAAAGGCGCTATGATTGCAGGTCTGAATAGCTATATAATGCTCAGAATATAGCACTGACTGCGGGAATTTGAGTTAAAATAAAGAACAAAATTAAAATAATGCAACTTGGTGAATTGTCCACACAGAAAAGCTCAAAAGCCATTTTATGAACTATAGGAATTTCTTGAAACCTCCAGACAAACAGCCCATAATGACAGGAGGTCCTGTGTGAATGGCAATCAGGTATTTTCTCACCTCCCACCGTCAGCTGTCCCAGTTCCCATCAATCCATAACAAGAACACAAGGCAGGTTAAAGCCAACTAATTTGGTTTATGATGAAGTGGCTTATAGGACATCCTAGTGCAGTAATTAAGTCCTCCCTTCATTGTGTTTGGAAGTAATTACCACCTTGGCGTTAGTCCCCACTCCTGGCAAGTGACAATGGGCAATTACTGTAAAAACACACACACAAATAACATGTATTCAAACGTAATCTCTTCTTCATGAGCAGCAATTCAATTTCTTCCAGCCAGATAAACATCACTATATAGTATTCCAACAACAGCAAAATACAGGACTTACATGGATAAAGAGCGCAAACTCTGCCAGTTTAACTGCTAATAGTTGTTGTTGCAACAGTGTGTTGTAGTGTTGTGCATAATTATTAAGCATTAAAGAGGATCTTCACAGCATCTGAGCACCACGAACCTAAAACGCTATTTAATTCATTTTTACTATTCAATGCAAACTCTGTCACCTATCCATGTCTCCATACTTTATTTTGTTGAAAAATCACTTTGAAACACAACTCCCTAGCATGTCTGGCCATCTTGAGTAAGGGTATATGATTGTAGCGATGCCCCCTTCCTCCAGAGGCCCGATGATGACCTCCAGAGTCAGGGGCAGCTGACATTCCTCCTTAAGGTGCAGGTTACTAGGCATGGTGGGTGTAAGGCAAGTTGAAAATATGAGCGCCAGTCACTTTTTTGAATGCAACAAAAAGAGATTTTATTGTCTCTTAACAAGAACTGGAGGAGAGAGGGTGTAGGGCCAGGACACCCTTATGCAGATGCAAAAGCAATTGGCAGACTCCACAGACCAAAAATAGTAATAGGCAGAAAGCTATACAGGTAGAGGGCCTTTAAGCTGGATGCAGCACACTGTATTTTGTAGAACTGCTGTCTCCTATACCAATTGAACTCTCAACATTCAATATACAGGGTGGGCCATTTATATGGATACACCTTAATAAAATGGGAATGGTTGGTGATATTAACTTCCTGTTTGTGGCACATTAGTATATGTGAGGGGGGAAAATTTTCAAGATGGGTGGTGACCATTGCGGCCATTTTGAAGTTGGCCATTTTGAATCCAACTTTTGTTTTTTCAATAGGAAGAGGGTCATGTGACACATCAAACACATTGGGAATTTCACAAGAAAAACAATTGTGTGCTTGGTTTTAATGTAACTTTATTCTTTCATGAGTTATTTACAAGTTTCTGACCCCTTATAAAATGTGTTCAATGTGCTGCCCATTGTGTTGGATTGTCAATGCAACCCTCTTCTCCCACTCTTCACACACTGATAACAACACCGCAGGAGAAATGCTAGCACAGGCTTCCAGTATGTTCAGGTGCTGCACATCTCGTATCTTCACAGCATAGACAATTGCCTTCAGATGACCCCAAAGATAAAAGTCTAAGGGGGTCTGATCGGGAGACCTTGGGGGCCATTCAACTGGCCCACGACGACCAATCCACTTTCCAGGAAACTGTTCATCTAGGAATGCTCTGACCTGACACCCATAATGTGGTGGTGCACCATCTTGCTGGAACTATGATGTTGGTGATAGGGAATTGCTGGCCATCAAGTCGGCTTTGGAGGAATGGCGGTACCTCCTGGAAGGAGCTGCTCACCCGGTATTGGTTTTTACTGACCATAAAAACCATAAAAAAACCATATGCTGTGAAGATACGAGATGTGCAGCACCTGAAACTATGGATACTGGAAGCCTGTGCTAGCATTTCTCCTGCGGTGTTGCTAACACAATGGGCAGCACATTGAACACATTTTATAAGTGGTCAGAAACTTGTAAATAACTCATGAAAGAATAAAGTTACGTTAAAACCAAACACACCATTGTTTTTCTTGTGAAATTCCCAATAAGTTTGATGTGTCACATGACCCTCTTCCTATTGAAAAAACAAAAGTTGGATTCAAAATGGCCGACTTCAAAATGGTCGCCATGGTCCCCACCCATCTTGAAAAGTTTCCCCCCTCACATATACTTATGTGCCACAAACAGGAAGTTAATATCACCAACCATTCCCATTTTATTAAGGTGTATCCATATAAATGGCCCACCCTGCAGATCTGCACATGTAACTCACAGTATCCCATTGTAGATCTTCTGTCACATCTCACAGTATCCTACTGTAGATCTTCACACTGAGCTCCCCGTCTCTCACTAGACTTCCAAGATCCCAGCCGCTGCTGGATCCCCTGAGCTCTTCCACAGCTAACCTGCTGTACACTCCTCAGGCTTCACCCACTACTACCCGCTGGGTCCCAGACTTGACTCTGCTGAAGCTTTTCCACTTCTTCACCGTCCCAGGCTAGAGAAAAAGGCTGCTCTAGTACTTCTTCAGACTTCATATACTGGCCTCTGATAACAGGAGTGATTGTTCCTTGGTGGCAACTGTTTCCCCTTTCTCTGACCTTGATACTCACTTGCCTCTGGTAGCAGGAGTGGTCATCCCTTATGGCAACTGCTTCTCCTTCACCTCTGGCAACATTCGGTTCCCTGTCCAGCTGAACCTCTGCAACTTGGTCAAGCTCCCGACCTGAAGCCCCAACCCCGCGCTGCTTCTCTCAGTCCTGGATACGCCTCAGACAGCCTAGCAGCCAGGTGCTCCAGGATAGGCCTCAGGCTTCTGGCGTAGCAACTGGGAGCAATACAACACACGTCCACCTAGACAGCCGTCCAGGTGGCACAGAACCCCGATCACCGGACTCCTCCTGAATAAACAGGCTCACCCAAGCAGGCCAAACAGACTTCTACCAATTGGCCGGGACAACCAGCCATAACCTGAATTCGCTATGCCCTTGTCATTGTTTTTCCACCTAGTGAGAGAAGTGAGAGGTTCACCAAATTCAGGTTTAAGGCAAAAGTCAGTGGATTACACAAACAATTAGCCAGGCAAGTTACCACCTAGCAAACTAAATTTGTGAGCAGCCCTGTTTAGGACCAGGGTGCTACATGATTCATGTAGTATTTACTTCCTGCAATCCATCTTCCCTTAGCTCGGACATGTAGGCAGCAGGGTGTTCTTAGCTGAGAAAACTCATCCTCCCCTCCTGAAAACTCCTAGTATGTATGACATAATTTGCATAGGCAATAAATCAGAAAGTCGCTAAATTAAAAGATTAAAATAGGTCAATTTGATATACTTTCCTATCTATTTACTAATGCTAGCAGCATGAGAATTAAAAATAACCATTGTTGATTGGGAGAGTGAAGTTCCACTTTAAGTATTTAAACAGTTTCCATATTTTGATGTGCTATAACCTGGAATCATGCATGCCTTTAATAGGGATTGTGTCTTTGCTCAACAAATGTAGATATTTTGAAAGTGTTAATACAAAATATTTTATTGCAACACATATGTATACATAACTGACATTTGTTGGTTCCATACATATTTAATTGCACTGAGCTAATCACCCGTAACCCCCTCCTAGCTAGGTTGCTAACAGTGAGGCAAATTTAGTTTTTGGCTCCCCTGTAGCAGAGGAACAGTGTTCATTTGCTTTTGGCTATTATGTCCATATGCTGGTTGCAGGCTCTGCTGCGTTCCCTCTGGATTCTGGTAGGTTCCAGAATTTAGTGGCTGGGGGAGGCAGATTCTCACCTGCATATTCATGCAGCCTCGGCCAATCCCTGGCAGGAAGAATGGCTAGTAAGGGGCTGAGGTGTATATAAATAGGCTGGAGCCTGGAACAGCAGGGATCTTGTCACGTGGGAAGAGACCCAGTCTGAAGGCTATGGCCCTCTGAGGCTGATAGCTGCAGTTTAGAAGAGGCTATCTGGGTCCCAGCTTCAGCTAGAGCTAGTGTACCCACATCATGAATTCCTGAGGGGCAGTGCAGGAAGTTCACAGAGGATCTGACCTGGGGGCATACAGTACAGAAGCTAGCTGGTACTGCAGGGAAGCATCCAAGTTCATGGGGCAGTATAAGTACAAGCCTAAAAGATCCCAGAGACTGTCCTTGCTACCTTTTGGGAGAGCTCCTTCCAGTTGGTTGGCTCAGGCTTTACGTTCTCAGTGGGGTCCCCTGAGTTGCACCCTGAAGAGACAGTACAGTTAGGAGTGTCCTCCATGATCTTTCTGCTAGTTTGCTAGACTCACCCGCTCCCTACCCAAGTTACATTAACAAATGGACTACAAAAAGATATGGACTGCCTGGTCTCTGAATTGAGAGACTGTGAACTGCAGTGTGCCTGGCTGCCATGTGCCTCACAGGGAATGGAATATGGGAAGTTTGGCCCAGTTTGGGGTCTGTGTTACACACCTTTGGTTACAATGACAGCTGCAAGCCGTTTGTGGTAAGTCTTTACCGGCTTTTTACGTCTGGATCTGGCAATGCTCTCCTTTGCTGCATGGCAACAATTGCTTTGGCTTTTTCAGGATGGATGGGGATGGTTGCGGAACAGCAGCTTTTACATCTTTGCAAATTTTCAACTGGTCTGGGCTTTGATTTGGCCAATAAAATACATTAAGGTTCTTGACTTTAAACCATTCTAGTGTAGCTTTGGCTTTGTTTTTAGAGGACATTGTGCTTACGGATGGTGAACTGCCCCATTCTCCCAACTCTTGTAGACCAAGCTTGTTGACACTCATATGTTTCCAAGTCCCAGTTGAAAATGCATCCCCACAACCTGATGTTACCACCAGCATGCATACCATGTAGGCTTGCCACATCATCCCTTTAATCCAGGACACATATGAATTGCACAGGTTCCAAGGCTAATTTAAAGCAGATAAGGCAGCAAGTGAGTTTAATTACCACCTTAATCAGCCACGGAACCTGAGTAATTGATATGTGTCCTGGATTAAAGGGATGATGTGGCAACCCTAATACCATGTGGATGGTGCCCCCAGGGTCGAAATCAGTGATCACACATATTGCATTGCACTAAGACCAAAAGTGTTGCATAACAGAGAACATTATTTTTATTATGTGTTCCCCGTGTTTTTTAAAAAAACAAATAGTATTTGATATGTGTTTTTTTAGCAATGGTTTTCTTCTTGCCACCGTTTAGGCTACTAACATGTTATATTTGTTTAGGTAAAATTCAGTTTCTACCATCTATGTTTTGGATCTGTAGATCCTTCACTGGCCTCTGGTTGATACTCTGACTAATGTTCTGCTTATCTGGTCAGCAAATTCAAAGCAGAACCCCAATAACATAAATGGTTTTCCAGGAGCTGTTCAAAGTTTGGTGCTTGTTTTGATAGCAACTTGGTCTTCAGATGCCGCTTGTTTGGATATGTTCTCTAAGAAACTTAGGGCCTCCCAGAAACAGATGTATTTATTTTGAGATCAAGTGACACTTTAACAGGTGGAGTTCATTCATCAAATTATGTGAGGTCTACAAGAAATTGGTTGCAGCAAGGTCTGCATAGAATTTTCACAGCTGGGCTATAACAAAGGAGGACTGAGAATCTTTGGACTGGTGGCCAAGCATCCAACTAGCCCTTTAAGGCGATTTTTGACGCTGGCGTTTTTTGCAGCTCTCCATGTTAGTCAATGGCCCCATAAAAACGCCGACGTATTTGAGCTGTAGATGGCGTCGGCGTTAGTGAGCTGAAACTAGAACCCACGGCCAGCACGTTCTGAGGCTGTAACGTTTTGGCATTTTTTGACGCCGACGCCACAAAACGCCAACTAACGCCAACAAATGCCAACTAATATTGTACTGGCGTTAACCGGCGTTTTTTGATGCCAACGTTTTTAGGTTGAAAAATAGCAGAGGGATGATTCTTTTTAAAAAAACGCCTATTGATGCCGGCGCTCACTAACGCCGATGCATAACGCCAAAAAACGCCAATTTTTTTTTCCTTGACGTCGGACCGTTTTGTTTATTTTTTAAGAAACGTCCGTGTGTATGAGGCCTTAAAGTAGGGACAGATTTTAGTTGTCTAAAGTAAGGGTGTCACCGAAATGTGCCAAGGAGCCACCTGAGCAAGGTGAAAGGTAGGCGTTCCTTATGGACAACTTTTCACATCTTACAGCATCAGCTTTCTTTGCAGCTCCAGATGTTTGTTCACATGACATCTCAGAGCCACATAGGAAGCCAATGCTGGGGGAATTTGTGGGCACTATGATTGCAGGTCTGAATGTGGTAGCTACTGTATATGAGGTCCAGCATGTGTCACTGATTGAGGAAACTGCTTGATCCATGTCTAAATGATGAAATATCTCCACTGAGGGTCACCAGCCACACATCTCTTAACTGCATCTGAAAACCACAAACCAAAAACACTATTTGGTTAATTTTTAATATTCAAAGAAAACTCCCCTATCCATCCATGTCTCTATGCTTTATTTTGATGATAAATCACTTTGAAAAACAACCCCCTAGCATTTCTGGCCATTGCCATAGTGAGTAAGGGCAAAATGGTTAAGTAGCGGAATCCATCTGCCCATAGCTCAGGCAGGGGGTGTGCTTAACTGCGATAACCCCTCCTCCCCTTCTGAAGATTCCTGGCTAAGTGGTTAGTACTTCCATTGCGGCACTACCTGCCCAGAGTTTGCATGTTCTCTCTGTGCCTGTGTGGGTTTCCTCTGGGTACCCCAGTTTCCTCTCACACGCCAAAAACATGCTGGTAGGTTATCTGGCTCCTGTCTAAATTAGCCCTAGTATGTGTATGTATGAATGTGAGTTAGGGAGCTTAGATTGTAAGCTCCTTGAGGGCAGGGACTGATGTGAATGTACAATATACACTATATTGTCAAAAGAACCCCTGCCTTTACATGCACATCTTAGTCTTAGTCCGTAGGGTTCAATATTGAGTTGGCCCATCCTTTGCAATGATAACAGCTTCAACTCTTCTGGGAAGGCTGTCCACAAGGTTTAGGAGTGTCTATGGGAATGTTTGACCATTCTTCCAGAGGCGCATTTGTGAGGTCAGGCACTGATGTTGGACAAGAAGGTCTGGCTCACAGCCTCCGCTCTAATTCATCCCAAAGGAGTTATGTCGGGTTGAAGTCAGGACTGTGCAGACCAGTCAGGTTCCTCCACCCCAAACTTGCTCATCCATGTCTTTATGGACCTTGTTTTGTGCACTGGTCCAAATCATTTGGTGGAGGGGGATTATGGTGTGGGGTTGCTTTTCAAGGGTTGGTTCCAGTGAAGGGAACTCTTAAGGCGTCAGCATACTAAGACATTTTGGACAATTTCATGCTCCCAACTTTGTGGGAACAGTTTGGGGATGGCCCCTTCCTTTTCCAACATGACTGCCCACCACTGCACAAAGCAAGGTCCATAAAGATATGGATGAGCGAATTTGGGGTGGAGGAACTTGACAGGCCTGCACAGAGTCCTGACCTCAACCCAACAGAACACCATTGGGATGAATTCAAGCGGAGACTACAAGCCAGGTCTTCTTGTCCACATCAGTGCCTGACCTCACAAATGCGCTTCTGGAAGAATGGTCAAACATTCCCATAGACACTCCTAAACCTTGTGGACAGCCTTCCCAAAAGAGTTGAAGCTGTTATAGCTGCAAAGGGTGGGCCAACTCAATATTGAACCCTACAGACTAAGACTGGGATGCCATTATTTTCCATGTGCGTGCAAATGCAGGTGTCACAATACTTTTGACAATATAGTGTATTTTTTTAAAACATATATTTTATTTAAAAAAAAAAAACAGTTTCCCTTTAATCCTGTTTTAGAACGAAGTCACTGTCATGGTACATGTGTCTGTGTTGTATTGCTGGGTGCTGTACATGGGAAGATCTGTGTAGCAGAGATAATATCATTAATCATTTGCAGTAAGCAATACCACACATACACTGCAGGGTGGCTGAGGAACAAATCTTTATGTAGTTTGTATGTTCTTCCAATGTTTGATGGGTTTCCTCCCAAAATCCAAAAGCACACTGATTTCCACCCAAAAAGGGTTCATCGTATGTGCTAGGGGAATAGACTGTAAATTTAGCATCTGCACAAGGATGATGCAAATTGTTCAGTGCTCCCTATAAAGCATTGGAGTAGTAAGCTGTCATACAGTATGGTAGAAAGCATCGAAGAAAGGTATTTAAATGAGTAAAATAAATAGATGTCTTCAGTTGGATCTGGAAGATGCAATATTCCTCCTTCTCTGTCCTCTGTAGCTCTCGTGAAGTGCTGAGCACAGCAAACAATACAAGGCAGTCGTGTAAAAACTAAAAATAAATGAACTGAAATGTATCTGAAATGAAACACCGCACCCCAGGGGGTCACTTGGCAAACATTTGCTGCTATTAAGGACCTAATATAAAAACGTAGAGGAAGAACACGCTAACACAGAGCAATACAAGAGCATGAAAGGCTGCTTGGTATAGACCAGGCGTCTCCAAACTTTTGAGTACGAGAGCCACATCCTGTAAGGGTTAATTGCTCATTTATGTCTAGGTGAATAAATAAAGAAGGTAGATTCTTAGACCAGTTCCCGCAACCTTTGCACCCCCCTTGATCTAGTGGTCTAGGGTCCTGACATCATCAGGCCCAGAGCAGGGTCCATTGCCCTTCTCTGGATGTAATGACACAGAGGGACAGTCCACTGCAGTTTCACGGGGGAGCGCCATCTGCTGGAGGAAAGGAGGATCAGGTGAGTAAAAGTGTTCCCTACATAAAACAAACTATTAACTCTTGCAAGGAATACTTTTTGCCTGGAGTTGGGCTTTAAACATATGTGTGGGCTTTAAATAAATCAGTTTAATGCAGGGCTTGATGAATTTGCTTTGAATCTAGGAGCCAGCTAAAAAGTTAGGAACCAGTTCTTTTAAGTGTAGTGTGGGGCTGTCAGTGCCCCCAGGGGTAAGGCAAGTAATTTGCACCCCCTAACCCTAACTTACTCACAGCAGAGCAGCCAGTCAATAACTCCAACATAACACCGTTACATCACAGTTATAGGCTGGCCAGAAAAAGTAACACTAAAAACCTGTTATAGGGGGAAACTTCTTATTATGCTGAATGCATCGTGACTGCGGCATGTAAAACACCCTCATCTGCTGCTTAACGGAGCTTAAGGGTGGCCGTTGGTGGGTGGCAAAAACATGTCTCTACTGCACATTTTTACCACCCAACTGCACATCAAAGTGAAACTTTAAATAAAATACAAAAAAGGGACGGAAGAAGTATCCCAGTGCTGCTGATCTTCTGCTGCCTCTTTGCAGCCACTTCCTGCCCACGGTGACTATTAATTGCTCTGGTGGGTTTCCGGTCACCATGAAATACTGGAGCCCAGCTGCACATAAAGGGTGGTAATTGTTGATGGTACACAGGGCTTTATCAGAGGACATAGAAAGACCCTTGTAAAGCATATCCAGCTGCCTCATCTCCCCTCCTCTACCTCACAGCACAGCACATAATAGAGCTGCATGATTCTGGCTAAAACAAGAATTACGTTTTTCTTGCTTAAATAAAGGTCATGATTCTCGTAGTATAACATCATTTTTCCCATTATACGAAAAAAATGGGCTAACTTTACTGTTTAGTTTATTTTAAATTCATTAAAGTGTATTCTTTCCAAAAAAAATTGCGTTTGAAAGACCGCTGCGCAAATAGAGTGTGGCATAAAATATTGCAACAACCGCCATTTTATTCTCTAGGGTCTCTGCTATATATATATATATATATATATATATATATATATATATATACATAAATAATGTTTGGGGGTTCTAAATAATTTTCTAGCAGAAAATACTGGATTTTTACTTGTAAGCAACAAATGTCAGAAAAAAGGTCTAGTCTTTAGGTGCTTAAACTGACCTAATTTACAGACCAGAGTTTATCCCTTTGATTTAAAGAACTAAATGTTACAATGTTTATACTTATCAGCCATGTTGTAAGAAACTTGGCAGGCTGCCTGGATTTTTTTTTTCTTTAAGGGTTCACAGATAAGCGATCCGACTTCAGGGGCGACTTTGCTAGGTGATCTGAAGGCAACTTCAGCGGGACTCTGGGCGACTTACAACGCGACTTAAAGCAGTTTCCATGCCAGGAGGCTTTGCCTATGGCCAATCAGTGAAGGGAGGGAGTGGTTTGCCTGGGTAATTCGTGAGTTAATTCTTTTCTTTTCCCTGTAAAGTTGCATCAATATAGATAAGGGATCCAACTTGGAGGCGACCTCCATTGATTTCTATGGGCACAAGTCGGATAGAAGTCGCCTTGAAGTAGTGCAGGAACCTTTTTTGAAGTCGGAGCGACTTCAGTAGTTTACATTAAAATGGCTCTTATTCTTTTCAATGGGATTTCTGATGTCAAGCGACTTGTGGCGACACAAGTCGGAGCGCAAGTCGCCCCTTTGTGAACCGGCTCTTACAGCTGTCAGCTTAGGCAGACAACGGCTCAGAGACGCTGTTTTAAGATAGCGAGGGGAGAGAAGGATTGGCTGCCCGGCGCCAGGACGCAGTTTCTGGTCACCATGGCAACCTGGCACTCAGGATTTGTCGAGCACTGGTTTAATGAATAACATAAGTTATAAATACCTGCTCTGTGTAATGGTTTTGCACAGAGCACCACGATCCTCTTCTTTTTGGATCCCCCACTGGCAGTCTTAGCTCCTTCCCCCTTCCGAGTGCCCTATGGGGACACTTGAGCAGGCTAGCTCCTGAGCCACTCTCCTTTGACATTGTCCATTCACACATGGAGAGCATCTTGCCCCCCCCCTCTTCTCAATGGCAGTGATTGACAGCAGCTGTGTGAGCCAGTGAGGGGACAGAAACCCGGAACAGCCTCTGCTCTTATGCACGTCGCTGAATTGAGATTGGGCTTAGGTAAGTATGGGGGGGGGGGGGGGGGGGGG
>BLSH010399570.1:791217-807290 GCA_018402905.1 Glandirana rugosa
AGCCCCCCCCCCCCCACATCAGAGTCCCAATCAAAGTAACCCCGTATAACAGAACAGAGTCCCATGAGGGTCCCTTTTATGTCAGAGTCCTCCTTAGATCAATGTCCCCATCAAAGTACCCCTCACATTAGAGTCCCTCTTACATCAGAGTTCCACTTACATGAAAGCCCTCATCAAAGTCCCCCTTTACATCTGAGTTCTTCCTTACATCAGAGTTCCCATCAGAGTCCCTCCTTACACATTTCCAGCATGGCTGAGAGCCTGGAGAGTTTGGAAGCATGATTGTAGCAGCAGGCAGAAAAGGACTAGACACAGGAAATCCTCTTGTAAATGCTGGGACATGCATGCAACTGGTTGCTGGGATGCTTGCGGTCCTAGCAACCAATCTTGGTAAAATGCAAGTGCAGCAAAGAATGAGGAACTTGCACTAGA
Source organism: Glandirana rugosa (assembly GCA_018402905.1). Classification (NCBI taxonomy): domain Eukaryota; kingdom Metazoa; phylum Chordata; class Amphibia; order Anura; family Ranidae; genus Glandirana; species Glandirana rugosa. The sequence continues at coordinate 791,650 of BLSH010399570.1, forward strand.
GATAGGGGGGTTGAACAGGTGGATATTGGGAAGAAACAAAATGTGAGAGGTCACTAGCTGAGGGACAGATTAAATCTTGCACATGGCAGAAGCAGCTACCAACCTCTAGAATTATTTAAAGGATGATGCCCATGGTTCAGCTTCAGTTTTAAAAGCATACATTAAAGTGATACTAAACTCTTGTTTTTTTAAAAAAAAATCTTTTCTAGTATGTTTTCTTTACACAAAAAAAAAAATCCTTCTATTGCTCTCAACCACCACCAAATCTCCAGATTCCTTTTTTTTGTCTGCTGCCAACTTCCTCTTAGAGAGTGACTACATTCATTCTTCACGGTCCCACTGTATGTAGGAAGGTAGCCACCCTGCGTTTTGAGCCCGAGCATTTTTTGAAAGGGTCTGGAACTTCTTTTTCCGCAGCAGATTGCATTTTGCATGTAATAGACTTTAATGGACCTGTTCCAAAAACAAAAGTGTTGCGTTTTTGATGCATTTTGTGGTTTTTGGCTAATAGGAAAGTATGGCAGTTCTGCTCATTGGGTATGACTTGGGTATCCATGAACAGAACTGTCATACTTTCCTATGGGCCAAGAAACCTGCATAGATCTGAACCTAGCCTAAGAAATAATTTAGTAAATAGATTGCAGGGCCATTAAAGCGGAACTCCACCCAGAAAGGGAAGTTCCCATTTAAGGCCTCCTCCCCCGTTTCTGTTTGACATTTGGCTTTTTTTTTTGGAGGGGAAGCGGGTACCTGATTTTGACAGCTACCTGTTCTCACTTCCACTGAGTGGAATTTCTCCTTCCCCTCTCCCTCCCCGCAGTCTTCTGTCACAGGTCCCAGAAGACTGTGGGAGCAATCACAATGCGCATTACGGCTCGCGCATGTGCAGTAGGCATCCAGCTGTGACAGCTGGGTGCCCATAGTTAAGATGCTAGCACCAAGGACCGAAGGCGGTCTTGATCTTGGGTGAGCACAGCGCTGGATCCTGCTACAGGCGAGTGTCTGTTTATTAAAAGTCAGCAGCTACAGTTATTGTAGCTGCTGACTTTTAATGTTAAGAAAACCGACTGGAGCTCCTCTTTAACAGGTTCCCGACCGCGCGCCGTGTTTTCACGGCGGCAGTCTGGATGCTGAGCGCGAATCGCCGTAAATAAGCGGCGATCTGCAATCAGCCACCAGGGGGCGCGCGCCCTGAGTAGTGTGCCCGCGGCTCGGGCGGACCCGATGTCCGCCGGCGAGCCGCGATGAGCGGCTACAGGGAAAGAACGGGGAACCGCCGATGTAAACACGGCGGTTCCCCGCTCTGTTAGTAGGGGCATGGGTGATCTACTGATCCCTGTCACTGGGATCAGTTAGATCTCTCATGCCCATGTTAGCCCAACCCCCCCACAGTAAGAACACCCAGGGAACACAGTTAACCCCTAGCCCCCCCCCCCCCCAGGTTAACCCCTTCACTGCCAATGACATTTACACAGTAATCAGTGGACATTTAAATTTCTGATCGCTGTATAAATGTCATTGGTCCCAAAAAAGTGTCAAAAATGTCCGACATGTCTGCTGCAATATTGCAGTACCGCTAAAAATCGCAGATCGCCGCCATTACTAGTAAAAAATAAAAAAAAATAAAAACCCCAGAAATGAATTCTCATCATCCGCAAATGCGGCCACTTTTGCGCAAACCAATCAATAAACGCTGATTGCGATTTTTTTTTATCACAAATATGAGGAATTATATAAATCGGCCAAAAACGGTGAAAAAAAATGTTTTTTTATATTTTTTTTTGGATTTGAATTTTAGCAAAAAGTAAGATATTTGTTTTTTTTTGCAAAATGGTCGCTCTTCTTTTGTTTATAGCGGTTATCAGAAATGACACAGTGGCGATCAAATACCACCAAAAGAAAGCTCTATTTGTGGGGAAAAAAGGACGCAAGTTTTGTTTGGGTGCAATGTTGCACGACCGCGCAATTGTCAGTTAAAGCGACACAGCGCCGAATCGCAAAAAGTGCTCTGGTCCTAAAGCTGGAAAACCTTCCGGTTGGTAAGTGGTTAAGTGGCAGATTTGTATGGATTATTTTTGGAGAATAGAGATATTGTTTAGTGTCACTTTAACCGCTTGCCGACCGCTGATCGGCATTTGACGGCGACAAGGTGGCTCTTGTAGGCGAAACGCCGTCATATGACGGCGGCTGCCAGATCGCGCACAGTGAGCGTGCGCCGCTGGAGGCGCGCCCGTGCGCTCACTGTGTCCGGGGAGGGCCAGGGAGCAGGTGCGGCGGATTCGATCTCTGCCGGCTACCCGCGATGCCCCCCCCCCCCCCGGAGTGAAAGAACGGAGGTCCGTGTAAGTAAACACGGACCTCCGTTCTGTGAGGGGGGAAGGGCTGTGATCACTTCCCTTCCCGTTAGGGCAGCCCCCATACAGTTAGAACACGCCCAGGGAACACAGTTAACCCTTAGAGCGCCCCCTGCAGGTTAACCCCTTCACTGCCAATGGCATTTACACAGTAATCAGTGCATTTTTATAGCACTGATCGCTGTATAAATGCCAATGGTCCCAAAAAAGTGTCAAAATGTTCCGACATGTCCGCCCTAATATTGCAGTACCGCTAAAAATCGCAGATCGCCGCCATTACTAGTAAAAAATAAATAAATAAATAAAAACCCCAGAAATGAATTCTCACCATCCGTAAACGCGACCACTTTTGTGCAAACCAATCAATAAACGCCTATTGCGATTTTTTTTTATCACAAATATGAGGAAGAATATAAATCGGCCAAAACCGATGAAAAAAAATATTATTATTATTATACAGGATTTATATAGCGCCAACAGTTTGCGCAGCGCTTTACAATAAAGAAGGGACACAGTACCATTACAATACAGTTCAATACAGAAGGAATAGGAGGGCCCTGCTCGTAGAGCTTACAATCTAAAGGAATGTTTTTTTATATTTTTTTTTTTGGTTTGTATTTTAGCAAAAAGTAAGAAATTTGGGTTTTTTTGCAAAATTGTCGTTCTTCTTTTGTTTATAGCGGCGATCAGAAATGACGCAGCGATGATCAAATACCACCAAAAGAAAGCTCTATTTGTGGCAAAAAAAGGACGCAAATTTCGTTTGGGTACAACGTCGCTCGACCGCACAATTTTTAGTTAAAGCGACGCAGTGCCGAATCGCAAAAAGGGCTCTGGTCCTAAAGGGGGAAATCCTTCCGGGGCTGAAGTGGTTAAACAGCACTATGGATGAATCCTATTGGCAGCAACATATACATTAGGCTACCCTGGCCAGCCTTGCCCAACATAGTCTCTACACATAGACAAGAAAATTTGCCTTGAGATATATGAGTAGGAACAAAGTAGGACATGCACAATTTTTCTTTTAAAGCCCTGCTTGTTACAACAGAGACACATCAAGACCCCTACAGTGAAAAACGCAGTAAATGCCACTTTGTGACATTTTAAAAAAGTTGAAAAAAAGAAAAAGCAAACATTGTGATGTCTCGTTTATGAAGCATCAGCTCCTTTATCTTCACAGCTCATACCAGTGACTGTGATATAACATATCTACTAGTCTGAACAAGGATATCGCTAGATTCACACAATTGCGTCCTCCCCTTCCTCGGTCCTTCTTCTCCAGCGGCCCCTGTAACAAGGTCCTGCCTCCTACAATATACGTCGGAGACATTGGCATTGCACTTCCCTTTTGCAGAAATATGGTGATGCCATTAATTGTTAATGGCATGCCACAAATCTGCAAATGTGAACGGTTTTTGCTCGCACCAAACTACTTGGTGCTGCAGCACCATACAGCTTGGTGTGGCATTCTTTGGATAAAAAACCAAGGGCTTCTTCTCCGTGTTTTTGTGGTGTAGAGTGGCCCATTGAAATGAACGGGCTGCCCTACACATGATGCATGGGAATGCACCCGCACTCAGTCGCACCTGTAGGGTGTAATCTGAGTCCAGAAACGCATGGCAGCAAAGCTGAGAATGAGCTTTGTATGAAAATTGCCATGAGAGTAATATGTAGGCTGCCATTGCTGATTTTCTGAAAGTGTCAGTTGCCTGGATGTCTCAGATGGGAGAGTGGTGAGGATTTATGAAGCCCTGTCAGGCCTCAGAAAAGTTTTCTTTCAATTTAGAGGGATTCACATGGGGAAGTCTTATGGGAAGTCTTATGGTCCACGAGAAAATGTTGGTGGTCCCCAGGAGTTCTGTTGCAAATTAACATTGCGGCTGATTTATACCACCCCCCCCCCCCCCAATGTTGTCTGCAGTATTGTTCTCAATGCGTGCTGACAAGTCAATACTACCAGTGTGCATTGCTATCTGATGCCTCCTCTATAGTTCCAGCTCCTGTGAACTCAGAGAGAGGCGCCAGAAGTAGTGCAGAAAGCGGGAGGGGAAGAAGGAGGGGACTTCCAATGGTATCGCCGATCACAGACTGTGGGAAGGAGCACAGAGCTTGAGCACATGGCTGGATAAAGTAATAGAGGGATCCAGAGCATTGTGTGTATAATAAGGCATGTAAAATTCATGTTAATGGTCCGCAGGATTCAAAATTGTGAGGTTAGTGGTCTGTGAGGTCCAAAAGGTTGGCGACCACTGCTCTAGGGCATACTAAAAAAAACAGGAGGGACACACTGCTCCATGTGCAAAAAGGCCTTACTCACAATTCCTGTAGTGTCTTCAAGAAAGGAAGTAAAGAGAAAAAATCCTTATAGGATACAGATAGCAAAAAAAAAATTTAATTTTTTTTTATCTTTCTCTACTCCAGCCATTCTCAGCCAGGGTTCTGTGGAACCAGAGCTTGAGTCCTGCGGGAATGAGTGGAAACAACGTTTCTACTGCACTTTTTTCACAGCAGGAACTCCATCCCTGTTAGCAGCCGCATCCTGCAGGCAGTGTGGGTGTGGGGTAACGTCCGTGCCAATGGGGGTCAGTCTGTAGACATTGTCCTGGCATCCCAGTGCGCCCGTCCTCACCTCCCTCGGTCCTCCTCCTTCTCCTCCAGCGGCTCATGTAACAAGGTCCCGCCTCCCAGAGTCCAGTGATAGGCAGAACAATGCCAATGTCACGACGTATATTGTAGGCGTCAGGACCTTGTTACAGGGGGCGCTGGAGAAGAAGGACCAAGGAAGGGGAGGACGGGCGCGCTGGGATGACACCTCCCCAACGTGTGGCACCTGGGGTGGACTGACCCCCGTTGGCACCAGTAAGGGTTCACTGCTGGGGGGGTTATTCTTGGGGGGGTTTGTACTGAAGGAGGAGGGGGGTGCTTTATCCTGGGGGAGTCTGTACTGATGGGGGGTTTATTCTGGGGGGGTCTGTACTGATAAATGAGGGGGTGGTTTATCCTGGGGGGGGCTTTATTCTGGGGGGTCTGTACTGAAGCAGGAGGGGGTGCTTTATTCTGAGGGGGTCTGTACTGATGGGGGGTTGCTTTATTCTGGGGGGTCTGTACTGATGGGGGGCTATTCTGGGGGGGTCTGTACTGATGGAGGAGGCAGTGGTTTATCCTGAGGGGGTCTGTACTGATGGGGGGGTGGTTTGTCCTGAAGGGGGTCTGTACTCTCAGTGGAGGGGGTGGTTTATCCTGGGGCACTGACCAAGCTGCACTGCTGGGGGCACTGACCAAGCTGCACTGCTGGGGGCACTGATCAGGCTGCACTGCTGGGGGCACTGATCAGGCTGCACTGCTGGGGGCACTGATCAGGCTGCACTGCTGGGGGCACTGATCAGGCTGCACTGCTGGGGGCACTGATCGGGCTGCACTGCTCTGAGGACATTGTGTGTGTGCGTGTGTGTGTGCGTGCGTGCGTGCGTGTGTATATACATATATACATATATATATATATATATATATATATATATTATATACACACACTTTTTTATTTTTGAGGTAGGGGCGGGAATCTTGGGTGAGTTCCCACACTTTTTTCCCAGGACTTGACCCCTGTGCGGAACCCTAAAGTTTCAGAGGTATCTAAAGGTTCCTTGAGCTGTGGCTGATTGGCTTCCCATATGATGGTGGCTGCATGGCTCCTGCACCACTTGGTAAAGCCAGCAGCATGACAGCCCTTATTTAAGCTGCCCATAATGGTGGCATTCTGACAACCAATGTAGGGTTGCATTCTTTCCACTGAACACCAATGTAAGGGACATTAATTTCCATTGACTACCCCTATGAATTGGTTTAGGTAGAGTGTTCCCAAAGACATGAAGATTATTTTAGGGGTTCCTCGGTGGTAAAATTTTGAGAAAGGCTGTTTTACTCTATCCAAAATTTTAAAAGGTTTTGCTTTAGATATACTTACATTTAAAATTTACAATGTTTGAATTACACTTTTAAAGATTTTTTTTCCAGTCTTGAAATATGTAAAAGCCACCCAAATCTCCCACTTGATCTTCTATAACTCAGCTAATTCAACAATGTCTCCAAACTGCTCTGCGGCTACGAATGTGAAGAGGGCTGTTTGACCTTCTTGGGTTGTGCATGGACCACCATTGAAAACTCCTTCCTAGTGTGGGCTGAGGTTTCCAGGTCACCTCGGATGTTGGTTCTGGAGGTTCTGCTCAGGTCAAGAAGTTCCATGCAGTGGTAGATTTGGAGCTTCTATGCTACAACAGCTGATAAGCAGAAGTCTCAGGCCTCCTACATGCACGGGGCGGCTGTAACTGTCATACTACTACTAATTATTATTATTAATGAAGCATGCTGTACAGATGTCTACCTGCATAGAAACAATGGCAAAATATTGCAAAATAAAGGCCAAAGCTTAAAACATAATAGTTTCATTAACATGTCCTACAGTTACAATATTATGAAATAACCGTCTACTTTTGTTTATGTTGACTGTCTAGATTTTATTTCTTATATTGTGCTTTTGTAAAAAAGATATAAATATTTTTGTTGGAGACTGCAATTATGCTTTGTACTGTACAATGCTAAAGAATAGGTTTGTGCTATAAAGCTTATTAGGCCCCGTTCACACTGGGGCGTTTTTCAGGCACTTTTGTGCTAAAAATAGCGCCCTTATAGCGCCTGAAAAACGACCCCCCCCCCCTCATCCATCCCAGTGGGGCAGCACGCTTGCAGGACATTACAAAATGTCCTGCAAGCAGCATCTTTGTGGCGGTGCGGTGAGCGGTGTTTACAGCGTTCCTCCACCGCCCCTGCCCATTGAAATCAATGGCAAGCGCTTCCAAAGTGGCTGCACACCGCCTTGGAAGCGCAGTGCGCCGGCACTTTTAACCCCTTTTTAACCCCTTGTGGGGGGGGGTTAAAAGCACTGTGCTCCCGTCTGCATAGCGGAGCCATAGCGGAGCCATAGCGCCACTATAACAGCGGAAAAGCACAGCTGTAACTAGCAGCGCTTTACTTTTACCGCCCGCCCACCCGCCCCAGTGTGAAAGTAGCCTTAGCCATATACAGTATGCATTTAAAGTGGTTCTAAATGCTGGAAATGTTTTGACTTCATGCATTCTATGCATGAAGATAAAAAACCATCAGCGTGCAGCTCCCCTAATACCTACCTGAGCCCCATCGTGATCCAGCAATGTGCAGAAAAGCAGCGGCTCTCCTGAGGCTCTCATTCCTCATTAGCTGAAAAACAGCAGCTGTCAATCACAGCCAGTGAGGGAGATCGGGGAATGGGACTGAGCCACACTCTGTGTGTCCCATAGACACATAGAGCGTGGCTCAGGAGCAAGCACACATGAGTGCCCCTGGAGCAAGCAGCTTACTCTGGGGACACTCAGCAAGGGGGAGGGGCCAAAAGTGCCTGCAGGGGGGCTGAGAAGAGGAGGATCAGGGCTGCTCTGTGCAAAACCACTGCATAGAGCCGGTAAGCCTGATGTATTTATTATTAAAAATATATGTATACAAGCATTTAAGACCACTTTTATAGTGATAAAAAATTATTAGCATTATTTTTAGATGTTAGAAATTAATCATTATGATCACGTGTGAAAAGGTAATACTGTAATAATAATAATGATAACAGTAATAAAAAAATAATACAAATTAAGAACTTAAAGAATTTCAGTCAAATGTCCACAAATTAAAAGTCAGCAGCTACAAAAGCTGTATTGTAAGGGTCTGCCTGATTGCATACACATTGAAAGCGTTTAGGTTTGACATCATATTATTATATGGTTTTAGTAAATCTAAGGGAAAATTGTACAAGAACATTGCATAACGCCTGGTACACACAATGAGATTATTGGACGACAGATCGTCCATTCTTTTTTCATGCTATTCTCATATTGAAAATGAAGAGTTTACTAAAGTCACGAAAATTCTCGTACAACAGAATAAAAATTTGAAAGTGATGTCATGTAATGTTTTGTGTTTTAGAAAGACAACTGTACTGATGAAACGAAAATCGTATGGTCTGTTATGGTACGAGAAAAATTGTCATGATTTTCCCATCAGATAATTTGGCATGAATTGTTGTGATCGGTACTAATGATCAGAATCAATGATCAGATTATTGTTCGATTACTTAGAAAGTGGTATTTTTCGTACGATTTTCTGATCGGGTGTACAGGCCATTACTTTTAAAGTGGTAGTAAACTCTGTACTAGCACTTGTACCTACAGTCATGCCTATAATAAGGCTTACCTGTCAGTACTGTGAACATCTCCTAAATTTGCACCATGCATGCAGCCAATGACATCAGCTTACAGTGCCGGACCTTCAGAGCCCGTGCCGGAAACTGCGCCACTCATGTAGCCAGAGGCCGCAAACCTGGAAGGAAGACGGGGGGGAAGATTTCAGCCATCTCAGCAGTGACATCATGATGCTGGAGGGCTTTGTACTCAGGTAAGTCTATCATAATGTGCTAGCATGGGATGCATACTAGCACATTATGACAATGCCTTGCAGGGAATTTTTTTTTTTTAATCACCGGCGGTTTACAACGACTTTAAGGAGATTGTACAGAGATTGCATAGTGATGGCTAGCTTTAATCCATAGAGATAGCTGGGAACAATGCTAACACTCAGCAAAGATAGACAGCACAGGAAGTTATCAGCTCCTAGGATTTCTGGCAGGATCAGGATGGTTTTCTTGTGCTTGTCAGACAGATATAACAAAAAGCTAAGTAATGCTACAGTTAATAGTTAAAAATGGTACAAAAAAAAGACATACATGCTCATTGTAACGGCTCATTCAGATCTGCAGCAGCCCTTGCCACCCCTTTAGAAAAGTAATCTGGGCAGATCGCTTTTCAGAGGCATTTGACAGACAGTAAGGAGGAGATATGTCACCTCATTGCCACCTTTTTTAACCCCCGAAAATGTTGACTTAACGCACCGCTTGAATGGTACCGCACGCCAATTGCGACATGCCATTTAGTTTGCTTTGCACCCCATGTACAGCGGATGCATACCCTCCTTTAGGTGGGCATTTGGAGGGGTGACAAAACCTTTTTTTTTCCGCCCCCTGGCCACACATCTGAAGGAGCCCTTAGGGTTTACATACTTAAAAGAAGATGATTGCATATGATCCCCCTTCCATAATACAAAGCTATTAAGAACAGGATGCAACAAAGTAACAATCCCTGATCAAACAGCCCCTACAGGAAACATGCTTGCATGAAACTACAAATGAAATGCTAGCAGGGCACATTTCCAGACAAAGACTTTTCATAATGGCACCAGGAATATTTCTTTGTTTTGTGTGTTTAAAATTCAAAGCTAGCCCAGGATCCCTTGATTAAGCCCAGACCCAGCTCCCTGCAACTTCTCCCCTACTCTACAGTTCAGCCTCAGCAGCCCAGCAAAATAATAAGGCAGTTAGCACCCAGATCATGATGACATCAAAGTGAAGAAGTAGCAATGGTTACCTTGTCTCCTGGGGGTGGAAGCCTTTTTGGAGCAGAAAGTAAATCCAAAGCAAAGAGCCAGCAGCAGTAAACACATCCAGGTGGGATTTCTGAGCAGATCCATCTGGATAACAGATTTAGAGGGGGGGGGGGGGGGGGGCAATGAAAAAATAAAAAGCGGATTTGATAGAAAGAAGAAGTGTGAGAAGAATGCAGAGGATCCCCAGTGTGTGACCCGCACAGGATCCCGACCAGCAGTGGTGGGAGAGGGTGGTCAGGGACCCAGTAGATGGAACACGTGAGGGAGGGGGGTCGGGGGAGGCAGCCTAGGAGGGGCTCCCAGTCCCATCACATCCTACAAACTGCAATTTACAACCGAGTGTCTCTCCAAAGAACACCCATTCCCTCCCACACCCCAAATACTCCCAGCATCTCCTCAACTGCTACTGCTGACCCCTCCTTCCCTGAGCAGAAGAAAGGACAGTTGGAGATAAGAAGATCACCGGGAATTAGGAATCTCCCAGATGGACATCGCTCCAGCCACTCAGACTAATAAGGAACACATAGGGATTAGGAGGCACGAGAGACAAACAAGAGGGGGGGGGGGTCACCTCTCCCATCCATGGACGATCCCTACACATCGCGTGTCAGCCTGATCCCTGCATAGCGGAGAGCAACTTCTATGGCTTTCACTATAGAGGACGGGGGAGGGATGACATGCCAGGGCTGCCTGCAACTTACATCAACTCAGCCTTTCCCTCATCTACATGCAGGCTGACCACAAGAGCTTACACTTCAATATCCGTGCCAGGGCTCTGGGATTGTCTGTATGTTATACCTATATGTCATCTATTTATCAGTAAAAGCCTCTTAATGAATTATCTGACATGCAATCAGCTATCTATCTAACCTTCTATCCATCCTACACCTAATATTAATCAATGTATCAAATATCAATCCGTCAATTATCGATTCTATCTATCCTCCACCAAATATTAACCAGTAAATGATCTATCTATCTATTACTATCTATCTATCTATCTATCTATCTATCTATCTATCTATCTATCTATCTATCTATCTATCTAATCTATCTATCTATCTATCTATCTATCTATCTATCTATCTATTTATCTATCTATTTATCTATCCTTCTATCTATCTATTTATTCTACTCCTTTGAAACATCTCATATCAGTCAATTAATTAGCATAACCATTTATTTATGTAATTGTTCATCTATCCATCCTACAGCATATATTAATCAATATATCAAATATCAATCAGTCAATTATCGATTCTATCTATCCTCCACCAAATATTAACCAGTAAATGATCTATCTATCTATCTATCTATCTATCTATCTATCTATCTATCTATCTATCTATCTATCTATCTATCTATTTATCTATCCTTCTATCTATCTATCTATCTATCTATCTATCTATCTATCTATCTATCTATCTATCTATCTATCTATCTATCTATCTATCTATCTATCTATCTACCCTTCTATCTATCTATCTATCTATCTACCCATCTATCTACCCTTCTATCTATCTATCTATCTATCTATCTATCTATCTATCTATTTATTCTACTCCTTTGAAACATCTCATATCAGTCAATTAATTAGCATAACCATTTATTTATGTAATTGTTCATCTACCTAACATCAGTCAGCCAATTAATTAATATAATTTATAAAGTATCCCAAATGTATATAGTATATATCTATCCTATTACCTATCATTTGCATCTATCTATCTATCTATCTATCTATCTATCTATCTATCTATCTATCTATCTATCTATCTATCTATCTATCAGCTATTATTTTCCAGTCTCTTTTTACTATATCTGGCCATCTACATGAATCTTTCTTCTATTATGTATAAGTAATCTATAGTTTGCCAAACATCAGACAGTGAATTCATTATTCTATTATCTATGTCACATTAGTCAGCCAATTACACCATCAATTGATTGAATTTCTTTCTTTCACAGGTGACAAGGTGTAATTCAACTGCCAATAGGTCTTTCTTGCAGGGCATCTTACAATAACCATGCATGCTTGGTTCAGCTGATTATGCATACTTATGTCTATAGAGGATAAAGACATGCCCGACGATAATGCTCTCAGGGAAAAAAATCCAATGGAGCTAATTAATCATTCCCACCTTACGTCTGTGAATACACACAGCGATGGACTGCTGACATTGGTTCAGATCTTACTGATCGGGACTGGTCTGATATTTGGGCCAACATTAAATCTAGTTCATGTAACATGCTGGCAAATGAAACCAGGTACAAAGTCCTAACATGCTGGTACATGATCCTGTTAGGGCTAACCACTATATTTTATTTATTTATTTTTATTTTAGGTACTTCTATAGCGCTGTCAATTTACGCAGCGCTTTACATATACATTGTGCATTCCCATCAGTCCCTACCCTCAAGGAGCTTACAATCTAAGGTCCCTAACTCACATTCATACACATACTAGGGCCAATTTAGACAGGCTCTAGTTAAACTACCAGCATGTCTTTGGAGTGTGGGAGGAAACCGGAGTACCCAGAGGAACCCCATGCAGACACAGGGAGAACATGCAAACTACCTGATTACTCACCCCTTTGTTTTCTGGGATGTGGACATCTAGATAATGGTGTACTTCACTTATCTGGTACCTGGGACAGATACATTTTTAATACCCCTCCCCCCATACAAAGGAAATTATTTTGCAATAAAGAAGCAGCAGGATGAGCGTGCTGAATGGTGCGTGTGGCCACATTGCGCATTGGGAAAGGTTTAAAGGGGCATGGTAAAATAAAATCTGAGTCTACAGAGTGCAGCAATCAAGAGTATGTCATACTGAGCCCAATGCACAGAATGCAGTGATCAGGGGTATGAAATGTACAACATAATGTCTACAGTGCTGGACACAGGAGTGTGTATCACTGAGAGTACAGGGCTAAGGCGTGTGCAATACAGAGACTGTAGGGATCAGGTCAGGAGTACATAACACAGAGAGTGTAGGGATCAGGTCAGGAGTACATAATACAGAGAATGCAGGGATCAGGTCAGGAGTACATAACACAGAGAGTGCAGGGATCAGGTCAGGAGTACATAACACAGAGAGTGCAGGGATCAGGTCAGGAGTACATAACACAGAGAATGCAGGGATCAGGTCAGGAGTACATAACACAGAGAGTGCAGGGATCAGGTCAGGAGTACATAACACAGAGAGTGCAGGGATCAGGTCAGGAGTACATAACACAGAGAGTGCAGGGGTCAGACATTCACAATGCAGAGAGTGCAGGGGTCAGGCCAAGAATGTGCATTTGCAGAAAATGCAGGGGTCATGAATGCATATTGCACAGAGTGCAGGGGTCAGTACAGTCAAGCACTGGTCTACTGTCTCCCATACCTCAGAGGTGAATATATATTGTGGGCATGGTTGAGGAGCAGCTCCAACCCCAAAACTAAGACGTTAATATTTTCCTACACAGACCCCCAGTTATTGTTTGTGGAAGATAAATTGAGGTATGTACAGGCACCTCTAGGTTGTTACTTAAAAAGGCTGGTCATTCCTTTTTTTTTTGATCAGCCACTAGCCTAATAAAAAAAAAAAAAGCAAATGGATTCCCCATCCACACAAGCAAGGTGGGTGTATGGAAGAATCCTCCCTGTTATTGACTGACAGTGGTGACTTCTCAGATGTCAGAATACACTGATAAGCGATGCATCTGATTGGCTGCAGCCTGTGATTAAGACATTTTTTCTAACATTCCCGTTTGACAGAAGTCAATCGAGAACAGCCATAAATGGATCAAAATTAATCTGGTCCCTGCTGAACTGACAGAATTTCAAAGCATCTATGGCCAGCTTAATTTTATTTAAACAACCAGTCTACTGCCTCCCAAACCTCAGAGGTGCACATGTAGATATGGTTGAGGAGCATCCCCAACCTCCATACTAGGAAGCTATTATTTTCTTAAACAGATCTCCAGATTGTCCTTGTGGAAAATAACCATCCAAAAATGCATCAGTGGGAGTCTCATATATAGAAAGTAGTGCTTACCCTGTAATCAAAAAATCAAGTATTGCAGAGAAAGAAAAACAAAATATGCTGCCACACCAGCCTTATGGATCAACTATTATTTATTGGAAGAAATTTATTCAGAATGACAAAGCCCATGCCTTCTATCCCAGATCTCCCTACCTCCAAAACCAAAGTGTCCTCCTACCCCCTCACCCACCAAGGAATCACCCCAGACCTGGATGCCCACCTACCTATCTGGACCTACCAATGGCCCACTACTCTAATGGTGGGAGGGAAGTGTCCCAGGGAGCTGAGACCCCTCACTGCCCCCCTACCGATAGGCATCCAGGTCTGGGGTGGTTCCTTGTGGAAGATAAAATAAGGTATGTGCAGGCGCATCTAAGTGTTTCCTGAGTAACCTTGTCCAAGCAACCGGTCTACTGCCTACCATTCCTCAGAGGTACATATCAGATTGTGGGTATAGTTGAGGGGAAGCCCAACCTCTATACTATAAGCCAATATTTCCCTACACAGATCTCCAGATTGTCCTCATGGAAGACAAAACGTGGTACATGCAGGCACTCTCTAGGTTGTTACTTGAGTCACTTTGTTCAATTGACTGGCCTACTGCCTCTCATCCTCAGAGGTGCACAGAACATTGTGGGTGTGGTTGAGGAGCAGCTCCAACCTCTAGACTAGGAATTCATTATTTTCCTGTACAAATCTCCTAGAATGTCCTTATAGAAGATAAAATGAGGTATGTGCAAGCACCTCTAGGTTGTCACTTAAATAACCTTATCCAAGTGACTGGTCTACTACCTAGCTTCAGAGATGCACATCACATTGTGGCTATGGTTGAGGAGCAGTTCCTACCTCCAAATTAAAGCGGACCTTCTCCCTGGTATGACTTCCTCTCTCCTCTGATTTCTCTCACTCCCTTTTACACAACTGTATACACATGCCACGGGATCTATATGACCTGGCAGAGCCACGCAGCATATCTCTGAATGCGTGGAATCCCGTGAACCTCCACCCTGCATATGTGCAGAAAGCAGCAGGTTTCTACCAGTCTATAAGATGCAATTTCTTCAATAGACTTGGCAAAGACTCATGGCTAGAGTTGAGCGAACACCTGGAAGTTCGGGTTCTGCTGGTCCGTCCGAACCTCGGGACAAAGTCCGGGTCCGGGTCCGGACGGAACCCGAACGATCGCACGGACAACGAACCCCATTGAAATCAATGGGGACCCGAACTTTTAGGCACAAAAATGGCTGTAGGAAAGTCCTGGAAAGCCCCAGAGGGCTGCAAAAGGAAGTAAAATGGGGGTAAGGGTAGGGCAAGCACCCTACAAAAGAATGGGGACAGGGAAATAACTTTAAATATTTTTAAAAAAATAAAAACATAAAAAAAGCAAAAATGGAGGTGAATGTGGATCATCTTCAAACTGTGTCTGAAAAGTATTAATGAACGGTAGAAGCCATATAACTGTTCTAAAATCATCTTCAAACTAGGGCAAGTGCCCTACAAATAAATGGGGATAGGGAAAATAAATTAAAATCAAGTAAAATAACGGGAAGGGGGGTGGATGTGGAGTAGGAGCCTAGAGGTTGACTAGGCCGTGACCGTGGCAGTGTAGGTGGAAGTGGCGGTGGTAGAGGAGTAGGAGGAGGTAGCCAACATGGTTTTTTTTGTATTGAGGCCTATTCAAAAAAAGAAGTATATGAATGGCTGTGTGAGTCCGGTCTAAATGTTTATTCTGCACAAGGTAG
>BLSH010399570.1:816642-827866 GCA_018402905.1 Glandirana rugosa
GTTCGAAACTATGTCATTACCCACTTCGGTCATGACATGTCTTACCGTAAAAAAAGTCCACATGAAACTCTTCGTAATACCGTTTTATGTTGGGACTGTTCTCTACTGCAATCACACCAAGGTCACACTATCGGTTCTCATTTAATGTTATTAAGGACCAGTACACTAGTCTTTAAGATTGTAGAAGGTTATAGATAAGGAAAAACACTATTACAACAAAATAGACACTTTTTCTGTATGGACCAACTAAACATAGTGGACAAATTGATCATCTCTAGGCGCGATATCTGCTTTCTGCAGATGTCGCGCCTAGAGTTAGAGGCCAGCGCGCAGGGGGCGTGTTAGGGGGCGGACGTCAATAGACGTCGTCCCGGAGATTGAGATCCGCGCTGTAGACGTCTTTCGTCTATAGCGCGGATCTCTACTAGTTAAACAGGTGATACAAATCAACCAGGTATGTCTTTTTCACAGATAAAACAACATTATCACAAAAAGGAATAGATATTGGAAGATGTTAGAATTTCTGATCACATGACCAGGAATTATTGTAATTTACTCTTGGCTATCACACTGGAACCACACTAACGTCATCTCTTGTCAGGGTTGTATTTTGCCATAATGCTTCTCAAAGTACACCTGAAAAAAATGCCATTCTGTACAGTACTGGCTTCACCCATTACTGTATCAAAGCTTGATTAAATGAAGGGGCTTTTTAATAGATCAACAAGCAGACATCAAAAACAAATTCATTACAAAAATAAGAAAATATTTTATTTTACATACAGTATCTCACAAAAGTGAGTACACCCCTCATATTTTTGTAAATATTTTATTATATATTTTCATGTGACAACACTGAAGAAATGACACTTTGCTACAATGTAAAGTAGTGAGTGCACAGCTTGTATAACAATGTAAATTTGCTGCCCCTTTAAAATAACTCAATGCACAGCCATTAATGTCTAAACCGCTGGAAACAAAAGTGCGTACACCCCTAAGTAAAAATGTTCCAAATTGGGTCCAATAAGCCATTTTCCCTCCCCGGTGTCATGTGACTCGTTAGTGTTACAAGGTCTCAGGTGTGAATGGGGAGCAGGTGTGTTAAATTTGTTATCACTCTCACTCTCTCATACTTTTCACTGAAAGTTCAACATGGCACCTTATGGCAAAGAACTCTCTGAAGATCTGAAAAAAGAACTGTTGCTCTACATAAAGATGGCCTAGGCTATAAGAAGACTGCCCAGACCCTTAAACTGAGCTGCAGCATGGTGGTCAAGACCATACAGCAGTTTAACAGGACAGGTACCACTCAGAACAGGCCTCGCCATGGTCGAAGTTGAGTGCACGTGCTCACATATCCAGAGGTTGTCTTTGGGAAATAGACGTATGAGTGCTGCCAGCATTCCTGCAGAGGTTAAAGGGGTGGGGGTCAGCCTGTCAGTGCTCAGACCATACGCTGCACACTGCATCAAATTGGTCTGCATGGCTGTCGTCCCAGAAGGAAGCCTCTTCTAAGGATGATGCACAAGAAAGCCTGCAAACAGTTTGCTTAAGACAAGCAGATGAAGGACATGGTTAACTGGAATCATGTCCTGTGGTCTGATGAGACCAAGATAAACTTATTTGGTTCATATGGTGTCAAGCGTGTGTGGCGGCAACCAGGTGAAGAGTACAAAGTTTTGCCTACAGTCAAGCATGGTGGTGGGAGTGTCATGGTCTGGGGCTGCATGAGTGCTGTCGGCACTGGGGAGCTACAGTTCACTGAGGGCACCATGAATGCCAACATGTACTGTGACATACTGAAGCAGAGCATGATCCCCTCTCTTCGGAGAATGGGCCGCAGGGCAGTATTCCAACATGATAACAACCCCAAACACACCTCCAAGATGACCACTGCCTTGCTAAAGAAGCTGAGGGTAAAGGTGATGGACTGGCCAAGCATGGCTCCAGACCTAAACCCTATTGAGCATCTGTGGGGCATCCTGAAACGGAAGGTGGAGGAGCGCAAGGTCCTAACATCCACCAGCTCTGTGATGTCGTCATGGAGGAGTGGAAGAGGACTCCAGTGGCAACCTGTGAAGCTTTGGTGAACTCCATGCCCAAGAGGGTTAAGGTAGTGCTGGAAAATAATGGTGGCCACACAAAATATTGACACTTTGGGACCAATTTGGACATTTTCACTCTGGGGTGTACTCACTTTTGTTGCCAGCGGTTTAGACATTAATGGCTGTGTGTTGTTATTTTAAAGGGACAGCAAATTTACACTGTTATACAAGCTGTACACTCACTACTTTATATTGTAGCAAAAGTGTCATTTCTTCAGAGTTGTCACATGAAAAGATATAATAAAATATTTATAAAAATGAGAGGGGTGTACTTACTTTTGTTGTAGTTCCATTTCAGACAATAAAACCTGTAAGCAGGTTCTTGTAAAGTATTATTATGTTATGCTAAGTGTTTTGTTTCTAAGTTAATATGCGTTGATAATACTATATATTGTAATGTGGGTTAATTTTACTGTTTAGTTATGCTGCCCTGCAGAGTTGGTAAATCTGTAGAAACATGGGTTAACAGCATCACAGATTTCAACGTACTATATTTATTTATATATGCTCACATTATAGCTAAAATGACTCTGAAATTCAAGACATAGCTGGGTGTAGTAAGATGTCCGCTGCCGCCTTCTGACTGCAGGTGTTCTGTCAGATTATGAAACCTGGTAGCGGTTGATCGCATGCGCAGCTGACAGAATGTCACTTCCACTACCTAATTTGGCGGGTCGCCGATTCTGACAACACTGTCTTATTTTTAAAAACAAACATACAGAAACGTGTCATCGCCCTGTGGTATCTCTAGTTTTTCTTAACTTTACATCAATTTAATGTCAAAACTTTTCATAAATCATTGAAACTACAGAAGAAAAAGATTTGAGGGTGCGCATATCAGGTGTTTACAAAATGAGTGTCCAGACAATGGGGAATAGTAAACAGAATTCTAGGATGCATCACTAGAGGGATCAAACCAGGAGGAAGGAGGTCCTGATTTCCCTATATAGATCTTTAGCTTAACCCCAGGGCTGGTGCAAGGATTTTTGACACCCTAGATGAAACCTCATTTTGACGCCCCTATTGGCTCAACCCCTGACTCCACCCCCTTTGTCCTGCCCATGTATATGCTGTCAGTAGGGCAGAGGTTGGTGCCAGTAGGGCAGTGGACGGTGCCAGTAGGGCAGAGGATAGTGTCAGTAAGACACCTAACACCACCTTTCTTCTTTCGAGCACTACACTTACACTGTGACACAGTGGTGGATCAACAGCGACCGGGTACCCTAGGCGGCAGTGTGCCCTAGGCAGCCGCCTACTCCCACTAGTGGTAGAGCCGGCCCTGCTGAACCCCATTTAGAGGTGTCTAGTTCTGGAAACCTCGCTTACAATAAGATATTGATAAAATAGAACGAGTCCAGAGACAAGTAACAAAAATGGTGACAGGTCTGAGGGATAAAACATATCAGAAGAGACTTCAGGAACATAATATGTACAGTCTGGAGGAAAAAAGGGAGATGGGAGACATGATTGAAACCTTTAAATACATCAAGGGGGTGAATAAGGATCAGGAGGGCAGGATTTCAATATGAAGCCAAGATCAAGAACATGGGGACATGACCTCAAAACTAGCAGGAGAAAAGTTCAAAACTAATCTTAGAAAGTATTATTTTACTGTAAGGGTAGTTGATACGTATACATCAATGCAATAAATGTGCTTAAATCTTATAATAATTTAAAAGTCCATTTCCCAATATAAATTTAAATTGTGGAAGAAGTCCAAAAATGGTAACAAACTCTTTATATTGAGGAACTTCACTTATGGAACGCCAAATTTTCTCTTGTATACACTCAAGTGAAAACACACTCCACCACCTAAGGCCTCATTCGTACTTGCCTATAGGGGCAGACTACAAATTCCTGCGGGGGACTCAGCAAGTTGTTTGTGAACAGCTGCAGGCAGAAAGCCCTATAAAAAGCAATGAGAGTCTGACAGCTCCTGCAGCCATTTACATTCTACTGCATATGCAGCGATTTCCTGTGGATAATTGGTCCATTTTGTAAATGGCTGCGTAGACTGCCCCTGCTGCTGCGTGCAAGAACATGTAAATGGCTGCGATTAGATGTGGAAGCTGGCAGCCTCCCATTGCTTTCAGTGGGGCTGCCTCCCACACCTAATCATGGGAACTCATGCTGGGGTTCTTACATCTAATAGGATGCAGGGTGCATTCACAGGTGTGACTGTACCCTAAGGCTAGGTTCACACCACATGCGGTGGGATGGCATTGAATGGCTATTCCAGGGCAGTCCCACCCCATGGCAAGACCAAATGCCTTGTCTCCCTATCTGTCTGGTTCACCCCACCGGCATGCAGTACTTTTTTCAGTGCAGAACAGTGCGAGGGAATCCAATGGCTCGCAATTGAAATGTTTGTGTGACATCTCAGTAAAGTTTGTTTAAAAAAACTAACCGTGTGATGCGCCGAGATCAGCCTTACAATGCAGCGGCTGGTGTAAACAAGCCCTAAAGCTGCCACTACCAGTATACACAGTTATATAAAGAGAAATACTGCGCTTTACTTAGCGTAAACCTTCAAAAGGTATTAAATGTGTGTATAAATTGTTGCTGCTGCTTCATAAAAAAAATATAAAAAACATCAAAACACTGTGAAGTGCATTAATATTATATCATAATAGTATAAAGTGCATCATTGTTCAATCAAGATAAAAGTGCATCAATGTTAATAGTGCAAAAACAGCTGCATTGAAACATATGAAGTGCAAGTGCTAAAGCCCAAAAAGATTGAAAAATTGTTGAGAAGAACAATGTTCCCAAGAATAGAGTTGAGCGGACACCTGGATGTTCAGGTTTGGCGGGTTCGGCCAAACTGCGCGACAAAGTTCGGGTTCGGTACCGAACTTGACCCCGGACCCGAACCCCATTGAAGTCAATGGGGACCCGAACTTTTCGGCACAAAAATGGCTGTAAAAAAGTCCAGGAAAGTGCTAGAGGGCTGCAAAAGGAAGTAAAATGGGGGTAAGAGTAGGACAAGTGCCCTACAAAAAATGGGGATAGGAGAAAATAACTTAAAATCAAATAAAAATAGGAAGGGGGGGTGGATGTGGAGTAGGAGCCTAGAGGTTGACTAGGCCGTGATCGTGGCAGTGTAGGTGGAAGTGGCGGTGGTGGAGGAGGAGGTAGCCAACACTTTTTGTTATTTGTTTTTTTTCTAATTTGGGTAGCCCCCAAAATATTGAGGCATATTCAAAAAAACAAGTATACCAATGGCTGTGTGAGGCCAGTCTAAATATCTATTCTGCAGGACTTCTCACAGGAGCAGCAGGAACCTCTCCCTATAGAACTAGGAGATTATTTTAGAACAATAATCTGTCCCTTACAGCACCAGCAGGAACCTCTCCCTATAGAACTAGGAGATGATTATAGAACAATAATCTGTCCCTTACAGCAACAGCAAGAACCTGACCCTATAGCAGTAGGCGATGATTTTAGAACAATAATCTGTCCCTTACAGGAGCAGCAGGAACCTGACCCTATAGCAGTAGGCGATGGTTTTAGAACAATATTCTGTCCCTTACAGCAACAGCAGGAACCTCTCCCTATAGCACTAGGAGATGATTTTAGAACAATAATCTGTCCCTTACCACAACAGCAGAAACCTGACCCTATAGAACTAGGAGATGATTTTAGAACAATAATCTGTCCCTCAAAGCAGTAGACTCTACCTAGTCCAGTATCAGATCGTTCTGTAATGCAGGATGAGATCTGCAATCTGTCCCTCAAAGCAGTAGTAGTAGTAATCTCTACCTAGTCCAGAATCAGATCGTTCTGTAATGCAGGGTGAGATGTTACTATATCTGCAATCTGTCCCTCACAGCGCCGGCAGCATCCTCTCCCTACACAAGCCTGAGAGCATGTGACATGCAGCACTACGTGACTCGAGCTTATACAGAGGCTGGGTCACATGATGCACTGACCAATCACAGCCATGCCATTAGTAGGCATGGCTGCGATGGCTTCTAAGGGCAAACCAGTGAAACGCTTGTTGATTGGCTGCCCTGCAGCTATTCAACAGGCAGGATAAAATACCCGAACCCAAACTTTTTTTCAAATGTCTGGGTTCGGGTCTGGGTCACGGACACCCCAAAGTTCGGTACGGACCCGAACTTTACAGTTCGGGTTCGCTCAACTCTACCCAAGAAGTCTCTCTCTTCCTTCACCAATATCACAGCGTGTAAACATGCACACACTGAGGCTGACCAGCTGTATCTTATCCAATCCGCCTGTGTAATAACCACAAAATCACTGGTGTCTCCATACTTTCTTCAGAGAGCAATGCTCATAACATGGGGGGGGGGTAAAAAGAAAGAAAACACCTCATAGTGCATCACTTTAAAACATCCAGACTTTAATTCTAATAAAAATGCGCTTACATATAAAACAAAAATCAACAGCCATTTAAATCCACAATGTCGCTGACTGTGAACAAGTCAGGAAGTGACGAAATGTTAGGGCTGTGGCCATACGATGACTCTGCTGAACAGCAGGAGCTGGGGATGCCGCAGTGATATGTGAGAGAGCGACAGTCTGATACCAGCTATGCACCAAGCGACGTTGTGGATTTAAATGGCTGTTGATTTTTGTTTTATATGTAAGTGCATTTTTATTAGAATAAAGTCTGGATGTTTTAAAGTGATGCACTATGAGGAGTTTTCCTTCTTTTTACCCCCCCCCATGTTATGAGCATTACTCTCTGAAGAAAGTATGGAGACACCAGTGATTTTGTGATTATTACACAGGCGGATTGGATAAGATACAGCTGGTGAGCCTCAGTGTGTTCATGTTTACACGCGGTGATATTGGTGAAGGAAGAGAGAGATTTCTTGGGAACATTGTTTGTTCTTCTCAACAATTTTTCAATCTTTTGGACTTTAGCACTTGCACTTCATATGTTTCAATGCAGCTGTTTTTGCACTATTAACATTGGTGCACTTTTATCTTGATTGAACAATGATGCACTTTATACTATTATGATATAATATTAATGCACTTCACAGTGTTTTGATTAGTACGATTAGCGCTGCTGAAACCTAGGTAGATTGGTGTTTTCATGTTTTTTATATTTTTAGTATACCCAGTTAGTTAGTTTGTGCCATGCATATACAGAATAGACAAACTCCAGTGCACCTAGGTGACTCTTCTTTTCCTGACTCAGTGTTTCTGGAGCGGGAGAAAAAAGGTATTATTTCCATGATTTATACAACCCTTTTATCTTGTATACAGGCCCCAGATTTACTCCCTTGTAGAGATAAGTGGGAACAAGATGTTGGGCAGATCGATGGAGAGCAGTGGGAACAGATATTGGCAATGGAACCCTTAGTCTCAGTGTCTGCTGCTCATAAGTTGTCGCATCTTTTTGTCCTGCATCACACCTATAGGATCCCGACACAATTGCATGCCTGGGGTAGAAAAGATTCCCATATTTGTCCCAAATGTCAAATTCACCCTGGGGATTTCTTTCATATGTTATGAAAGTGCCCTAAAATCACGAGATACTGCACTGATATTATAACAACTATTAATACTACGTATCAAGTACAACTGACAGTGGATCCGTTGGCATGTTTGTTGGCAAGTTTGGATGAAGAACTATACCATCCACATATTTACATAGCAATAATTTGCCTTTTATATCTAGCTAAAAAGTTAATTGCGAAAATGTGGATTTCTCCACGCTCCCCTACAAGGGCACAATGGATCCTCTCTGTGAATAATATACTTACCAGAGAAAAATACACGTATTATCATAGGAAATCCCCCTATGAATTTGAAGGTATTTGGAGTTATTGGTTGAATACTCGAGGACTGGCCCCACCTAGGCTTGTATTAGCTAGATTGCTCTGCAACTAAGACAACTACAAGTATTTTGTAAAGCAGGAATGAAAAAATGACAATATAGCGAGTGATGTATTGAAATGGGTGTGTAGCATTCCAGTGAGAAAGTCTAGTTACCTATTTGTTTTATTTGTTCTGTTATCTAATGCTGTACAAATGCTTCCCTATAGAGGGTACTTAGTAACAGTTTACTCCAGTCAAGTGCAAATTTTACATTCTAGACGAACTTGAGTGCAGAGACTGTGCGATATGCTTCAATTGAAACTATGGAATAGAAGTATATAATTGACTTGTTGATAACTTGCCTGGATTTAAATGGTAAACTATATTTGTACTCTGTTACCTACCGATTGCTTTTCAATAAAAAAAAATTGTGATTAAAAAAAAAAAGGTGCCCTGGATGGCAGGTATGGCAGGTATATATCACCTTATTTTATGGAGTGGACAAAGGGAGATTCATTCCCTGCATGACTCAGTGTGATGGCTGCTGCTACTACTAATGCTGCTCTGTATTTGGGATTTTGTCTGCTCTATGGACATTATGCAATTGAAGATAAGCAAGTATCTTTTGTGTTCAGGACTTTGCTAAGGTGGTAAGAAGCACTGTTTATGTTCATTTTGATGTAACTGAAGAAAAATCTGCTAAGATTAAAAAAAGAAAAAAAAAAGCCCTAAAGGGGTTTGCCAATGAAAATTGAATATATAAAATGTGTATTTGGGACCCATTCTTTTGTCTCTACTTCCACATCCATCCTGCTAGAGTAGGCATAAGAGTATAATGAAGCCAAAATATGCACAATAGAATTCAGTTTTTATATTGTCTGTCACTCTTACAGATATACAGCTGTCTTGGATAAAAAAAAGACTATAGACATATACGGCAGGAAACCATATTGGGAGGGAAATGTAATATATATATATTTACAAATGCTATTATAATGTGTCTCTCAAAATGTTCAGAAGTAATAGTACAACATACATGCACACACAGATGACACAATACATGTACAAAAATATGATGACTCTTCCAGTACCACTCAAATAATTAAACTTTTTTTTTTTTTTCAAATATTGCTTATTAAAATCACATTTTGTAGGAATAAGCAGAGCACTGCTTTAATATTTTCAGTAAAAAAACGACCTTTTTCTTGTGTGTGAGACAAGCATCTACTCGCTAGGACAAGTCCCTGTACACATGGCCTGTATGCATTGGTCTGTTTTCCAACATTAAACATATGAATTTTACTGAATAGGATAAAAGAACTGCGCAACGGAAAACAAATAAACGTGGCTGTGTGTGGCTGCTGGTAAATAATCACAGATTGTGAAAAAATTGTGAAAGTAATAAATGTTTGATGCGCTAACACACAATATTAATAGGTGGAAGCACGTTCTCCCTTATCTGTCCAAGAGACTGGTACCTATTCACCTGCTGACTATTACTCAATAGGAATGCAATATGCCTATAAGAGTGAAATAGTGCACCACACCCTATATGTAAATACCTGTTGACATGGGGGAAAATAAAACATGCATGCCTTCCAAGCAATTGATATAAATGTTAAATGCAAACAATGCACATGATTTCATAAATTGCAAATATAAAGTGCAATTATTAGTGCAAATAAGGTGACAAGAAAAATATATAGGAAAAATAAAGGAACAGTGTCTCTGTGCAAAAGAAGTCTTCTAAGATCCTGTCACTTTAAATTGAAGTGAATATAGAGCTCCAAAGACTATGAATGTCCCAGTGATGGTTCTCTCATTCCAGACTGTGATAGATAAAAGGCCTTCACCAACGCACCCAGTGATATATCCTACTCACTGGATGTTATTGTTAAGAATCAGTAGAAATTCACCCCTCCCAAAAGGTACAACAAATGGGACACAAAACACAAAAAAAAACATTGCCTCTCCTCCTCGGCCTGGTTCTGTCCCATCAGAAGGCAATATTCTAGAATATATTATATATATTTAATATATTTTATGCATATTGTTACTTATGATGACAGGAGTTCCAGCAGTTACTTAAGTGATACCCAGGACTCCCCTTCTCTGCATCCCCAGCAGTGACTTTAAAGTTTATGTATGGAGATAAAGAGAAGGGTGGAAGAGCTAGGCCAACACAGACAGTAACTGGACACTGCCAGTAGAGGAGGGGGCTTTGACTTGCCGGCTTTCCCGGAGTAGTCACATCTTCTATCAAGTTCAAATGCACATTGCAAGTGAATAAAAAATAAATGATGTAATTGAGAAAACCAGTGTAAGCAAGCATCTTAAAGGAGAAGTACAGTCAAAGCTTGTTTGGCTGTACTTCTCCAGTGTATCACAGGAGTGCAGTTCGTTCTACACTCCTGTGACCCATTTTCTGAAGCCTGCTGTTAGCTGACATCACAGAGCCGGTCCAGGCTTGGAAAACATTGCGACCATATGGTTGGGACCTACCCACATGCCTGGACCAACATCTGGCTCAGCCTCTCAGCAAGCCACTGAGAGCCTGAGTATGCCGTAACTGTCTCCTCCACAGCCCAGCGCTCCACTGAGCATAGGGGGGGGGGAGCATATAGCCCTGACTGACAGTCACCAGCTCTTTACCCAGGGAGCTCTGAGAATCGAGTGATCGGTGGTGTTTGATCACTCAGTTCTCAGAGTTTGAGCCGGGGGGGAGACAGATTGTCCAGGATCCCAGAGTAACCAGCATGACAAAATACTTGACAAGAGATAAAAAAATAAACAAAAAGCTGGTTTAAGTGTCCAGCATCTACCAAAGATTTAAAGCAGGGTTTCGGCCGAGATAAGACTTTTAAGATAAAAAATACCTCTAGAATGCTCATGCCTCATGCAATGTAACAAAGGTATGCTGTAAACTATGCCCAGTTTTCTATTTGTGCAGCATCGTTTTCTTACTTTGTGATGTTCATGCACAGCGTGGCCATCTCCAGTGTGGGCATCTGAAGCAGTGGTGTCCTTCCTGGATTCTGTGCATGCTGGCTACCCAGCATGCACCTGCCAATCTCGCGCATGTGCAGTGCGTTGCAGTCTTGGTCAGCTTGACATGGCACGGCTTCAGAAACATTTAACATTGGCTTCAATGGAAAAATCTTAGTCAGCTTGACATGGCACTGGAGCAATGTCATGCTGACCAAGATTTTCCATAGACGCCAATGTTAAATGTTACTGGAGCCGTGCCATGTAAAGCTGACCAAGATTTTCCATAGACGCCAATGTTAAATGTTGTGGGTGCAGTGCCATGTCAAGCTGACCAAGAT
>BLSH010399570.1:850374-880697 GCA_018402905.1 Glandirana rugosa
GGGTTGACACGTGTCTCCCTCTATCTATACTCCTTCTTTCCTCCTAGTTGGACACACATTCCCTGTTATACAACTACCTTCCTGGTGGGGTCGTACTACCTGGATGGCCTTTAGAAGCAATTTTGATTTGATACTCATTGGTTTAGCCTCACATTCTGTTTTACACTGTGTTGCCTTTGGCATTGATGCTGACCTGCAACACAGTTATCCTTATGGTGTTTGATCGGTTCTCGAAAATGTCACATTGTATTCCACTTAATGAGTTGCCCACATTCAAAGAACTGGCATTCATTTTTGCTGGGGAGATCTTTTGCTTACATGGGCTACCCAAGGTTATCATCTGGGATGGGTAGCCAGTTTGTCTCCAAGTTTTGGAGAGCCTTTTGTGCACAGTTGGGAATTCAGCTTTCCTTCTCTTCTGCGTATCACCCACAGTCTAATGGGGCAGCAAAACGAGCCAACCAAGCCTTGGAGCAGTTTCTACATTGCTATATTTCTGACCACCATAACAACTGGTCAGACCTCTTACCTTGGGCGGAGTTTGCTCACAATAGTGCCATCAATATGGCTTCCTGATTGTCTCTGTTTATGGCGAATTATGGTTTCCAACCATCCATGTTGCCTGACTCATTTGTTCCTCAAAGAATTCCTGTGTTAGATGAGCATCTTTGTGGTCTTCGTTCCAATTGGGTACATTTTTAAGAGCCCTTGTGACATGCTAATGATAGGTACAGACTCCATACTGACCGCAGACACCTACCTGTGCCTTCCTACCAAGTTGAGGGGAGGGTCTGGCTGTCATCTCGCAATCTTTGACTCCGTGTTCCCTCACTGAAACTGGCACCATGTTTATCGGGCCTATCTGTATTCTCCATAGGATCAACCCAGTGGCTTATGCATTAGACCTTCCTTCTAATATGCGTGTTTCTAATGTATTCCATGTCTCCTTATTAAAACCTTTGGTATGCAACCACTTCAGCACTTTGGTACCATGTCCTCATCCAGTTCAGGTTAGGAACCATGAAGAGTATGAGATACAATCAATAAATGACTCCTGGAGGTTCCATGGGTGCATACAGTACCTGGTCCATTGGAGAGGGTATGGTCCAGAGGAACACTCTTGGGTCTCATCCTCAGACGTACATGCTCCTGTTCTCCTCCGTGCTTTCCATAGATGTTTTCCCCACAAACCTGGTGGCCCTCCGATGGGGAGGGTCATTGAGGAGGGGGTACTGTCAGGGCTGGGCTCAGCCCTCCCTTCTCAGAGCTCCAATTGCTCAGCTGTTGATTAATTGCCAGCACTCA
Organism: Glandirana rugosa; assembly: GCA_018402905.1. Taxonomy (NCBI): domain Eukaryota; kingdom Metazoa; phylum Chordata; class Amphibia; order Anura; family Ranidae; genus Glandirana; species Glandirana rugosa. Next base: position 851,680 of record BLSH010399570.1, read on the forward strand.
TCATTCCACAGTGACTCACCTGGTGATCATTTCCTGCTCATCAGCCAGCCCCTTTTGGCTATTTAAACTGCCTGGTTCAGTTCTCCTGTGCCTTCGCCTTGGTCAACATACTAGAGACTCTCTGCTGTGTTCCTGTTGAAGATTTGCCTGGCTGACATCCCTTCTGGTTTCTGATCCTATTTGCTGCCTCTGACTATGTTGATTTTTGGCTTCCTCATTTCCTGGCATGTTCTGATTACCCGATTTGGCTACCGAACCCTGGCTTGTTTCTGACTACGTTTACTATTTGTACCATTTTGTTAAAAGGTGTGATTTTTTACTGCATTTTCTGTCTCAGTCTGATGCATGGTACCTGACAATCCAGAAGTGTCAGATCCTAAATAATCTTGAATATGAGTCCAGCCTCATCTCCCATATGAACGATCGCCTGATAATGGGCGTGGAGGCGACTTGTTTGTTGCCAGCTCCTTTATGTGGAGACTGTTTCCGAGAGAGTGTATGCAGCTATATTTTATTTTTTATTTATTTATTTTTTGACGATATTATCACCGTCTATAAGTGTACCCTCAAGTATTGACATCCTTGCCCTCACTTAAGATGGACGAAAAAACGCTACGCCAGGTAGGGCGTGCTGACGTCACCGCTTGTTTTCTATGTGTCTGCATTGAATGGACTTTTAAAGCCGACCGGCTGATGATTTTACATACCTGATTGGAACTGCCTTGATGTAAGTGCAATACTCTTTTAGATATTAAAGTATCATACAGGTTTACCCTATTGTGAGCCTCTTTATCCATATGTACACCCATGGTGAGAACAATTAATTTAGAGGATTGCGTGCGACCCTTGTCCCTCCTTTGGATGAATTGTGACCAGGACCTGGAGGCTGCAGCCCTATGTGGGACCCTGACTGAGTTTAAGTAGCAAGCGCATCCTACGCTTGTCTCTGGTAAGCAACAAATTTATCTGGTGAAGGCACCTTTTTATATGAGTGGAGCATTGGGTGTATTTAGCATTCACTGACAATTATCATATTGATTGGACATTCATTACAGCCCTTATTCATGCTTAATGCTGCTTGCTTTGAACAATTTTTATGAAATCATATAATGACTTTTTTATTCATACACCTTTATACACGCATTTAGATTTCTGAGCGCAGTCTCTCTGGACTTGTTATATTATGGTTTTTCACAGAGCACCCCTGATCCTCTTCTTCTCTGGTCCCCCGCCGCCACTTTTGGCCCCCTCCCCCTGTTAAGTGCCCCCAGAGCAAGCAGCTTGCAATGGGGGCCCCCAAGCAGGCTCATTTACGAGCTTCGGCACTCCGTGTCCAATCAGATACGGAGCTGCAGCTCAGTCCTCATTAACTCATTGGCTGTGATTGACAGCAGTGGAAGCCAATGGCTCCCGCTGCGGTCTCAGCCCTGGAGAGCTGAGGCTCTCATGCACAGCGCTGGAGGAAAATCAGGCTGAGGTAAGTATTAGGGGGATTGCTGCACAGAGGAGTTTTTTTAGAATTCATGAAGGTAAAAAACCTTGAGCCTTTACAACCACTTTAACCACTTGCCGACCGTCAACCGCAGGTTGACGGCGACAAGATGGCTCGATATCGCAAAACGCCGTCATACGACGCCGGCTACGGTATCATGCACTGTGAGTGCGTGCGTGCTGCCGGAGGTGCGCCTGCGCGATCACTGTGTTCGGGGGGGCCAGGGAGCGGGTGCGGCGGACTCGATCTCCGCCGGCTACCCGCGATGCCCGCGCAGTGAAAGAACGGAGGTCCGTGTAAGTAAACATAGATCTCCGTTCTGTGAGAGGGGGAAGGGCTGTGATCACAGCCTTCCTCTATATGGAAGCTGTGATCGCTCCCCTTCCCCTGCTAGGGCAGCCCACACACAGTTAGAACACGCCCAGGGAACATAGTTAACCCTTAGAGCGCCCCCTCCAGGTTAACCCCTTCACTGCCAATGGCATTTACACAGTAATCAATGCATTTGTCAAAATGGTCCGATATGTCCGCTGCTATATCGCAGTACCGCTAAAAATCACAGATCGCCGCCATTACTAGTAAAAAAAAAAATAAAAACCCCAGAAATTAATTCTCATCGTCCGTAAATGCGGCCACTTTTGCGCAAACCAATCAATAAACGGCGATTGCGATTTTTTTTATCACAAATATGAGGAAGAATATAAATCGGCCAAAACCGATGAAAAAAAATGTTTTTTTATATTTTTTTTTTTTGGATTTGTATTTTAGCAAAAAGTAAGAAATTTGGGTTTTTTTGCAAAATTGTCACTCTTCCTTTGTTTATAGCGGCGATCAGAAATGACGCAGAGGGGATCAAATACCACCAAAAGGGACAAAAAGGACGCAAATTTTGTTTGGGTACAACGTTGCACGACTGCACAATTGTCAGTTAAAGCGACGCAGTGCCGAATCGCAAAAAGTGCCCTGGTCCTAAAGTGTGAAATCCTTCCGGGGCTGAAGTGGTTAAAGAACTTATTGCCTCTTTGAAGAATACTACCATATTGTAAATTCTGTTTTATTCCTTTCTGGAGTGGCAGCGAGTGTCACAGACATTTCCTAACATAATTGTTACAAGAGATACTGTGACTGGTACGTTTCCATTAAAACACTTGGTGGCATCTAATATTTGTGTGCAGTGGCAGCCGCTCATGCAGGCTCATGCACTAATCCATGCGTCCAGCCCCTAATCTACATGCAGGGTGTCGGATGCATGGATTTCAATGGGGTTTTTTTTTTTTCGAAGCACATGATTAGAGCCTGAGGCTCTAATTGGCTTCAGAAAAATTGGCCTCGGGGTGCACAGCACTGCACCTGGAGCCCACCCAGTTGTGTTCCTCTTCCTGTTTCTCCTCCAGGCCAATGAGGAAGTGGGTTCTGAGACCCGATTGGCTGGGAGTCCTAAGACCTGATTGGCCGTGAGTCCTAAGGAGAAGCGACCACCGGGACTTGGGAGGAGACGCGCGGGGGGGGGGAGCAGCAAAAAGTTGCGGCCTGGCAGGTGAGCAATGCGGTGATCAAGTGACGGAGGGTTGGCTGATTGATTGAGTGAGCACCGATAGGTGGTGTGGCTGGCTGGGGGGGCCATGGGCTGCCCTCCCCAAGAAAATGATGCACTAGCCACCACTCTTTGTGTGTGTAAGAGTTTACAGTGAAGTTATTCGACCTCAGTGATGATCAGTCTCAGTCTGCTGGCACTAAGATTGTTGTCCTGCAAGCTGGAAAATCTCTGCAGGGTCCTGGCTGGTTGGTGCAGGGTGAGACTGAAAGTACCATTGTCACAACCAGAAGAAGGGATCTGTGCACTAAACTTCAGCATAAGAGAAGTAACTATAAAAGATCCCTGCCCTCTTTTCACCGCTGCTTAAAAGAGAAGTATGGGAATCCATTTTTATTTTTTTAAATGTAATCATACTTAGGTGGATGGAGCATCGGTCCGATGCTGCATCTGTCCTCTGCCGCCTCTAACACTGAGAACCGAGTGATCGAGCACCTCTGTTCACTCGGTTTTCACAGCTCCCTGAGCAGAGAGCTGATGACCGTCAGTCACAGGCTCTTTGCTCTGCCCCCCCTGTGCTCACTGGAAAGCTGGTCTGTGGAGGGGGCGGGAGCGGCCGGCTCAGGCTCTCAGTGCCAGTCCAGGCATGTCGGCAGATACTGACTCCATTGTCGCGATCTTGCCCAAGCCAGGACCGGCTCTGTGGCGTCAGCCGACAGCAGGCCCTGCTGTGTGCTGAAAACAGGTCAAAGGACTGCAGAACGATCTCCACTCCAGTGATCCACAGGGGAAGTTCTCCTTTAAGAAGCCATTTTTTAAAACTACTCTTAAAAAAATGTATTAAAAAAACTTAAAACTAGATCTATAGTTTGAAGTAGGTGCCATTCTGGGGTCTATTTTAGCACATCTCAAGATCTGCATCCGAATCCTTTTATTATGAATATTCTTCTTTAAGCTTTAAGGATCCATCCCATGAGGCAACTACTCATAAAACATGGAATAGTAAAAGCACTTTATCAAAGCAATAAATGAGTGAGTGGTTTATTACCAGCGTACAACTGTTTAAGAGAGATCTCATATTGGCTGTAAATTTCCTCAGTGTGCAGTCAAAACACTCCCTTCCGCACTGAATACATAGCAGCTGTCTTTATTGAGTGCGGCATGATGAAGCACATGCAACAACTTTATTGATAAACTCTCTGACTACATTAATTTGCATATAGATACACTTGGTTATTACATATTGACCTTACATGATCGAGCAGTATATGTTAATCTCTTGACAAGCAGATATTACGTAAAGGGTTGTTCCAGGCTAACACAGGCTAGGAAATTTTCAATTTCACAAAACTTTCTATCGACAATGCAATAGGTCTACTTGTCTTCAAGGGAACCTGTCACATGAAAAAAATCCCTAACTAATGCCATTTCCTAATAGCTGGAATTACAAGTTGCCTGCATGTATCTTTTTTTCAAATCTCCTTCCCAGGAGTCCCCAACGCAGGAGCATTCTGGCCGCACTCTTGGTACATCTGCTGCCTATTTGATCTTGACCTTGGCCTGAATTCCAAGTTAGCTTCTGCTTACCAAACAAGGAACTCTGCTGCCTGGTTGCTGCTTACTTCCACTCGCCCAGGCTACAATTTGGCTTCCTACCTATTTCTTTGACAGAGCTGCTAACCAGTGTAGCACCCCCCCCCCCCCCCCCACAGGAGTTCCCCACTGCTACACAGCCAGTCACACCGCATTTCCTTCATTCACTCAGAAAACAGTCCTTGGCTTGTTTTTGTTGTTTTATTATGGGGTGATAACTTGGATGGGGTAGGGAATTATGGGATGCCCAACTTGGAAACGTCCAAAACACAGAACAAGGGACAACTCCCTCCCTATTTACAAAGATCATCTTCTTCATTCCTTCTGCACAAACTTGGTTCCTTTGTACAGCACCTGCTGCTCACTCCTGGTGGAACAGTATATCACTAGTTCAGCAAAGTCCATTACAGGCAGGGACTCACAGCCCCTTTGGCAAAGTAGCATAAAAGGAGTGGACAGCATAACAGATTTCCTTCTGCCTTCCCGTGGCCACTTTTCCCAGCTACACTTGCTTGCAAAATGTTAGCCTACCTGGCTGCCACCAGTCACACCTGGCTGCTCTTCTTCCCAGTGTTCCTGACTGGCTGTCTGCCCCAGTCTTGCCCGACTGCCACATATACAGTATCCCACAAAAGGGAGTACACCCCTCCCCATTTTTGTAAATATTTTATTATATCTTTTCATGTGACAACACTGAAGAAATAACACTTTGCTACAATGTAAAGTAGTGAGTGTACAGCTTGTATAACAGTGTAAATTTGCTGTCCCCTCAAAATAACTCAACACACAGCCATTAATGTCTAAACCGCTGGCAACAAAAAGTGAGTATACCCCTAAGTGAAAATGTCCAAAGTGGGCTCAATTAGCCATTTTCACTCCCTGGTGTCATGTGACTCGTTAGTGTTAAAAGGTCTCAGGTGTGAATGGGGAGCAGGTTTGTTAAATTTGGTGTTATCGCTCTCACTCTCTCATACTGGTCACTAGAAGTTCAAAATGGCACCTCATGGTAAAGAGCTCTCTGAGGATCTACATTAAGATGGCCTAGGCCAGTGATGGCGAACCTTGGCACCTCAGATGTTTTGGAACTACATTTCCCATGATGCTCAACTACACTGCAGAGTGCATGAGCATCAACCGAAAAATGTAGTCCCAAAACATCTGGGGTGCCAAGATTCGCCATCACTGGTCTAGGCTATAAGAAAATTGCCAAGACCCTAAAACTGAGCTGCAGCACAGTGAGTGCACGTGCTCAGCATCCTATCCAGAGGTTGTCTTTGGGAAATAGACATATGAGTGCTGCCAGCATTGCTGCTGAGGTTGAAGGGATGGGGGGTCAGCCTGTCAGTTCTCAGACCATATGTCACGCACTGCATCACATTGGTCTGAATGGCTGTCCTCCCAAAAGGAGGCCTCTTGATGCACAAGAAAGCCCACAAACAGTTTGCTGAAGACAAGCAGACTAAGGACATGGATTACTGGAACCATGTCCTGTGGTCTAATGAGACAAAGATAAACTTATTTGGTTCAGATGGTGACAAGCGTGTGTGACGGCAACCAGGTGAAGAGTACAAAGACAAGTGTGTCTTGCCTACAGTCAAGCATGGTGGTGGGAGTGTCATGGTCTGGGGCTGCAGGAGTGCCGCCTTCACTGGGGAGCTACAGTTCATTGAGGGAACCATGAATGTCAACATGGACTATGACATACTGAAGCAGAGCATGATCCCCTCCCTTCGGAGACTGGTCCGCAGGGCAGTATTCCAACATGTTAACGACCCCAAACACACCTCCAAGACGACCACTGCCTTGCTAAAGAAGCTGAGGGTAAAGGTGATGGACTGGCCAAGCATGTCTCTAGACCTAAACCCTATTGAGCCTCTGTGGGGCATCCTCAAACGGAAGGTGGAGGAGCGCAAGGTCTCTAACATCCACCAGCTCCGTGATGTCGTCATGGAGGAGTGGAAGAGGACTCCAGTGGCAACCTGTGAAGCTCTGGTGAACTCCATGCCCAAGAGGGTTAAGGCAGTGCTGGAAAATAATGGTGGCCACACAAAATATTGACACTTTGGGATCAATTTGGACATTTTCACTTAGGGGTGTACTCACTTTTGTTGCCAGCGGTTTAGACATTAATGGCTGTGTGTTGAGTTATCTTGAGGGGAGAGCAAATGTACACTATTATACAAGCTGTACACTCACTTCTTTACATTGTAGCAAAGTGTCATTTCTTCAGTGTTGTCACATGAAAATATATAATAAAATATTCATGAAAATGTGAGGGGTGTACTCACTTTTGAAAGATACTGTACATGGGAAATACCAAATGGACCCTCTGCACACTGCTACACCCTTCCCAGCAAACTATGCAATGTAAAACAGGGACATATATTGCAATACATGTTTAAGCTGACCGACTCCGTCAAAGTAATCCCTCTTCTGGCCAGTCCTACACTGCTTTGTCACTGCAAGCGCTACGGTAGACACCATGCCAACCTGGGGCATAAAGACACAAGATGGGGAGAGCGGCTAGGTTGGTCACTGACCTGTACATAACAGAGAAAAGATATACCTTTGCTCAGATCAAGGGGGGGGCATCCATTAAGGGTGCACGAGTGGCCCCCCCTCTCTCCTTGCCAGCCCCTCTATGCTAATGGATAGATTAATTCATCGCAGACATGGCTGGCTGTATACTCCTGTCTGGGATGCTGGCTGCATACTCCTGTCTGTGATGCTGGCTGTATAAGTGCTGGCTATATACTCCTGTCTGTGATGCTGACTGTATAGTCCTGTTGTGATGTTGGCTGTATACATGCTGGCTGTATACTCCTGTCTGTGATCCTGGCTGTATAAATGCTGGCTGTATACTCCTGTATGTGATACTGGCTGTATACATGCAGGCTGTATACTCCTATCTGTAATGCTGGCTGTATACTTCTGTTGTGATGCTGGCTGTACACATGCTGGCTGTATACTCCTGTCTGTGATGCTGGCTGTATACATGCTGGCTGTATATACCTGTCTGTGATGCTGGCTGTATACATGCTGGCTGTATACTCCTGTCTGGGATGCTGGCTGTATACTCTTGTCTGTGATGCTGTCTGTATACATGATGGCTGTATACTCCTGTCTGTGATGCTAGTACTGGTTGCATACATGCTGGCTGTATACTCCTGCCTGTAATGCTGGTTGTATACTCCTGTCTGTGATGCTAGTACTGGTTGTATACATGCTGGCTGTATACTCCTGCCTGTAATGCTGGCTGTATACTCCTGTCTGTGATGCTCGCTGTATACTTCTGTCTGTAGTGCTGGCTGAATACTCCTGTCTGTGATGCTGGCTGTATACTCCTGTCTGTGATGCTGGCTGTATACTCCTGTCTGTGATGCTGGTTGTATACTCCTGTCTGTGTTGCCGGCTGTATACTCCTGAGCTGTGTTGCTAGCTGTATACTCCTGATCTGTGATGCTGGCTGTATACTCCTGTCTGTGATGCTGGCTGTATACTCCTGTCTGTGATGCTGACTGTATACTCCTGATCTGTGATGCTGGCTGTATACTCCTGTCCGTGCTGCTGGCTGTATAATCCTGATCTGTGATGCTGGCTGTATACTCCTTTTTCTTTTTCTTTACCACTTCAGTAGACTGCATTCCAGGTCCTTTTTCACCTTTTCCTTCAAAAAGGAAAATTACGGCTCCTGTCACATCATTGTGGTAAACTTTTCTTTTAACCTTTATTGTTTTTAATTGCATATAAAACACGAAGCATACCAAAGGTATTTAAAAAACATAGCCAAAAATATTATCTCCCCTTCTCCTTAATTCTCTCTCCCCACCTCCTGTCTTCTACCCTTATATTCCCTAACCACCCACCCCCCCGTCCCCTCCTCTCCTCCCACCCCCCTCCCCTTCCTCTCCCTGAGCTTTCTCCTTTCTTATTTAGCCTCTCCAGCCCATGATTGATCCATAGTCCTTCGTTCTTTTAAATTCCAACCACTTCCCCCAGATGTTTTGGTATTTATCTAGAGAGTCCTCCCCTATATGAATTGATTCTTCCATAATCCTCACCCACTCTACCTTACCCATACACTCCTTCATTGTAGGGGCCTCTGGGGTTTTCCACAGTCTCAGGATCAGGCTCTTTGCTGCGTTCAAAAGGAATGGAACTAACGTTTTTTTGTATTGCTTTACCGGACTTTTTGTCGCATGAAATAAGCATTCCCAAGCCTCCCTTTTAATTTGTATCTCTGTAATTTTATACATTTTTCCAATAATCTCCTTCCAATATTCTACTATTTTAGGGCAATCCCACCATAGATGTGCGAAAGTGCCCAGCGTTTCACATCCTCTCCAACAGTTCGGGGTGGTCCCGCTGGTCATCCTTCCCATCCTCTGAGGTGTCCTATACCACCGAGATATTAATTTATAATTAATTTAATTTGCCCCTTGATCCCTAGCCGATGAGCTAGCCAGCTTCAAAATCTTTTTCCTATATCCTCCCTCCGGAATGTTTCCCAGTTCTTTTTCCCATTTCTCTATGTAGGGTGGGGTTTCTGGTTCGGCTTCTTTTTATCAAGATTGTATATATTTTTGAGATACCCCGTTTTGAACTCTGTGGTGAACTAAGTAGTCTCTCTATAGCCCTCATTTCCTCTGTCCCCCTCAGTGCCTGTGTGAAGTGCTGAAGCTGTGTGTGTCTCCACCTATCTAATGGTTTTCTTCCCCATTCTTTTATAATCTCCTCATATGTGAATATTCTATTCCCCACCATAATGTCTTGTAAAATTATTTCATCTTTTTTTGCCCATCGGCTAAAATAAATATACTCATCCTTCCCAGGTTTGAAGTACTCTGTGTTCAATAACGGGATTAATGGTCCGTTATATTCCCATTTATACTGTTTACTTATTGTGTCCCATACTTTCAACGTGTTCCTTGTGATAATATTTGTGGTGCTTGCTAATTTTCAAAATTTTTTTGGTATCCATATCATTTTCCCCATGTCAATTGACATGAGTACGACTGGGGAAGAACTGAAGTGTTTTGGAATTCAGGAAAAGATGATGAGGTGGATCTCTTTCCTATATTCCCAACCGGTGGCTCGGGTAAGAGTAAATGGGGTACTATCGCCGATAGTGGAGCTATGTAACGGAACGAGACAGGGGTGTCCCCTCTCTCCGATTCTATTGGTGATGACTCTGGAGCCTCTCTCGGAGAGCATACGGAGGAATGGGGAAATTAGGGGCGTAAGAATCGGGGAGAGGGAGCACAAAGTAGCTGCGTATGCTGATGATGTTTTGCTATATGTCACTGAACCAAGTATCACAATCCCTAAAATAATAGAAGAACTAGACCAATATGGTAAGTTATCAAATTTTAAAGTAAATACTTCCAAAACAGAGATTCTGAACATCTCCTGCCTCAAAAAAGAGCAAGAAGAGGTCCGACTAAAATATCCCTTTGAATGGCGTCAGAAGGAAATAGGATATCTGGGAGTGAAGCTGACGTCGTCAGTGAGAACACTATATGTAACAAATTATATTCCATTATTAAATAAACTTAAAGAGCACGTAAATAAGCTGAGACGGGCAAGCCTGAGGTGGACAGGAAGAATAACGGCAGTAAAAATGTATATATTACCGAGATTAATATACCTCTTTCAAATGATCCCTATACAAGTTCCGGCAGACTTTTTTAAAAAAAATGAGAACAATAACACTAACATACTTATTGGCAAAGAGACATCCCAGGATAGCCTACACAACATTAGTGAAGGGCAGAGAGGATGGAGGACTAGCTGGCTGTATACTCCAGATCTGTAATGCTGGTTGTATACTCCTTTCTGTGATGTTAGCTGTATACATGCTGGCTGTATACTCCTGTCTGTGATGCTGTCTGTATACTCCTGATCTGTGATGCTGGCTGTATACTCCTGACACTATGGGTGGAATAAGGGGGACAGTGTGCATCGATTGAATAAGGGGTGGGGCTTATGAGGAGTGAGAGGGGTTAAAAAGGAAGGGCAAGGTCTGCCCACCATCCTAAAACTTCACCAGTCATCATTTTGGTGAAGATCAGTGGAGAGCCTGGAGAAAATGTCGGCCAGCTTACCCGGCCGCGGCGGTTCCCAGTGCCTTTGTGGCAAAGTGTGGAGGCGCCAGCAGCTTGGGGGACCAAAACAGCTGCGTTGTTGTGTGTAGGAGCTCCGTAGGAAGCGGTGATCCCCGGCAGCCGAGCGGAGCTCATTCAGAGAGCGGCCATATCAAAGTGCGGTTGCCACGCCCCCAGGAGGAGGAATTTGGTGACATCACTGGTTGCTAGACGCCATGCGGCAGACGCCTAGCAACCAGTTAGGACAGTGAGCCAGCGGGTGGTGGATTATCATTCTTGGCCAGCCCAGGACAAGTAACAGCGGCAATGTAGTGGCTTATTTAGGGGGCATCAGATCACGGCTGCTAACGGGAATGGCGTTCCTGCTGTAGAAAAAGTGCAGGGACGTCATTCCCACCTGTTCCCACAGAACTCAAGCCCTGACCTGTGCTCAGATCCCAATAGCTTGTACATGTATTTGAACTGCCAGGTGCTAAAGGGATTGCATATTTTGCTGGGAAGGGTATAGGAGTGTGCAGATGGTCCATTTGGTATTTGTAGTGTTAACCTGGCAGTTCAATTACATGTACAAGCTATTGGGATCTGAGCACAGGTATATCTTTTCTCTCTTATAAACAGGTGAATGGCCAGATCTGAACCTAGTCACTCTTCCCCAACTTGGGGAACTGTCCAGAAGAGAGATTATTTTGATGGAGTTGGTCAGCTTAAACATGTATTACAATATATGTGAACTAAATATCCCTGTTTTACATTGCATAGTTTGCTGGGAAGGGTGCAGGGCTCAAGTCCTGCGGGAATGCATGGGAATGGAGTTCCTGCACTTTTTCCACAACAGGAACTCCATTCCCATTAGCAGCCGCGTCCCGCAGGACTGGCAGTGGCTTACCAAGGGAGGGGGGCAAGGTAGAATGGGCGGGGACTCCCAATCTCCCAACTGTCCACTAATACACTAATCTCCCGCTCTGCAGCTCTTTAGAAAAAAACATTTCCGCGTCCCCTGTGTTCAGCTGGCGCTGGGGACAGAAAGCAGACTATTTCTTCTTTTTCATCTTTAGGCGGATTAATCTGCCGCAGCTCCTGGCCGGCTCCAGTGTAATGATATAGCACAGGCCGGCTTTCACTGGGTAGCACGCTGCCGCCGATTAATTAATGGGCACTGATAAGGCTGTATTGAAGGTCACTAGTGAGGCTGAGCTGATGGGCACTGATCAGGCTGCATTGATGGGCACTGATCAGGCTGCATTGATGGGCACTGGCCAGGCTGCATTGATGGGCACAGATGAGGCTGCATTAATGGGCACGGGTGAGGCTGTATTGATGGGCACAGGTAAAGCTGAGCTGATGGGCACTGATCAGTCTGCATTGATGGGCACTGGTGAGGCTGAGCTGATGGGCACTGGTGATGCTGAGCTGGTGGGCACTGATCAGGCTGTATTGATGGGCACTGACCAGGCTGCATTGATGGGCACAGATGAGGCTGAATTGATGGGCACGGGTGAGGCTGTATTGATGGGCACAGGTGAAGCTGAGCTGATGGGCACTGATCAGGCTGCATTGATGGGCACTGGTGAGGCTGAGCTGATGGGCACTGGTGAGGCTGCATTGATGGGCACAGGTGAGGCTTCATTGATGGGCACGGATTAGGTGGAATAGATAGGCACCGATAAAGCTGTATGAATGGGCACTGGTGAGGCTGAGCTGATGGGCACTGACCAGGCTGCATTAATGGGCACTGGTCAGGCTGCATAGATGGGCACTGACCAGGCTGCATTGATGAGTATTGATCAGGCTACATAGATGGGCACTGAAGAGGTTGCATTGATGGGCACTGGTAAGGCTGTATTGATGGGCACTGTTGAAGCTGAGCTGAGGGGCCCAGGTGAGGCAGCATTGATGGGCACTGGTAAGGCTGCATTGATGGGCACTGGTGAGGCTGCAGATGGGTACTGGTGGACAGCATTGATGGGCACTGGTGGGGCTACATTGATGGGCACTGGTGGGGCTGCACTAATGGGCGCTGGTGAAGCTGAGCTGATGCGCACTGGTGAGACTGCATTGATGGGCACTGGTGAAGCTGTGCTGATTGGCACTGGTGAGGCTGCACTGATGAGGATGCATTGATCGGCTCTGTGAGGGGCATTTCTGTAGATTAGGGTACACTAGTGTTGCCCTCTGGAGAGTGAACCACAGTGGATCACTTTTCAGTGGGTATTTGACAGGTGGCAAGGAAGCATTATATTGCCTCCTCACCATCTGATTTAATCCCTAAAAACCTAGGATCTGCATCTGATATAGGATACGAGTCCTGATAATCGAAATGCCACAGTACAGTGTATCTCACTGACTGCTCATTAGAGATGGAACGTCACTTCCGGTTGGGCTTGATGCACAATGTGGTAGTAACAGTAATAGTGGTGGTGGGGGGGATCTTGGATGAGTTTCCACACTTTTTTTCCCAGGACTTGACCCCTGTGCAGAGGGTCCATTTGATATTTGTAGTGTTAACATGTGGTTACACCCCTTTAGCAAGGCTGGATGAAGACTTGGCACACTACTGTCTTCAAGAGAGACCTGTTACAGATGGTAGTCTATCCCCTTGTCTGTCCCTGCACTGTGCTGATCTACTCACTGTCTCTCCTTGCTCTCTCCGCTGCCTCTCCGGCTTGAATTCCCTGTGACAGGAACCTTCCAGGGCAGCCTCCCAAGCTCCAACCCAAGGTAAAACCCCACCCCCACTGCTTCTCCATCTTTCACCCGACTCCCCTGCTGCCATGGCCCATGTTTATTTATGGGCTCCAATACTCCTGACAGGCCCACTCCTGGGTATTGGCTGAAGGCTAATAAATATTCGTGGTAGCCCCTCCTAGCTTCCACCCACTAGTTCCAGAACATTCTCCAATGTCCTAGAAATGGGGGGAGGCACCAGAGAGCTCCCAGGATGAGTCATCCAGCCCTGGCCTCTAGTAACTTGACCTAGATTTAATGACTCAGGTCAAAACCAAAGCCAGCTATGTTTTTCCTACTCTCATTAGCATTATGCACAGATCTGGTAAGAGCCTCTCCAGCACCTTAAGCAGTATGCAGACAGTCTTGAGATAATCTGCTGAGTCCAGATCCACCACCTGTGCCACTCCTCGTCATGCTGCACCAAATCACTAACGTTAGCGGGTATTAAACAGAAGGTGAAATTCTTCTCTCAACTTGGCCTCCACCAGGTATGTGACATCAAATTAAAAGATGCGTTTCGAGGGATGTCCTTTTTTCCGCTTTCTCCTCAGCTCTAAGGGAGAGGGGGCATCCCTTGAAATGTGTCTAGCAGACCAGGCTGGCTGGAGTATCCCTTGGAGTATCCCTTGGACCTTAAAGGAAGAGGTTTGGGACACAAGAGGCATGATAGAGTAAATAATCAATGTATAATGACATGTTTATTTTCATATAACAAATAGGTGACATAACGCATTTTCAGTTGATACATACAAAAATATAAATTCCTTTGTGTTTGCTCCCGGTCTATCCACAGACCCCTAGTACCACAGCTCCCGGGATAGACACCTCCAGCAGCCCCCAGATTGCAGTACTGCTGCTGCATGTTTACTATAGCCGATATATAACTCATGCATCTGCTCCTGAGGAAGTGGAGCGAATCCACGAAAAGTGTCAAGCTTTTTTGGATGCAGTAATGTTTTCAATATATGGTTCAACTACTTTTATATAGATTTCATTATGCTATTCCTGCAATTTCAATTGACAAGATGACATGGAGTACAATTGGCCTGCACTGCTTTATATTGCAATGTGCTATGTTGTCTATGTATATATACGAATTACAATACGTTATTTATACACAAAGGAATTTATATTTTTGTATCAACTGCAATTGCATCATGTATTTGTTATATGAAAATAAACATGTCATTATACATTGATTATTTACTCTATAGTGCCTCTTGTGCCTCATCTAAAGTTTCAAACCTCTTCCTTTAAGTATAAATTCAGGGATGGAGGCGTATGATTACATGTGCTTTATTTAAAGTCCCAAATACTCCCCCTTCTAATGTATCCCTTAGACCTTGTTATGCCTGATTTATGTCGTTGTTTGTGAGCATATACCTATATTCTTTTAAACAATAAATTGTTGCAAAGGTAATACGCTAGGCTGGTGCACCCTCTGTTCCTTATCTTATGCAGGATGTGCTAAGATGAGAAAACCCCTTCTCCAGAGGAAATTAACAAAAATGCCAATGAAGACTCCTGGGATGTATGATATCATTTTGGCCTAGGCCAGAAACCAGGAAGTAACTGAAGAAATGTAACAAAAACGTTTAAAACAAGTAAATAGTGTAGTACTCATCCCCGTAGGGGGCTGCTGATTTGCCCAAGGTTCTTTCCCAAGAAAGAAAACTCTCACTCACTCTTCTGGCTTAGTAAATAGTCCAGGGGTATCCTTTATTGATGCATTATTATAACTTGAGCTTGGATGGGGTATAGGATAACTGTGGGATATTCCGGCAACATTAAGTAGTAACTTGAGGACACTTTTCTCCTTCTCAAAGCTTCCTAACACAGTCCTCACAGCAGCAAATGATAGACTGCGCTACACGGGGACACCATATTTATGTTGAAGAGCTAAAGCTGTTATAGTTGCAAAGGATGGGCCATCTCAATATTGAACCCTATGGACTAAGACTGGGATGCCATTAAAGTTCATGTGTGTGTAAAGGCAGGCATCCCAATACATTTGACAATATAGTGTACCTTCCTATTTATTTACTGATGCTAACAGCATAAGGATTAAAAATAGTGGATTGAGAGAGTTTAGTTCTGTTTTAACATTTAATTTAGATTCACTTTTAGGAAATGTTTTAAGGCACATCATCACATTACCTCCATATTAAATTTATCGCGAGGAGCCATGGCTTTATGCCCGTACTATACAATATCCTTATATTTTACACCAGGCTGCATATTATTTTCATTACTTTTACCAGCAATTGTTTATTATGAGCAAATACCAGATACAGTAGCGCGACCAGACGTCCCCGGTTTCCGGGAACAGTCCCTAGATTGAGGACACTGTCCCTGAATTTGTACCCGGATTGCAGGGCAGGTGCTGAGGCAGGGGGGGGGGCAGTCCACCCCGGGCTCCACATATTGGAAGGGCGGGGGCGGTAGAAGGGTGAATAGCATTCTGAGGGAAACTGGGAGGAGTTGCAATGCAGAGGGCTGGAGGGGCGGAGATTAGGTAGAGCTGGAGTTCAGTAGGGTGGAGGGGCAGAGTTCTGGAGCCAGCCGAGAACCAAATCGCCGGGTGCCGCTGTCACATAAAGTCCCGTCACCTGGTATGGCTCCTTTGACAGACAGCACACTTGTCCAATGCTTGGACAGGTGCTGTCTATCATAGATGGGAGCCAATCCAGGAGGCGGGACTTGTGTGACAGTGGGCACCCGGCAATTCAAATTAAAGCTGACACAGCGGGTGACGCCGGCTTGCATGATGATCAGGCCGGCTCTCCTCTCTGATCCCCTGCACAGATGAGGCTGCATTTCTGGATGCTGGTGAGGCTGCATTGCTGGGCACAGGTGGGGCTGCATTCCTGGGCACAGGTGGGGCTGCATTCCTGAGCACAGGTGAGGCTGCATTGCTGGGCCCAGGTGAGGCTGCATTCCTGGACACCGGTGGGGCTGCATTCCTGGGCACAGGTGGGGCTGCAGTCCTGGGCACAGGTGAGGCTGCATTCCTGGACACAGATGGGGCTACATTCCTGGTCACAGGTGGGGCTGCATTCCTGGGCACAGGTGAGGGTGCATTGCTGGGCACAGGTGAGGCTACATCCCTGGGCACAGGTGAGGTTGCATTCCTGGGCACAGGTGAGGCTGCATTCTTGGGCACAGCTGAGGCTGCATTCCTAGGCACTGGTGAGGTTGCATTGCTGGGCACAGGTGGGGCTTTATTCCTGGGCACAGGTGAGGTTGCATTCCTGGGCACAGGTTAGGCTGCATTTCTGGGCACAGGTGAGGCTGCATTACTGGGCACAGGTGAGGCTGCATTCCTGGGCACTTGTGAGGCTGCATTGCTGGGCACTGGTGGGCTGCATTGCTGGACACTGGTGAGGTTTCATTGCCGGACACTGGTGAGGTTTCATTGCCGGACACTGGTGAGGCTGCCATGCTGGGCACTGGTAAGGCTGTATAAATGGGCACTGGTGAGGCTGCATTGCTGTACATTCGTGAGTCTGCATAGATGGGCATAGCTGAGCCCTGCATTCATTATGTAGCACACTGCTGAGCCCTGCATTCTTTATGTAGCGCACTGCTGAGCCCTACATTTTTTATGTAGTGCACTCCTTAGCCCTGCATTCTTTATGTAGTGCACTCCTTAGCTCTGCATTCTTTATGAAGCACACTCCGGAATGTTGCACTCTGTTTTTTCTCTATCTTATCTTCATAACATTTGTTAGTCATATCTCAAAGAATTCTTAGAAGTATCTTTTTTTTTAATCTTTATTTATGGAGGAAATGTGAGAAATAATGTATATATCATACAATCATTCCATAAACACATACCATATACACTGCATACATCATTTGAGGAAAATATGCTTATAAAATAGTTTACCATTTGCCAAAGAAAAAAAAAAATATGTCCCCGGATTTCATTTTAAAAATCTGGTCACCTTTAGATTCAGACATTGGTTATAAAACCACAGATAAAACCACAAGGCGCTTGGAAAGAGTTTTGTGAGGGGACCTTTTTGTGTAAACATTTAGTGGGAGGGAAGAGAGTGGCTGTAATGACAGATTCAGGAAACGTGTTGTGATGGCACATTTTGGATAATTGAGATCACACCTCCATTGTTGCCAATAACAATACAAAGTAAAGCCGGGGCAGGCGTCCTACTGGGTGTTTGAGAACAGACATCTAATGACTGAGCAAACACGTACATTAGCTGACATAAGAGGGGTATAAAAGCATGAAGTCCCAGTCTGACAATAAAATGGAGAATTATTTTACTACATCATAACAAAGATGATACAAGCAGGCACAGCAAAAGCACAATAGACAGGTAAAAGCTGTAAACTACTGTGTATTTACTAAGGAACAAAAATGGAATAAACAAAGTGATAACCATCCATTTCTGAAATTATAGTGGAGCCGGTGGAGCAAGAGAGTTGAAGTCTGGATGTACAGGCAGCAGGACTGGTAAGAATTATAGTGTATCTAAACCCAAAATCAAAAACATAATATATTGCAGCTTACTAGTCCTTGGTGTAGGGGTTGAATTTGTTTTTTTGTTGTTGTTTTTTTTTAACTACTTAAAGCGGAGTTCCACCCACATTTTTCACTCCTCACCATGCAGCACTAATGCACATCCTTAAAATGAATTGGCAATTTATTTATGTTTTTTTTTTTTTCTGTTCGCTTACGTTAATTATGCCTATATCTAATTTCACTTCCTCCTTTAGGGGCTGCAGTGGTTTTGCATTGACTCCTGGGAGATCTTAATCGGCTTGACATGGCACTGCTCTCGTAAAAAATTAACATTGGCTTCCATGGGAAATCTTGGTCAGCTTGACATGGCAGGGCTCCAGTAACTTTTCATATTGGCATCCATGGAACATTTTGGTCAGCTTGACATGGCACTGCTCCAGTGCCATGTCAAGCTGACCAAGATTTCCCATAGAAGCCAATAAGTTAAATGTTATTGGAGCTGAGCCATGTCAAGCTGACCAAGATTGCACCACACTGCATATGCGTGAGATTGGTAAGTGCATGCTGGGTAGCCAGCATGCACTTAATCCAGTAAGAAGGATACTGCGGCCCACACTGGAGATGGCCGCGCTGTGCAGAAACCTTACAAAGTAAGAAAACGATGCAGCACAAATAGAAAGCTGGGCATAGTTTACAGCATACCTTTGTTACATTGCACGAGGCATGGTTGTTCCTTGGGTATTTTTATCTTAAAAGTCATATTTCGGCCAGAACTCTGCATTAAGGACCAGAAGGTTTTACCACCTTCATGACCAGGCCATTTCTTACGATACGGCACTGCGTTATTTTAATTGACAACTGCGCGGTCTTGCGATGCTGCACCAAATAAAATTGAAGTCCTTTTTTTCGCACAAAAAAACTCCTGTGCATGTCACAAGCTGTCGTGGAGTAGTGGAGTGCAATTGAGAGGAGAGGAGACGCTGTGAGAGGCAGTGGGAGAGAATCTTTTTTACTCAACAGAGTATATGCTGGTCCAGTGAGAGGAGATGATCCAATCGAAGTGTGAAGTGCTGCCAATGAACATAAGTGTTTCTTATATCATGCCCATATGACCCCTGTAATAAGGGTCCACCTTAGGGGGTAAGAGACAGTGTGTGCGGAGATGGTGGTGGCCTCCTATCTCTCTTTCCCCTCCCTGGATCTCCAGAATTTATAAGAATACAAGGAATTTCATTTATATGGACTTATGCATTTTTATCAGCATTTCAATTGTATTTATTAGCGCTGCACCATTTATATATAATAATCTCTACCTAGTCCACAATCAGATCGTTCTGTAATGCAGGATGAGATGTTATTATATCTGCAATCTGTCCCTCACAGCACCGGCAGCATCCTCTCCCTACACTAGCCAGAGAGCATGTGACATGCAGCACTAAGTGACTCCAGCTTATACAGAGGCTGGGTCACATGATGCACTGGCCAATCACAGCCATGCCATTAGTAGGCATGGCTGTGATGGCTTTTAAGGGCAAACCAGTGAGACGCTTGTTGATTGGCTGCCCTGTAGCTATTCAACATGCATGATCAAATACCCAAACCCCGAACCCAAACTTTTTTTCAAATGTCCGGGTTCGGGTCCGGGTCCGGGTCATGGACACCCCAAAGTTCGGTACGGACCCGAACTTTACAGTTCGGGTTCGCTCAACTCTAATCACAACATTTTAGGAATTGGCTGATACATGATACATATTCATAGCTGAATATTTGATCCTCCCTGCCCTATATTCTGAACTCTTCTCCCAGAAGCAGGTACGAGAAATCAAAAATCCAGCTTAGGAAACCCAACCAGACATAAACTAAATTTAGCCCAGCAATAGAGGAGGGCACTACACCTACTTTATATTTGTTTTGTACCAGCTTACCTTTTTAAATGCTCTTTTCTGCAAACTCCAGAAATGTAAAATTCTACTTAGTTCTCTTTGTTTGCAAAGGGACTGGTGAGCTGGGTTTGTCATAATTAACCCTGTCTGTGCTGTGCTGCCAGATGCCATCTCATCACAACTGGATTCAGCCAGTCCCCAGTGCTTCAGCTGGGACAGATCACAGTGAACTTCATGAGACATTATTGCAGTCACATTCATGGGTCAGAAGTTTCAGTTTGTACTCAAATATCAGGCGTGCAGCTTGGAACTGTACAGGAAAAACTACTTGCCAACCAGCGACGACAGCTGGTGATTCAGAAGTTGGTAAAAGTAATCCAAGCGTCTAAGGAGCTGAGAGATTACTTTTACGTGCGGTGGAAGGGGCTCCCATCCCCCTCTCACTGCCTTTACCGGGCTCTCCGATCGAATTGGGGTTTGGTTCGAGAATGTGACCGGAGGTATCTGGCTCCATAGATGCAGTGAGAGGAACAGATGTTGTTCCTCCCACTATGTGACATCAGAACAGGAAGTGACGAGGATTTTGTCACTTCCAGTTTGGACCTCCCCATTATCGGTTTGTACAAGCATCAGATCAAACTGATCTTGATTTGATCTGATGCTTTGGAGGGCAGAGAAGAGATCTCTCCATAAAGACAACCTTTCACAGCCCATGTTATTACAAGGGGTGTTGTTCACCCCTTGTGAAAGCAATAAAAGTTATAAAAATATCAATAAAGAGACAGTGTAAAAATACATTTTTTTTAATACCTTAAAACTGGGCACTTTTACCCCCTTCCTGCCCAGGCCAATTTTCAGCTTTCAGCACCGTGTCACACTTTGAATGACAATTGGGCGGTCATGTAACACTGTACTTATAAGACATTTTTATCATTTATTGTACACAAATAGTGCTTTTTTTTTGGTGGTATTTAATCGCCACCATGTTTTTTTTTTTCTAAGTAAACAAAAGATGGCGCAAAATTAAAAAAAAAAAAACATTTGCCTTAGTTTCTGTTATACAATTTTGCAAATAAATAATCTTTCTTCATAAATTTACATCAAAATGTATTCTGCTACATTTCTTCATTTCTTTGGTGAAAATAACCCCAATCAGTATACAGTATCTCACAAAAGTGAGTACACCCCTCACATTTTTGAAAATATTTTATTATATTATTATTATTATTATACAGGATTTATATAGCGCCGCCAGTTTGCTCAGCACTTTACAATATTAGGGCAGACCGTACAATTACAATACAATTCAATACAGGAGGAATCAGAGTGCCCTGCTCGTTAGAGCTTACAATCTAGGAGGGAGGGTCAAGTGATACGAAAGGGCAATAACTGTGGGGGATGAGCTGATGAAGAAAATAAAAGTGCAGTTGTTAGGTGGTGGCAGGATAGGATTCCCTGAAGAGAAAAGTTTTCAGGGATCGCCTGAATGTGGATAGATTTGTGGACAGTCTGACAGATTGGGGTAGGGAATTCCAGAGGATGGGAGAGGCTCGGGAGAAGTCTTGGAGGTGAATATCTTTTCATGTGACAACACTGAAGAAATGACACTTTGCTACAATGTAAAGTAGTGAATGTACAGCTTGTATAACAGTGTAAATTTGCTGTCCCCTAAAAATAACTCAACACACAGCCAGGGACGTATCTAGAGCATTTGGCACCCGGGGCGG
The DNA here is from genome assembly GCA_018402905.1 of Glandirana rugosa. Taxonomy (NCBI): domain Eukaryota; kingdom Metazoa; phylum Chordata; class Amphibia; order Anura; family Ranidae; genus Glandirana; species Glandirana rugosa. Next base: position 873,223 of record BLSH010399570.1, read on the forward strand.
ATCCTATATCTGCCCCCCCCCCGACAAAATCGCAACATGCGAAGCTTGACGCTTAAAAAGGAGCAGGAGCCCTATCTATCACGAGGCAAAATTGCACCATGATTGGGGTGCCATTAAGAAGCTTAGGGTAGTATAATTTCAGGTTAGCGCTGTGTAGGGTATTATACTAGCAGGTCTGGGTAGTATAGGGTATTATGGTGGCAGGATTTTAGTAGTATAGGGTATTATAGTGGCATGTCGGGGTAGTATAGGGTATTTTACTAACAGGCTAGAGCTGTATGTAGTGACAAGTGTGCTCGGTGACTTACAGCATGGCTGGAGATGCACACACCCGCGGGTCCTGTGTTCTCTCCTCCTTCAGCTGCAGGATCAGCCAGTGAATGAGTCCTTGGGAGGAGTGGAGGAGGCAGCCACACTCCCGGCTCCCCCCACCAACACTGGCTGCCTCTGAAGATATTGAAGATCCTTGATGGACAGCCTGCCTGGTTGGATGACAGGGGAGACAGGTAGCCGCCTCCCCCGTACAGCTGGCCCCCTGCTGACCCAATGGACTTTGCCATATGATGTTTATAAAGCTGGAAAAGTGCAGGGGCGCCTGCTCATTGAGATGACCCTGCTGCGATCTCCTCTCCAGATCATCCACACTCCCCCCCCCCCCCGGGTTGACACCCCCCCCCAATGTGGACCCTCACCTTCGTACATCACTGCACACAGCCATTAATGTCTAAACCGCTGGCAACAAAAGTGAGTAAACCCCTAAGAAAAAATGTCCAAATTTAGCCCAATTAGTCATTTTCCCTCCTCGGTGTCAAGGTCTCAGGTGTGAATGGGGAGCAGGTGTGTTAAATTTGGTGTCTCACTCTCGCATACTGGTCACTGGAAGTTCAACATGGCACCTCATGGCAAAGAACTCTCTGAAGATCTGAAAAAAATAATTGTTGCTCATCTACATAAAGATGGCCTAGGCTATAAGAAGATTGCCAAGACTCTGAAACTGAGCTGCAGCACAGTGGCCAAGACCATACAGCAGTTTAACAGGACAGGTGCCTTGCCATGGTTGACCAAAGAAGTTGAGTGCACGTGCTCAGCGTCATATCCAGAGGTTGTCTTTGGGAAATAGATGAATGAGTGTTGCCAGCATTGCTACTAAGGTTGAAGGGGTGGGGGGGGGGTGGGGGAGGGGTCAGCCTGTTAGTGCTCAGACCATACGCCGTACACTGCATCAAATTTTTGGGCATTGCTGTCATCCCAGAAGGAAGCCTCCTCCAAAGATGATGCACAAGAAAGCCTGCAAACAGTTTCCTGAAGACAAGCAGACTAAAGACAAGGATTACTTGAACCATGTCCTGTGGTCTGATGAGACCTAGATAAACTTATTTGGTTCAAGCATGTGTGGTGGCAACCAGGTGAGGAGTACAAAGACAAGTGTGTCTTGCCTACAGTCAAGCATGGTGGGGGGAGTGTCATGGTCTGGGGCTGTATGAGTGCTGCTGGCACTAGGGAGCTACAGTTCACTGTGGGAACCATGAATGCCAACATGTACTGTGATATACTGAAGCAGAGCATGATCCCCTCCCTTCGGGACTGGGCCACAGGGCAGTATTCCAAAATGATAACGACCTCAAACACACCTCCAAGACGACCACTGCCTTGCTAAAGAAGCTGAGTGTAAAGGTGATGGACTGGCCAAGCATGTCTCCAGACCTAAACCTATTGAACATCTGTGGGGCATCCTCAAATGGAAGGTGGATGAGTGCAAGGTCTCTAACATCCACCAGCTCCGTGATGTCGTCATGGAGGAGTGGAAGAGGACTTCAGTGGCAACCTGTGAAGCTCTGGTGAACTCCATGGCCAAGAGGATTAAGGCAGTGCTGGAAAATAATGGTGACCACACAAAGTATGGACACTTTGGACCCAATTTGGACATTTTCACTTAGGGGTGTACTCACCTTTGTTGCCAGTGGTTTAGACATTAATGGCTGTGTGTTGAGTTATTTTGAGGGGACAGTAAATTTACACTGTTATACAAGCTGTACACTCACTGCTTTACATTGTAGCAAAGTGTCATTTCTCCAGTGTTGTCACATGAAAATATATAATAAAATATTTACAAAATGTGAGGGGTGTACTCACTTTTGTGAGATAATGTATATTATTTAGTCTGTAGTAAGATGAAAGAGTCTACAAACTATGGTGTGTGTGTGGATATATATATATATATATATATATATATATATTTTTTTTTTTTTAATTATCTCTTCTATTTTTCATGATCATTGATATTTCCCAAATCACATCTTTTTCATCTTTGTCCTTTGCCTGATCTGTTGGCGATAGTCCTTCATGTCTGGCAGGAGCGGCACACAGTACTGAATAAAAAGATAAAGGCTTGTTTGCTTGCACAAAATATATAAGACATAATCAGCAGCCTTATTTTTGCACTTTTATGTATTCTGGCTTGATATTTTGCAACATGTAGAAGGATTGGTTTCTCTGTCAGCCTTGGGTACATGTTTACAGCTTACACAGTCTTTGAAATAACCGCAAGGTAAAGAAGCGATAGATCACAAAAAATGTTAATGCTTTGCTGTGTTGTTACTACATCTTGTCAATATTCTATATTTTCAAAATTAGTGGGTCTTAGGTGGCGTTCACACTTGTACGTGCAATAATGCACATGCATCAACACATGCGTTTTTGGGCAATGAAGCACATTATGTTAAAGCAACCCATTTACTTTCATACTTGCCAACAGTCCCTATTTTCACGGTGATCTGAGTCTTTCCTGACCGAAATCACAGGATTTTGATCTTTTCCTAGGCATCGGGACTTCTTATGGCACCGTCCGCAGCTTCTGGCTTCAAAAACATGGCTGCGATATGGCCATGAGATCTCTTTCCGGCTCCAGGTCTCTTTCCCCGTGTGATCAGTGGAGAGGGGAGGGGCCTCCAATCCGTGCAGCCAATCGGATTCTATCTTCAGTGTACAAGTAGACAATACTCTTGTACACTAAAGCCAGATAGTTGCACGGATCGGAGGCCCCTCCCCTCTCCACTGAACACAGGGGAAAGAGACCTGCATACAGAATGGAGCTGCCGCCAACCCTCCGCCCCGTGGCCTGCTGCTGATCTGTGTCCGATGGGAGAGGCAGAGCCAAGGGACTCCACTGGGGACACCTGATGATGTAAGGAGGGACTCCGCTAGGGGGCATCTAATGTAAGGAGGGACTCTGCTGGGGGAACCTGATGTAAGGAGGAACTGCGCTAGGGACACTTGATATAAGGAGGGACACCGCTGGGGGTACCTGATGTTGGGGGGGAACTTTGCTGGGGGGCACCTGATGTAAGGAGGGACTCCGCTGGGGGCACCTGATGTAAGGAGGGACTCTGCTGGGGACACCTGATGTAAGGAGGGACTCTGCTGGGGGCACCTGATGTAAGGAGAGACTTTGCTGGGGACACCTTTTGTAAGGAGAGACTCTGCTGGAGACACACGATGGCATCTGGTGGCAGGCGATGTGGCAAGTGACACAGTCAGGTCTCCTGCTGATTCTGCATTATGGTGAGTTAAATGATTTCATTTTATATTACAATGTAATAATATAAATGACTTGCTTCAATCAGCCTGATGCCATACCAACCATGGTGCCAGGATGATTGAATCGCTAACACCAGGTGATTGGAGTATCATTATCTGCTGATTGTTAAACTTTCTGAAATACACATTTTGCTACTGTGGTGTAGGATCTGGGCCTGCTGTCCCTCCATCCCTCTTTCTTTCCTTCCTTCTCTCTGCTTCCCTCCTTATTTCTTTCTTTCTTCCGCTAACCCTCATTCATCTCAACCTTGAACCACCATGCCCACTTTGAGCCATGCCCCCATTTAAGCCACACCCACTAATTAGTTATGACAGGCCCACTATTTAGTTATGTCCTGCTATGACACGCCTATAAATGAATGTCCCACATCCTAATTATAATAAGACCCGGCCTACAGACAAAAAAGTGTCCCTATATATTTTTTGACAATGTTGGTAGCCTTGTACTTTGAATTGGCTGTCAACAAACAAAAAATGAGCTTGTGCTATGTTTGAGGAAGTAATGCACCACAATTATTCACATTTATGATGAGAAGATTGATGGAGCCAAATACAGGGCAATCTTAGAAGAAAACCTGTTAGAATCTGCAAAAGACCTGAGACTGGGGCAGAGGTTCACCTTCCAGCAGGACAACGACCCTAAACATACAGCCACCATGGAATTGTTTAGATTAAAGCATATTCATGTGTTAGAATGGCCCGGTCAAATTCCAAACCTAGATCTTATAGAGAATCTTCCACTTCACAATTATGTGCCACTTTGTGTTGGTCTATCACATAAAATTGCAATAAAATACATTTACGTTTTTGGTTGTAACATGACAAAATGGGGAAATTTCAAGGGGTATAAATACTTTTTCAAGGCACTGTAGGTGCAGGTTTTTTTTACTCTACGTGTGCATTGGGTGCCATTTGTTATGCACAGTCCAGGAGTGCATTTTTGTGGAATTTGGGTCCCTCTGCTTTCCCTAGTCAAGCATGCCAGAAGCAGGGGTGTAAATTGAGTTTTTGTTAGTTTTTCCTCAACTCAACCTGTCGCCAGAATATTCATTTCAACAAAAATCTTCCCATAAGATTATATGTGCATTTATCTGTAAAAGCCTCCATTGTGTAGACCTTCAAAAACCCTGAGACTGTGGCTGGGTGCTGCCTGGTTAGATGTGATCACACCAGACTCAAAGCTGTCACTCAAGTGACACTCTTTAGCAACATTTTCTAACCATTTTACCCAAGAGGAACCCTTGAAATTATTTTCAGACCTGCTAAAATCAGTTCATTTGAGGTCAAATGCACCTTCCATAGACAGCTATTGAAAAGAAAGCCCAACTTAGAATGGTGGTCAAAATGCTCACCTTGCAGACAGCTTGAAAGAGTATTGTAACACAGCTAGTTCTGCCAAATGGTGATGGCATTCAAATGTGCAGGCACCATAGAATGTGATGTCAATAAGTCATAGCTCAAGGAACCCCTAACAACCTCTGGAGAAATCCTAAGGTACCTTAGAACCCTGCTTGTGAATGGCTGCTCTATAGAATTTCCCTTCGACCTCCCCTTACATGTAGGTAGGTAAAGGGAGGGTCGGAGGAGCTGGGCCAACACAGTAATTAGGGCATCAAATCTGATGGCTATGTCCAGATTAAAAGCAAACAGCGATGCTCACGCGTTCCTCACCCCACATGTTTCATCCTATAGGACATCATACCAAAGATGATATCCTATAGGACAAAACATGTTGGGTGAGGACCGCATGAGCATCGCTGTTTGCTTTTAATCTGACCCTGCCGGCTTTGTACAACTTTTGTGTAAGTGTACATCTTTTATTAAAATAAAACCTTTTAATTTAGAGTCACACTATGAGGAGCTTCTTGTTTTCACATATGTTTATGGCTATGTGACTACCTCTACAATTGGCGCCCATTCGGATGTGGACTAGCTGAACGACAACCCCTGGACCCAGGTTCCATTACAAGACAATACCATCAGAGATTTATTCCCAAACAAACTCTACTGACCCACGTTGCCATACGGTACGTGTGTTCAACCAATCTGGTAAGCGTTTAAACCTACCGCATTTTGGGCACTCCATCTTTTTTCCCATGTTTGGAGCGTCACCTTTCTATCTTTCAACACCTGAAGCAGAATAGAAATAAATTGAGAAATTCCCGCGCTGGTAAGTCCTCTAGTGTGGCAGACTACCGACTGGACGAAGGTGAATGAATCGATGCGTGCAGCCCTCCTCGGACGGGGAGATCCGAAAGTGACTAGAAAACAAGAGGAAAGAAAGGCGCACGCACCTAGTGCATTACCAAAAACAATTTTATTAAATTAATAGCAAGAGAGGGTACTCACAAAATGGTGGGTGCACAACCTGTGCAAACTGAGACAGAATAAAAGCTGACGCGTTTCGGGGGCGCACCCCCTTCCTCAGAGCTTCATTCAGCTCTGAGGAAGGGGGTGCGCCCCCGAAACGCGTCAGCTTTTATTCTGTCTCAGTTTGCACAGGTTGTGCACCCACCATTTTGTGAGTACCCTCTCTTGCTATTAATTTAATAAACCTGAAGCAGAATGCAGGACTAATATTTTTGAAATTATATTGTTTTCTGTTTTTGGATTCACCTCAAAGACTGTTTATTCATTTTATTTAATTTCTTTGCACTTTACTGTGCGGAGTTTATCGGTTTTATTCAGTGAACGTAAACCACCATATTTGATGCACTATTTGCACTTTATTGTGTGGAGTTTCTGTATATTTTGTGAACTTACCCATAGGTTCATCGTATACCTGTTTGCACATTTCAGTCACTGTGCTCTTTCACTTATGATTGCAACATTTTTTTATGATTAATTAGTGTTTTTAAGACTGATTCTGATCTAGTCACACAATACCTGAATTAACGCTACACACTTTAGGTCTAGTGGAGAGTTAGCTGCTTGTGAGCCCTCTTTGCGCAATTACTTTCTTTGTTTCTAACACAGTAGTTAGACACTTCCAGAAGTGGAAAGTGCTATGAAGTGGCAGGAAGGAGGAGGCTGTACAGGAAATTGACTGTCCTGGAATAGTCGTTTTTTCTAGCATGTACAAGGCAAGTAATTACAAATTGTTAATGGAAAGGAAAAATGCTACAAGCAAGTATTTACAATATTTGATATTTCTGTTCTTCCCCCTGCAAATTTTTAAGTTGATGACAGGGCCTCTTTAAGCTTATTTTTTAATGTGTTGGGTTGGAAACTACAGTAGCTAATAAGCAAAACTTGCCATTTCATGCAAGGTCCACTTTAAGAAGTTCTCTCTTCTCTATTCGGTTCAATAAAATAACTTCAATTGAAAAAAGAAAAAGAAACACAAGGACATGAAAACTCAGAGCAGACTGCATCAATGTCAAATTAGCCAGCTCCTCAGTTTTCTTTGATCTTTCAGAGGTACGTTCTTTTCTGTACAGGGGTAATCCAAAAAATGTGTCCAGTGTAGACAAATGTGTTTTCCCACAATGCCCTGCTTCCATTAAAACTGTATTGTATGACGTGCCATTCTATTGCATGTGTTTTAACAGATGTCCCTAATGTAGAAACGGTTTCATGTGGTAAGCAAGCACAGATCACAGTTATGATCATGTTTTTTTTTTTTTTGCAGTTTGCATGCAAAGGAGGGTCTAAAGTCAAATTGCTCTATTGCTCTTTAACTCTTTCATGTGCCGGTAATCAAAACCTTTCTGAGCAAACCAAATGTTGAAGAATTGGCATGTACTGATTTATATAAAGTGTTATTAAACCTAGGACCCTGCATTCACTATATCTGGTCTCCCACAGTATTATTATTATACAGGATTTATATAGCGCCAGCAGTTTGCGCAGCGCTTTACAAAAATGAAGGCAGACAG
>BLSH010399581.1:66386-78630 GCA_018402905.1 Glandirana rugosa
TGTATGTTTGTATCTATCTGTCTGTGTGTATCTATATCTGTCTGTCTGTGTGTATCTATCTGTCTATCTGTGTGTATCTATCTATCTGTGTGTATATGTCTGTCTATGTGTCTATCTGTCTGTGTGTATCTGTCTGTATGTATGTTTCTGTCTGTGTGTATCTATCTGTCTGTATGTATCTATGTTTCTGTCTGTGTGTATGTCAGGACGAGTGGTAATAACCGTGGGGAAGTACAAAACGTATTGACTCACTTACAGAAGTCTTTATTTACCTTTACATGGTTTAAATATAGTCGTCCTAGAAAATTAACCTCCAGGTTTCATTAAATTGTTTCTGTTAACAATAAAGTTGTATCTATAACATTAATATTTCTTTTTTGTCTTTTGGTCGTACACGTGATTATAACCGTGGGGAGGAATTATAAACCAACGTGTGGGAAACCGTCGCTACTGTCGGAGGTTTGCAAAGAATATAGGTAGCTAAGATCCTGCTGATATAAATTTGGTACATTTCCATTTATTTCTGAAGACATTCACTCAGTTATGCAAAACATGAAGGGGTGCCAATAATGGTGAGCAGGACTGTATGTGTGTCTGTCTTTGTATCTATGTATGTCTGTCTATCTATGTGTGTCTGTCTTTGTATGTATGTCTGTCTATGTGTGTCTGTCTATCTGTGTATCTGTCTGTATATGTGTGTCTATCTATCTATGTGTGTCTATCTGTCTATCTATGTGTGTCTGTCTGTCTATATCTATGTGTGTCTGTCTATCTATGTTTGTATGTGTGTCTGTCTATATCTATGTGTGTCTGTCAATCTATCTATCTGTCTATGTGTGTCTGTCTGTCTATGTGTGTCTGTCTGTCTATCTATGTGTGTCTGTCTATCTGTCTATCCATGTGTGTCTGTCTATCTATCTATGTGTGTCTGTCTGTCTATCTATGTATGTCTGTCTGTCTGTCTATCTATGTGTGTCTATCTATCTATCTATGTGTGTCTGTCTATCTATCTATGTTTGTCTGTTTAACTATCTATGTGTGTGTGTCTATGTTTGTATGTCTGTCTGTCTATATCTATGTGTGTCTGTCTATCTATCTATGTGTGTCTGTCTATCTATGTGTGTCTGTCTGTCTGCCTATATCTATGTGTGTCTGTCTGTCTATATCTATGTCTGTCTGTCTATATCTATGTGTGTCTGTCTATCTATCTATGTGTGGCTGTCTATCCATGTGTGTCTGTCTGTCTATCTATGTGTGTTTGTCTGTCTATCTATCTATGTGTGTTTGTCTGTCTATCTATGTGTGTCTGTCTATCTATGTGTGGCTGTCTGTCTGTCTATGTGTGTGCCTGTCTATCTATGTGTGTCTGTCTGTCTGTCTATCTATGTGTGTCTGTCTGTCTATCTATCTATATGTGTCTGTCTGTCTGTCTGTGTGTATGTCTGTCTGTCTATCTATGTGTGTCTGTCTGTCTATCTATGTGTGTCTGTCTGTCTGTCTGTCTATCTATCTATGTGTGTGTGTCTATCTATGTTTGTATGTCTGTCTGTCTATATCTATGTGTGTGTGTCTGTTTGTCTGTCTATCTATGTGTGTCTGTCTATCTATCTATGTGTGTCTGTCTATCTATCTATGTGTGTCTTTTTGTTTGTCTGTCTATCTATGTTTGTCTGTCTGTCTATGTATTTCTGTCTGTCTGTCTGTCTATGTGTGTCTGTCTATCTATCTATATGTGTCTCTCTGTCTATCTATGTGTGTCTGTCTATCTATCTATATGTGTCTGTCTGTCTATCTATGTGTGTCTGTCTATCTATGTGTGGCTGTCTATCTGTCTATCCATGTGTGTGTGTCTGTCTATCTATGTGTGTCTGTCTATCTATGTGTATCTGTCTGTCTATCTATCTATCTATCTATCTATCTATGTCTTTCTTTCTGTCTATCTATGTGTGTCTGTCTGTCTATCTATGTGTGTCTGTCTGTCTATCTATGTGTGTCTGTCTGTCTATCTATGTGTGTCTGTCTGTCTATCTATCTATCTATCTATCTATCTATCTATCTGTCTGTCTGTCTGTCTATATCTATGTGTGTCTGTCTGTCTATATCTATGTGTGTCTGTCTGTCTATATCTATGTGTGTCTGTCTATCTATGTGTGTCTCTCTGTCTGTCTATATGTGTGTGTGTGTGTCTATCTATGTTTGTCTGTCTATATCTATGTGTATCTGTCTATCTATCTATGTGTGTTTGTCTATCTATGTGTGTCTGTCTGTCTGTCTATCTATGTGTGTCTGTCTGTCTATCTATATGTGTGTCTGTCTGGCTGTCTATCTATGTGTGGCTGTCTATCTATCTATATGTGTGTCTGTCTGGCTGTCTATCTATGTGTGGCTGTCTATCTGTCTATCCATGTGTGTCTGTCTATCTATCTATGTGTGTCTGTCTATCTATATGTGTCTGTCTGTCTATCTATGTGTGTCTATCTATGTTTGTATGTCTGTCTGTCTATATCTATGTGTGTCTGTCTGTCTATATCTATGTGTGTCTGTCTATCTATCTATGTGTGTCTGTCTATCTATGTGTGTCTGTCTATTTATCTGTGTCTGTCTGTCTATATCTATGTCTGTCTATCTATCTATGTGTGTCTGTCTATCTATCTATCTATCTATCTATCTATCTATCTATCTATCTATCTATGTCTTTCTTTCTGTCTATCTATGTGTGTCTGTCTATCTATGTGTGTCTGTCTATCTATGTTTTTCTGTCTGTCTATCTATGTGTGTCTGTCTGTCTATCTATGTGTGTCTGTCTATCTATCTATCTGTCTATTTATCTGTGTCTGTCTGTCTATCTATGTGTGTCTGTCTGTCTGTCTATATCTATGTGTGTCTGTCTATCTATGTTTGTATGTCTGTCTATCTATGTTTGTATGTCTGTCTGTCTATATCTATGTGTGTCTGTCTGTCTATCTATGTTTGTCTGTCTGTCTATCTATGTTTGTCTGTCTGTCTATCTATGTTTGTCTGTCTGTCTATCTATGTTTGTCTGTCTGTCTATCTATGTTTGTCTGTCTATATCTATGTGTGTTTGTCTATCTATCTATGTGTGTCTGTCTGTCTATCTATGTCTGTCTGTCTATATCTATGTGTGTTTGTCTATCTATGTGTGTCTGTCTTTCTATCTATCTATGTGTGTCTGTCTGTCTATCTATGTGTGTCTGTCTAACTATCTATGTGTGTCAATATATTTATCTATCTATCTGTTTCTGTCTATCTATGTGTGTCTGTCTTTCTGTCTATCTATCTGTGTCTGTCTATCTATCTATGTGTGTCTGTCTATCTATGTGTGTCTGTCTATCTATGTGTGTCTGTCTATCTATGTGTGTCTGTCTATCTATGTGTGTCTGTCTATCTATGTGTGTCTTTCTATTTATGTGTGTCTGTCTGTATGTCTATCTATGTGTCTATCTATGTGTGTCTGTCTATCTATGTTTGTATGTCTGTCTGTCTATATCTATGTGTGTCTGTCTGTCTATATCTATGTGTGTCTGTCTGTCTATATCTATGTGTGTCTGTCTGTCTATATCTATGTGTGTCTGTCTGTCTATCTATATGTGTGGCTGTCTATCTGTCTATCCATGTGTGTCTGTCTATCTATCTATGTGTGTGTGTCTATCTATGTTTATATGTGTGTCTGTCTATCTATCTATGTGTGTCTGCCTATCTATGTGTGTCTGTCTGTCTATCTATGTGTGTCTATCTATCTATCTATGTGTGTCGGTCTATCTATCTATCTATCTCTGTCTGTCTATATCTATGTGTGTCTGTCTGTCTATATCTATGTGTGTCTGTCTATCTATCTATGTGCGTCTGTCTATATCTATGTGTGTCTGTCTGTCTATATCTATGTGTGTCTGTCTATATCTATGTGTGTCTGTCTATATCTATGTGTGTCTGTCTGTCTATCTATGTATGTTTGTCTGTCTGTCTATCTATGTGTGTCTGTCTGTCTATCTATATGTGTGGCTGTCTATCTGTCTATCCATGTGTGTCTGTCTATCTATCTATGTGTGTGTGTCTATCTATGTTTATATGTGTGTCTGTCTATCTATCTATGTGTGTCTGCCTATCTATGTGTGTCTGTCTGTCTATCTATGTGTGTCTATCTATCTATCTATGTGTGTCGGTCTATCTATCTATCTATCTCTGTCTGTCTATATCTATGTGTGTCTGTCTGTCTATATCTATGTGTGTCTGTCTATCTATCTATGTGCGTCTGTCTATATCTATGTGTGTCTGTCTGTCTATATCTATGTGTGTCTGTCTATATCTATGTGTGTCTGTCTATATCTATGTGTGTCTGTCTGTCTATCTATGTATGTTTGTCTGTCTGTCTATCTATGTGTGTCTGTCTGTCTATCTATATGTGTGGCTGTCTATCTGTCTATCCATGTGTGTCTGTCTATCTATCTATGTGTGTGTGTCTATCTATGTTTATATGTGTGTCTGTCTATCTATCTATGTGTGTCTGCCTATCTATGTGTGTCTGTCTGTCTATCTATGTGTGTCTATCTATCTATGTGTGTCGGTCTATCTATCTATCTATCTATCTATCTATCTATCTATCTGTCTATTTATCTGTGTCTGTCTGTCTATATCTATGTGTGTCTGTCTATCTATCTATGTGCGTCTGTCTGTCTGTCTATTTATCTATGTGTGTCTGTCTATCTATCTATCTATGTGTGTCTGTCTGTCTATCTATGTGTGTCTGTCTTATGTGTGTCTGTCTGTCTATCTATATGTGTCTGTCTATCTATGTATGTCTGTCTGTCTGTCTATCTATGTATGTCTGTCTGTCTATCTGTGTCTGTCTGTCTATCTGTGTCTGTCTGTCTATCTATGTTTGTCTGTCTGTCTATCTATGTGTGTCTGTCTATTTATCTGTGTCTGTCTGTCTATATCTATGTGTGTCTGTCTATCTATCTATGTGTGTCTGTCTATCTATGTTTGTATGTCTGTCTGTCTATCTATCTATGTGTGTGTGTCTGTCTGTCTATCTATCTATCTATCTATGTCTTTCTTTCTGTCTATCTATGTTTTTCTGTCTGTCTATCTATGTGTGTCTGTCTGTGTATCTATGTGTGTCTATCTATCTATCTATCTATCTATCTGTCTATTTATCTGTGTCTGTCTGTCTATCTATGTCTGTCTGTCTGTCTATATCTATGTGTGTCTGTCTATCTATGTTTGTATGTCTGTCTATCTATGTTTGTGTGTCTGTCTATCTATCTATGTGTGTCTGTCTATATCTATGTGTGTTTGTCTATCTATCTATGTGTGTTTGTCTATCTATCTATGTGTGTTTGTCTATCTATCTATGTGTGTCTGTCTATATCTATGTGTGTTTGTCTATCTATCTATGTGTGTTTGTCTATCTGTCTATCTGTGTCTGTCTGTCTATCTATGTCTGTCTGTCTATATCTATGTGTGTTTGTCTATCTATCTATGTGTGTCTGTCTATATCTATGTGTGTTTGTCTATCTATCTATGTGTGTCTGTCTATATCTATGTGTGTTTGTCTATCTATCTATGTGTGTCTGTCTGTCTATCTATGTGTGTCTGTCTAACTATCTATGTGTGTCAATATATCTATCTATCTATCTGTTTCTGTCTATCTATGTGTGTCTGTCTATCTATGTGTGTCTGTCTATCTATGTGTGTCTGTCTATCTATGTGTGTCTGTCTATCTATGTGTGTCTGTCTATCTATGTGTGTCTGTCTCTCTATCTATGTGTGTCTGTCTCTCTATCTATGTGTGTCTGTCTCTCTATCTATGTTTGTCTGTCTGTCTATCTATGTTTGTCTGTCTGTCTATCTATGTGTGTCTGTCTGTCTATCTATATGTGTGGCTGTCTATCTGTCTATCCATGTGTGTCTGTCTATATCTATGTGTGTCTGTCTATATATCTATGTGTGTCTGTCTGTCTATCTATATGTGTGGCTGTCTATCTGTCTATCCATGTGTGTGTCTATCTATGTTTATATGTGTGTCTATCTATTTATGTGTGTCTGTCTGTCTGTCTATCTATCTATGTGTGTCTGTCTATCTATCTATGTGTGTCTGCCTATCTATCTATGTGTGTCTGTCTGTCTGTCTATCTATCTATGTCTGTCTGTCTATATCTATGTGTGTCTGTCTATCTATTTATGTGTGTATGTCTGTCTATCTATGTGTGTCTATCTATCTATGTGTGTCTGTCTATCTATGTGTGTCTGTCTATCTATGTGTGTCTGTCTTTCTATGTGTGTCTGCCTATCTATGTGTGTCTGTCTGTCTATCTATGTGTGTTTGTCTTGCTATCTATGTGTGTTTGTCTTGCTATCTATGTGTTTGTCTGTCTATCTATGTGTGTCTGTCTGTCTATCTATGTGTGTCTGTCTGTCTATCTATGTGTGTCTGTCTGTCTATCTATGTGTGTCTGTCTGTCTATGTGTGTCTATCTATCTATGTGTGTCTGTCTGTCTATATATATATATATATATATGTGTGTGTCTGTCTATCTATGTTTGTATGTCTGTCTGTCTATATCTATGTGTGTCTGTCTATTTATGTGTTTCTGTCTATATCTATGTGTGTCTGTCTATCTATGTGTGTCTGTCTTTGTATCTATGTCTGTCTGTCTGTCTATCTATGTGTGTCTGTCTGTCTATCTATGTCTGTCTGTCTATTTATCTATGTGTGTCTGTCTATCTATCTATGTGTGTCTGTCTGTCTATCTATGTGTGTCTGTCATATGTGTCTGTCTGTCTATCTATGTCTGTCTGTCTATATCTATGTGTGTCTGTCTATCTATCTATGTGTGTGTGTCTGTCTGTCTATGTGTGTGTGTCTGTCTGTCTATGTGTGTCTGTCTTTCTGTCTATGTGTGTCTCTCTATCTATCTATATGTGTCTGTCTGTCTATATCTATGTGTGTCTGTCTATCTATCTATGTGTGTCTGTCTGTCTGTCTATCTATGTGAGTCTGTATATCTATCTATCTATCTGTCTATATCTATGTGTGTCTGTCTATCTATCTATGTGTGTCTGTCTGTCTATCTATCTATGTGTGTCTGTCTGTCTATCTATCTCTGTCTGTCTATCTATCTATGTGTGTCTGTCTGTCTGTCTATCTATCTCTGTGTGTCTGTCTATCCATGTGTGTCTGTCTATCTATCTATGTGTGTCTGTCTGTCTGTCTATCTATCTATCTATCTATCTATCTATCTATCTATCTATCTATCTATCTATCTATCTATCTATCTGTGTCTGTCTGTCTATATCTATGTGTGTCTGTATATCTATTTATGTGTGTCTGTATCTATGTGTGTCTGTCTGTGTATCTATGTCTGTCTGTCTGTCTATCTATGTGTGTCTTTTTGTGTGTCTGTCTATCTATGTGTGTCTGTCTGTCTGTCTATATCTATGTGTGTCTGTCTATTTATGTGTTTCTGTCTATATCTATGTGTGTGTGTCTATCTATGTTTATATGTCTGTCTGTCTGTATCTATGTGTGTCTGTCTATCTATGTGTGTCTGTCTGTCTACCTATCTATGTGTGTGTCTATCTATGTTTGTATGTCTGTCTGTCTATCTATGTGTGTCTGTCTGTCTGTCTATCTATCTACGTGTGTCTATCTGTCTATCCATGTGTGTCTGTCTGTCTATCTATGTGTCTGTCTGTCTGTCTGTCTATCTATCTATCTATATGTGTCTGTCTGTCTATCTATGTGTGTCTTTCTGTCTATCAATGTGTGTCTGTCTTTATCTATGTGTGTCTGTCTTTATCTATGTGTGTCTGTCTTTATCTATGTGTGTCTGTCTTTATCTATGTGTGTCTGTCTTTATCTATGTGTGTCTGTCTTTATCTATGTGTGTCTATCGATGTATGTCTGTCTGTCTGTCTATCTGTGTGTCTATCTATTTATGTGTGTCTGTCTATCTATCTATGTGTGTCTCTTTCTGTCTGTCTGTCTATCTATGTGTGTCTGTCTATGTATCTATCTATCTATCTATCTTTGTCTGTCTGTCTATATCTATGTGTGTCTGTCTATCTATCTATCTATCTATGTATGTGTGTCTGTCTATCTATGTGTGTCTGTCTATCTATGTCTGTCTGTCTATCTATGTCTGTCTGTTTATCTATGTGTGGCTGGCTGTCTGTCTATCTATGTGTGTCTGTCTGTCTATATCTATGTGTGTCTGTCTATCTATCTAAGTGTGTCTATCTATGTGTGTGTGTCTGTCTATCTATCTGTGTCTGTCTGTCTATCTGTGTCTGTCTGTCTATCTGTGTCTGTCTGTCTATCTGTGTCTGTCTGTCTATCTGTGTCTGTCTGTCTATCTGTGTTTGTCTGTCTATATCTGTGTGTCTGTCTGTCTATCTATGTGTGTCTGTCTGTCTGTCTGTCTATCTATCTATGTGTGTCTGTCTATCTATGTTTGTATGTCTGTCTATCTATCTATGTGTGTCTGTCTGTCTATATCTATGTGTGTCTGTCTATATCTATGTGTGTCTGTCTATATCTATGTGTGTCTGTCTTTGTATCTATGTCTGTCTGTCTGTCTATGTGTGTCTTTTTGTGTGTCTGTCTATTTGTGTCTGTCTGTCTGTCTATGTGTGTCTGCCTGTCTATGTGTGTCTTTTTGTGTGTCTATCTAGGTTTGTCTGTCTATCTATCTATTTGTGTTTTTCTGTCTAGCTATCTATATGTGTCTGTCTATCTATCTATGTTTGTATGTCTGTCTGTCTATATCTATGTTTGTCTATCTATCTATCTGTGTCTGTCTTTCTGTCTATCTATGTGTGTCTGTCTTTCTGTCTATCTATGTGTGTCTGTCTATCTATGTTTGTCTGTCTCTATCTATTTGTGTCTGTCTGTCTATGTGTGTGCCTGTCTATCTATATGTGTCTGTCTGTCTATCTATGTGTTTCTGTCTGTCTATATGTGTCTGTCTGTCTATCTATGTGTGTCTGTCTATCTATCTATCTATTTATCTGTGTCTGTCTGATTATATCTATGTTTGTATGTCTGTCTATCTATGTGTGTCTGTCTGTCTATCTATGTTTGTATGTCTGTCTGTCTATATCTATGTGTGTCTGTCTGTCTATGTGTGTCTGTCTGTCTATGTGTGTCTGTCTGTCTATGTGTGTCTGTCTATCTGTCTATGTGTGTCTGTCTATCTATTTATGTGTGTCTGTCTGTCTATCTATCTGTTTCTGTCTGTCTATATCTATGTCTGTCTGTCTGTCTATCTATCTATGTGTGTCTGTCTATCTATGTTTGTATGTCTGTCTGTCTATATCTATGTGTGTCTGTCTATCTATCTATCTATCTATGTGTGTCTGTCTGTCTATCTATGTGTGTCTGTCTGTCTATATCTATGTGTGCCTGTCTATCTATGTGTGCCTGTCTATCTATGTGTGTCTATCTATCTATGTATGTGTGTCTGTCTGTCTATCTATGTGTGTTTGTCTGTCTATCTATGTGTGTCTGTCTGTCTATCTATGTGTGTCTGTCTGTCTATCTATGTGTGTCTGTCTGTCTATCTATGTGTGGCTGTCTGTCTATCTATGTGTGGCTGTCTGTCTATCTATGTGTGGCTGTCTATCTATGTGTCTGTCTGTCTGTCTGTTCTATCTATCTATCTATCTATCTATCTATCTATCTATCTATCTATCTTTGTCTGTCTGTCTATATGTGTCTGTCTGTCTATCTATGTGTGTCTGTCTATCTATCTATCTATTTATCTGTGTCTGTCTGATTATATCTATGTTTGTATGTCTGTCTATCTATGTGTGTCTGTCTGTCTATCTATGTTTGTATGTCTGTCTGTCTATATCTATGTGTGCCTGTCTATCTATGTGTGCCTGTCTATCTATGTGTGCCTGTCTATCTATGTGTGGCTGTCTATCTATCTATGTGTGTTTGTCTGTCTATCTATGTGTGTCTGTCTGTCTATCTATGTGTGTCTGTCTGTCTATCTATGTGTGGCTGTCTGTCTATCTATGTGTGGCTGTCTGTCTATCTATGTGTGGCTGTCTATCTATGTGTCTGTCTGTCTGTCTGTTCTATCTATCTATCTATCTATCTATCTATCTATCTATCTATCTATCTATCTTTGTCTGTCTGTCTATATCTGTGTGTCTGTCTATATCAATGTGTGTATGTGTGTCTGTTTATCTATGTTTGTATGTCTGTCTGTCTATATCTATGTGTGTCTGTCTATCTATCCATGTGTGTCTGTCTATCTATCCATGTGTGTCTGTCTATCTATCTATGTCTGTCTATCTATCTATGTCTGTCTGTCTATCTATGTCTGTCTGTCTATCTATGTCTGTCTGTCTATCTATGTCTGTCTGTCTATATCTATGTGTGTCTGTCTATCTATCTGTGTCTGTCTTTCTATCTATCTATCTATGTGTGTCTGTCTATCTATGTGTGTCTGTCTATTTATGTGTGTCTGTCTATCTATCTATATGTGTCTGTCTGTCTATCTATGTTTGTATGTCTGTCTGTCTATGTGTGTCTGTCTTTGTATCTATGTTTGTCTGTCTGTCTATCTATGTGTGTCTTTTTGTGTGTCTATCTATGTGTGTCTTTCTGTCTATCTATGTCTGTCTGTCTATATCTATGTGTGTCTGTCTAGCTATGTCTGTCTATCTGTCTATCTATCTATGTCTGTCTGTCTATCTATGTGTGTCTGTCGTATGTCTGTCTTTCTATCTTTGTGTGTCTGTCTGTCTATCTATGTGTTTCTGTCTATATCTATGTGTGTCTGTCTATCTATGTGTGTCTGTCTTTGTATCTATGTCTGTCTGTCTATCTATCTATGTGTGTTTTCTGTATATCTATGTGTGTCTGTGTATCTATGTCTGTCTGTCTATCTATGTGTGTCTGTCTATCTCTCTATGTTTGTGTGTCTATCTATCTATGTGTGTTTTCTCTATATCTATGTGTGTCTGTGTATCTATGTCTGTCTGTCTATCTATGTGTTTCTGTCTATATCTATGTGTGTCTGTCTATATCTATGTGTGTCTGTCTATCTATGTGTGTCTGTCTATATCTATGTGTGTCTGTCTATCTATGTGTGTCTGTCTTTGTATCTATGTCTGTATGTCTGTCTATCTATGTGTGTCTTTTTGTCTGTCTGTCTATCTGTGTGTGTCTGTCTATCTTTCTATGTGTGTCTGTCTATATATATATATATATATATGTGTGTGTGTCTGTCTATCTCTCTGTTTGTGTGTCTATCTATCTATGTGTGTTTTCTGTAAATCTATGTGTGTCTGTGTATCTATGTCTGTCTGTCTATCTATGTGTGTCTTTTTGTTTGTCTGTCTATCTATCTATGTGTGTCTATCTATGTGAGTATGTGTGTCCGTCTGTCTATCTATGTGTGTCTGCCTGTATGTCTATCTATGTGTGTCTGTCTAGCTATGTCTGTCTTTCTATCTTTGTGTGTCTGTCTGTCTGTCTATCTGTTTGTCTGTCTATCTATCTATATGTGTCTGTCTATCTATCTATGTGTGTCTGTCTGTCTATATCTATGTGTGTCTGTCTATCTATGTTTGTATGTCTGTCTGTCTATATCTATGTGTGTCTGTCTTTCTGTCTATCTATGGGTTTCTGTCTATATCTATGCAGGGCCGATCCTGGGTGGGTGCCTGGGGTGCACTGCACCCAGGCGCCGCAGAGGTGGGGGCGCCGAAGAGCCATAGTGCTCCCATCCCTCCTCCTCTCCTTGTGTGTGAGTGAGATTTCCCCCAGCTTATGCTATGCCCCCGCTTATGTGCTCCCCCACTAGAGGCTGGAGGGGGCACATACGGCAGCAGGTAGTGGCTGGCATCTCTCCCCGTCTCCTGTGTCCTCTCCCCCACATGCTGCTGCAGCAGCCCAGCCCGCACAGCATAGGAGAGCAGAGAGAGAGACAACAGAGCGGAGGGAGGATCCGCCCATCGCCCCCCCCCACCTATCCACTGCTCAGAGCTGTGCTGGGCTCCTGAGTCCTGCTGCCAACCACCCAGCTTCCATTCTTTGGGTGCTCGCCCTGCCACTAGGCCTGCGTTGTAGCCAGGATCTGACAGGAGGCAGAAGATCCGGGCCACCAGCTGACTACCAGGAGGAGAGGTAAGTGAACTAATCCAGAGGCTTAGCAAAGTCCTTAGTGGGATGACTGGGGTTAATATTTGTGAAATGTGGGGGGGAAGG
>BLSH010399581.1:81728-96728 GCA_018402905.1 Glandirana rugosa
CTGTCTGTGTGTATCTATCTGTCTGTTTGTATCTATCTGTCTGTGTGTATCTATCTGTCTGTCTGTGTGTATCTATCTGTCTGTGTGTATCTATCTGTCTGTGTGTATCTATGTCCCATTCTTTTTCTGTATTTTGTTTATTTTTAAGAGATCATGGGATGATCCCAGGGCAATGAAGACTCCTTAGGGGAGCATCTCTGTGTTTGAGTCATTGCCATAGAAACATGTAAAGGGGAGGAGTTAGTAAGATAACCACGCCCATGTGGGGCGCCAGAAATATTTCTGCACCCAGGCGCCTGTGACCCTAGGATCGGCCCTGTATCTATGTGTGTCTGTCTATCTATGTGTGTCTGTCTATCTATGTGTGTCTGTCTGTCTATCTATGTGTGTCTGTCTATCTATGTTTGTCTGTCTATCTATGTGTGTCTGTCTGTCTATCTATGTGTGTCTGTCTGTCTATCTATGTGTGTCTGTCTGTCTATCTATGTGTGTCTGTCTATCTATGTTTGTCTGTCTATCTATGTGTGTCTGTCTATCTATGTGTGTCTGTCTAGCTATGTGTGTCTGTCGGTCTATCTATCTATTTATCTATGTGTGTCGTTCTATCTATATCTATGTGTGTCTGTCTATATCTATGTGTGTCGTTGTGTCTGTATCTATGTTAGATATAGACAGACAGACATACAAACATAGATAGACAGACACACTTAGATATAGACAGACAGACATACAAAGTGTGTCTGTCTATCTATCCATGTTTGTATGTCTGTCTGTCTATATCTATGTGTGTCTGTCTATCTATCTATGTGTGTCTTTCTTTCTATCTATGTGTGTGTGTCTGTGTATCTATGCCTGTCTGTCTGTCTATCTATGTCTGTCTATCTATGTGAGTATGTGTGTCTGTCTTTCTATGTGTGTCTGTTTCTTTCTATTTATGTGTGTCTGTCTATCTATGTGTGTCTGCCTGTATGTCTATCTATGTGTGTCTGTCTGTCTGTCTATCTATGTGTAACTGTCTATCTATGTGAGTGTCTGTCTGTCTATCTATGTGTAACTGTCTATCTATGTGAGTGTCTGTCTGTCTATGTGTGTCTGTCTATCTATCTATGTGTGTCTGTCTGTCTATCTATCTATGTCTCTCTGTCTATCTATGTCTCTCTGTCTATGTGTGTCTGTCTATCTATGTGTGTCTGTCTGTCTTTCTATGTGTGTCTGTATGTCTATCTTTGTGTGTCTCTCTATCTATGTGTGTATGTCTGTCTGTCTATGTGTGTATGTTTGTCTGTCTATGTGTGTCTGTCTATCTATCTATGTGTGTCTATCTATTTATGTGTGTCTGTCTATCTGTTTATCTATCTATCTATCTATCTATCTATCTATCTATCTATCTATCTATCTATGTGTGTCTGTCTATCTATCTATGTGTGTCTTTCTGTCTATCTATGTGTGTCTGTCTGTGTATCTATGTCTGCCTTTATGTCTAACTATGTGTGTCTTTTTGTGTGCCTGTCTATCTATCTATGTCTGTCTGTCTATCTATGTGAGTATGTGTGTCTGTCTGTCTATCTATGAGTGTCTGTCTATCTATGTGTGTTTTTTTGTCTATCTATATGTGTCTGTCTGTGTATCTATGTCTGTCTGTCTATATCTATGTGTGTCTGTCTATCTATCTATGTGTGTCTGTCTGTCTATCTATGCATGTCTTTCTATTTATGTGTGTCTGTCTGTCTTTATCTATGCGTGTCTATCTGTTTGTCTATCTATGTGTGTCTGTCTATCTATGTTTGTATGTCTGTCTGTCTATCTATGTGTGTCTGTCTGTCTATCTATCTATGTGTGTCTGTCTGTCTATCTATGTGTGTCTGTCTATCTATATATGTGTGTCTGTCTGTCTGTCTATCTATGTGTGTGTGTCTATCTATGTTTGTATGTATGTCTGTCTGTCTATATCTATGTGTCTTTCTATCTATCTATGTGTGTCTGTCTGTCTATATCTATGTGTGTCTATCTATCTATCTATGTGTGTCTGTCTATCTATGTGTGGCTTTCTATCTGTCTATCTATCTATCTATCTGTGTCTGTCTTTCTGTCTATCTATGTGTGTCTCTCTATATCTATGTGTGTCTGTCTATCTATGTGTGTCTTTTTGTGTGTCTATCTGTGTCTCTGTCTATCTATCTATGTGTGTCTATCTATCTATGTGTGTCTGTCTAACTATGTGTGTCTGTCTATCTATGTGTGTCTGTCTATCTATCTTTCTATCTATCTATCTATCTATGTATCTATGTCTGTCTGTCTATATCTATGTGTGTCTGTCTATCAATGTTTGCATGTCTGTCTGTCTATATCTATGTGTGTCTGTCTATCTATGTGTGTGTTTCTATCTATGTTTGTATGTCTGTCTGTCTGTCTGTCTATATCTATGTGTGTCTGTCTATCTATGTGTGTCTTTTTGTGTGTCTGTCTATCTATGTGTGTCTGTCTATCTATGCATGTCTTTCTATTTATGTGTGTCTGTCTGTCTATCTATGTGTGTCTGTCTATCTATGCATGTCTTTCTATTTATGTGTGTCTGTCTGTCTATCTATGTGTGTCTGTCTATCTATGTTTGTCTTTCTATCTATCTATGTGTGTATGTCTGAATGTCTATCTATGTGTGTGTGTCTATCTATGTGTGTCTGTCTATCTATGTGTCAGTCTATCTATATCTATGTGTGTCTGTCTATCTATGTTTGTATGTCTGTCTGTCTATATCTATGTGTGTCTGTCTATCTATGTGTGTCTGTCTGTCTATCTATGTGTGTCTGTCTGTCTATCTATCTATGTGTGTCTGTCTGTCTATGTGTGTCTGTCTATCTGTCTATGTGTGTCTGTCTATCTATCTATCTATCTATCTATCTATCTGTGTCTGTCTATCTATGTTTGTATGTGTGTCTGTCTATCTATCTATGTGTGTCTGTCTATCTATCTATGTGTGTCTGTCTATCTATGTGTGTCTGTCTATCTATGTGTGGCTTTCTATCTATCTATCTATCTATCTATCTATCTATCTATCTATCTATCTGTCTATCTATGTGTGCCTGTCTGTCTATCTATCTATTTGTGTCTGTCTGTCTGTCTGTGTGTGTACCTGTCTATCTATGTGTGTCTTTTTGTGTGTCTATCTGTGTGTCTGTCTGTCTAACTATGTGTGTCTGTCTGTCTATCTATGTGTGTCTGTCTATCTATCTTTCTATCTATCTATCTATGTCTGTCTGTCTATATCTATGTGTGTCTGTCTATCTATCTATCTATCTATCTATCTATCTATCTATCTATCTATCTATCTATCTATCTTTCTGTCTATCTGTCTATCTATGTGTGTCTTTTTGTGTGTCTGTCTATCTATGTGTGTCTGTCTGTCTATCTATATGTGTCTGTCTATCTGCGTGTGTCTGTCTGTATGTCTATTTATGTGTGTCTGTCTGTCTATCTATGTGTGTGTCTTTCTATCTATGTGTGTGTGTCTGTCTATCTATGTGTGTGTGTCTGTCTATCTATGTATGTCTGTCTGTCTATATTTATGTGTGTCTGCTTGTCCATCAATCTTTGTCTGTCTGTCTATCTATCTATGTGTGTGTGTGTCTGTCTATCTATGTGTGTCTGTCTATCTATGTTTGTGTGTCTGTCTATCTATGTGTGTCTGTCTCTCTATCTATGTCTGTCTTTCTATCTTTGTGTGTCTGTCTATCTGTCTATGTCTGTCTGTCTATGTGTGTCTGTCTATCTATCTGTCTATGTCTGTCTATCTATGTGTGTCTTTCTATTTATGTGTCTGTCCATATCTATGTGTGTCTTTCTATCTTTGTGTGTCTTTCTGTCTCTCTATCTATGTGTGTGTCTGTCTGTCTATATGTGTGTCTTTCTATTTATGTGTGTCTGTCTATCTATGTCTGTCTATCTATCTGTGTGTGTCTGTCTGTATGTCTATCTATGTGTGTCTGTCTATCTCTGTGCCTGTTTGTCTTTTTATCTGTGTGTCTGTCTATCTGTCTATCTATGTGTGTCTGTCTATCTCTGTGCCTGTTTGTCTATTTATCTGTGTGTCTGTCTGTCTATCTATGTGTGTCTTTCTATTTATGTGTGTCTGTCTGTCTGTCTGTCTATCTATCTGTGTGTGTGTGTGTGTCTGTCTATCTATCTATATGTGTCTGTCTGTCTATCTATGTGTGTCTTTCTATATATGTGTGTCTGTCTGTCTATATATGTGTGTCTGTCTGTCTGTTTATCTATCTATGTGTGTCTGTCTGTCTATCTATCTATGTGTGTCTGTCTGTCTATCTATCTATGTGTGTGTGTCTGTCTATCTATGTGTGTCTTTCTATTTATGTGTGTCTGTCTGTCTATATCTATGTGTGTCTGTCTATCTATCTACGTGTGTCTGTCTGTCTGTCTATGTGTGTCTTTCTATTTATGTGTCTGTCTGTCTATCTACGTGTGTCTGTCTGTCTATCTATGTCTGTCTGTCTACATCTATGTGTGTCTGTCTGTCCATCAATCTATGTGTGTCTGTCTGTCTATCTATGTGTTTCTGTCTATCTATGCATTTCTTTCTATCTATGTGTGTTTGTCTATCTATGTGTGTCTGTCTGTCTATCTACATGTGTCTTTCTATTTATGTGTCTGTCTGTCTATATCTATGTGTGTCTGTCTATCTATGTGTGTCTGTCTGTCTATCTATGTGTGTCTGTCTGTCTATCTATGTGTGTCTGTCTGTCTATCTATGTGTGTCTGTCTGTCTATCTATGTGTGTCTGTCTGTCCATCTACGTGTGTCTGTCTATCTATGTTTGTATGTCTTTCTGTCTATATCTATGTGTGTCTGTCTATTTATGTGTGTGTGTCTGTCTATCTATGTGTGTCTGTCTATCTATGTGTTTCTGTCTATCTATGTGTGTCTTTCTATTTATGTGTGTCTCTCTGTCTATATCTATGTGTGTCTGTCTGTCTCTTTGTGTTTCTGTCTATCTATCTATGTGTGTCTATCTGTATGTCTATCTATGTGTGTCTATCTCTGTGTCTGTATGTCTGTCTATCTATGTTTGTATGTCTGTCTGTCTATCTATGTGTGTCTGTCTGTCTGTCTATCTATCTATGTGTGTCTGTATGTCTGTCTATCTATGTGTGTCTGTCTGTCTGTCTATCTATCTATGTGTGTCTGTATGTCTGTCTATCTATGTCTGTCTGTCTATATCTATGTTTTTCTGTCTGTCTATCTATCTATGTTTTTCTGTCTGTCTATCTATCTATGTGTGGCTGTCTATCTGTCTATCCATGTGTGTCTGTCTGTCTATCTATGTGTGTCTATCTATCTATCTATCTATCTATCTATCTGTGTCTGTCTTTCTGTCTATCTATGTGTGTCTGTCTGTCTATCTATGTGTGTCTTTTTGTGTGTCTATCTATGTGTGTGTGTCTGTCTATCTATTTGTGTGCCTGTCTGTCTATGTGTGTGTGTCTGTCTGTCTATCTATGTGTGTCCGTCTATCTATTTATGTGTGTCTATGTGTGTCTGTCTATCTATGTGTGTCTGTCTATCTATCTATATGTGTCTGTCTGTCTATCTATGTGTGTCTGTCTATCTATCTGTGTCTGTCTGTCTATATCTATGTGTGTCTGTCTATATATCTATGTGTGTCTGTTTGTCTGTCTATGTCTGTCTGTCTGTCTATATCTATGTGTGTCTGTCTGTCTGTCTGTCTGTCTATGTGTGTCTGTCTGTCTATCTATCTATCTATCTATCTGTGTCTTTCTTTCTGTCTATCTATGTGTGTCTGTCTATCTATGTGTGTCTTTTTGTGTACCTGTCTATCTATGTGTATCTGTCTGTCTGTCTATGTGTGTGCCTGTCTATTTATGTGTGTCTGTCTATCTATGTGTGTCTGTCTGTCTATCTATCTATGTGTGTCTGTCTGTCTATCTATGTGTGTCTGCTGTGTCTGTATATCTATGTGAGTCTGTCTATCTATGTGTATCTATCTATCTATCTATCTATCTATCTATCTATCTATCTATGTGTTTCTGTCTATCTGTGTGTCTTTCTATTTATGTGTGCCTGTCTGTGTATCTATGTCTGTCTGTCTGTCTATCTATGTGTGTCTGTCTATCTATGTGTGTCTGTCTGTCTATCTATGTGTGTCTGTCTGTCTATCTATGTGTGTCTGTCTGTCTATCTATGTGTGTCTATATCTATGTTTGTATGTCTGTCTGTCTATCTATCTATGTGTGTCTGTCTATCCATCTATGTGTGTCTGTCTATCCATCTATGTGTGTCTGTATGTCTGTCTATCTATGTTTGTATGTCTGTCTGTCTATAGCTATGTGTGTCTGTCTATCTATGTGTGTCTGTCTGTCTGTCTGTCTATCTATCTATGTGTGTCTGTCTATCTATGTCTGTCTGTCTATATCTATGTGTGTCTGTCTATCTATCTATGTGTTTCTGTCTGTCTATCTATCTATGTGTGTCTGACTATCTATGTGTATCTATCTATCTGTGTCTGTCTTTCTGTCTATCTATGTGTGTCTGTCTATCTATCTATGTGTGTCTATCTATGTGTGGCTGTCTATCTATGTGTGGCTGTCTCTGTCTATCCATGTGTGTCTGTCTGTCTATCTATGTGTGTCTATCTATCTATCTATCTATCTATCTATCTATCTATCTATGTCTGTCTTTCTGTCTATCTATGTCTGTCTGTCTATGTGTGTCTGTCTGTCTATCTATGTGTGTCTGTCTATCTATCTATATGTGTCTGTGTGGCTGTCTATCTGTCTATCCATGTGTGTCTGTCTATCTATTTGTGTCTTTTTGTGTGTCTATCTATGTGTGTCTATCTGTCTGTCTATCTATGTATGTCTGTCTGTCTATCTATGTCTGTCTGTCTATCTATGTCTGTCTGTCTATCTATGTGTGTCTGTCTATCTATGTCTGTCTATATCTATGTTTTTCTGTCTGTCTATCTATCTATGTGTGTCTGTCTATCTATGTCTGTCTGTCTATATCTATGTTTTTCTGTCTGTCTATCTATCTATGTGTGTCTGTCTATCTATGTCTGTCTGTCTATATCTATGTTTTTCTGTCTGTCTATCTATCTATGGTTTTCTGTCTGTCTATCTATCTATGTGTGTCTGTCTATCTATGTGTGTCTATCTATCTATCTATCTGTGTCTGTCTTTCTGTCTATCTATGTGTGTCTGTCGATATCTATGTGTGTCTGTCTATATATCTATGTGTGTCTGTCTATCTATGTGTGTCTTTTTGTGTGTCTATCTATGTGTGTGTGTCTGTCTATCTATTTGTGTGCCTGTCTGTCTATGTGTGTGTGTCTGTCTGTCTATGTGTGTCCGTCTATCTATTTATGTGTGTCTCTGTCTGTCTATCTATCTATGTGTGTCTGTCTATCTATGTGTGTCTGTCTATCTATGTGTGTCTGTCTATCTATGTGTGTCTGTCTATCTATCTATATGTGTCTGTCTATCTATGTGTGTCTGTCTATCTATCTATATGTGTCTGTCTATCTATGTGTGTCTGTCTATCTATCTGTGTCTGTCAGATATATAGACAGACACACATAGATATAGACAGACAGACACAGATAGATAGACAGACAGACAGACACATATAGATAGACAGACACACATAGATAGACAGACACACATAGATAGACAGACAGACAGACAGACAGAGACACACATAAATAGATAGACGGACACACATAGATAGACAGACAGACAGACAGACACACACACACATAGACAGACAGGCACACAAATAGATAGACAGACACACACACATAGATAGACACACAAAAAGACACACATAGATAGACAGACACACATAGATAGACAGACACACATAGATATATAGACAGACACACATAGATATCGACAGACACATAGATAGACAGAAAGACAGACACAGATAGATAGATAGACAGACAGACAGACACACATGGATAGACAGATAGACAGCCACACATAGATAGACAGCCACACATAGATAGACAGACACACATAGATAGATAGACAGACAGAAAAACATAGATATAGACAGACAGACATAGATAGACAGACACACATAGATAGATAGACAGACAGACAGACAGACATACATAGATAGACAGGCACACATATAGACAGACAGATAGACACACATAGATAGACACACAAAAAGACACAAATAGATAGACAGACAGACACACATGGATAGACAGATAGACAGCCACACAGACACATATAGATAGATAGACAGACACACATAGATAGACAGACAGACACACATAGATAGACAGGCACACATATAGACAGACAGATAGACACACATAGATAGACAGACAGACAGACACAAATAGATAGACAGACAGACACACATAGATAGACAGACACACATAGACAGACAGACAGACATAGATAGACAGAAAGACAGACATAGATAGATAGATAGATAGATAGATAGACAGACACACATAGATATAGACAATGTGTGTCTGTTTGTCTGTCTATGTCTGTCTGTCTATATCTATGTGTGTCTGTCTGTCTGTCTATCTATGTGTGTCTGTCTCTATCTATCTATCTATCTATCTATCTATCTATCTGTGTCTTTCTTTCTGTCTATCTATGTGTGTCTGTCTATCTATGTGTGTCTGTCTATCTATGTGTGTCTGTCTATCTATGTGTGTCTTTTTGTGTACCTGTCTATCTATGTGTGTCTGTCTGTCTATCTATGTGTGTCTGTCTGTCTATCTATGTGTGTCTGTCTGTCTATGTGTGTCTGTCTATCTATGTGTGTCTGTCTTTGTATCTATGTCTGTTTGTCTGTCTATCTATGTGTGTCTTTTTGTGTACCTGTCTATCTATGTGTATCTGTCTGTCTATTTATGTGTGTCTGTCTATCTATCTATGTGTGTCTGTCTGTCTGTCTGTCTATCTATCTATGTGTGTCTGTCTGTCTGTCTGTCTATCTATGTGTGTCTGTCTGTCTATCTATGTGTGTCTATATCTATGTTTGTATGTCTGTCTGTCTATCTATCTATGTGTGTCTGTCTATCCATCTATGTGTGTCTGTATGTCTGTCTATCTGTTTGTATGTCTGTCTGTCTATAGCTATGTGTGTCTGTCTATCTATGTGTGTCTGTCTGTCTGTCTGTCTATCTATCTATGTGTGTCTGTCTATCTATGTCTGTCTGTCTATATCTATGTGTGTCTGTCTATCTATCTATGTGTTTCTGTCTGTCTATCTATCTATGTGTGTCTGACTATCTATGTGTGTCTATCTATCTATCTATCTATCTGTGTCTGTCTTTCTGTCTATCTATGTGTGTCTGTCTATCTATGTGTGTCTGTCTGTCTATGTGTGTCTGTCTATCTATCTATGTATTTCTGTCTGTCTATCTATCTATGTGTGTCTGACTATCTATGTGTGTCTGTCTATCTATCTATCTATCTGTGTCTGTCTATCTGTGTGTGTCTGTCTATCTATCTATGTGTGTCTATCTATCTATCTATCTATCTATCTATCTATCTATCTATCTATCTATCTGTGTCTGTCTTTCTGTCTATGTGTGTCTGTCTATCTATCTATGTGTGTCTGACTATCTATGTGTGGCTGTCTATGTGTGGCTGTCTGTCTATCCATGTGTGTCTGTCTGTCTATCTATGTGTGTCTGTCTGTCTATCTATGTGTGTCTATCTATCTATCTATCTATCTATCTATCTATCTATCTATGTCTGTCTTTCTGTCTATCTATGTCTGTCTGTCTGTCTATGTGTGTCTGTCTATCTATGTGTGTCTGTCTATCTATTTGTGTCTGTCTGTCTGTCTATGTGTGTACCTGTCTATCTATGTGTGTCTGTCTGTCTATCTATTTGTGTCTTTTTGTGTGTCTATCTATGTGTGTCTGTCTGTCTGTCTGTCTGTCTATCTATGTGTGTCTGTCTATCTATGTCTGTCTGTCTATATCTATGTGTGTCTGTCTATCTATCTATGTGTTTCTGTCTGTCTATCTATCTATGTGTGTCTGACTATCTATGTGTGGCTGTCTATCTATCTATGTGTGTCTATCTATCTATCTATCTATCTATCTGTGTCTGTCTTTCTGTCTATCTATGTGTGTCTGTCTATCTATGTGTGTCTGTCGATATCTATGTGTGTCTGTCTGTCTATGTGTGTCTGTCTATATCTATGTGTGTCTGTCTATCTATCTATGTATTTCTGTCTGTCTATCTATCTATGTGTGTCTGACTATCTATGTGTGCCTGTCTATCTATGTGTGTCTGTCTGTCTATATCTATGTGTGTCTGTCTATATATCTATGTGTGTCTGTCTGTCTATCTATGTGTGTCTGTCTGTCTGTCTATCTATGTGTGTCTGTCTGTCTATCTATATGTGTGGCTGTCTGTCTATCTATCTATGTGTGTGTGTCTATCTATGTTTATATGTGTGTGTGTGTGTCTATCTATGTTTATATGTGTGTCTATCTATTTATGTGTGTCTGTCTGTCTGTCTATCTATCTATGTGTGTCTGTCTATCTATGTCTGTCTATATCTATGTGTGTTTGTCTGTCTATCTATGTGTGTTTGTTTGTCTGTCTATCTATGTGTGTCTGTCTGTC
Source organism: Glandirana rugosa (assembly GCA_018402905.1). Lineage (NCBI taxonomy): Eukaryota > Metazoa > Chordata > Amphibia > Anura > Ranidae > Glandirana > Glandirana rugosa. Next base: position 92,375 of record BLSH010399581.1, read on the forward strand.
TATCTATTTATCTGTGTCTGTCTATATCTATGTGTGTCTGTCTATCTATGTGTGTCTGTCTGTCTATCTATCTATGTGTGTCTGTCTATCTATGTCTGTCTGTCTATATCTATGTGTGTCTATCTATCTATGTGTGTCTGTCTGTCTATCTATCTATGTGTGTATTTCTCTCTATGTTTATATGTGTGTGTGTCTATCTATGTTTATATGTGTGTCTGTCTATCTATTTATGTGTGTCTGTCTATCTATCTATGTGTGTCTGTCTATCTGTGTGTCTGTCTGTCTATATCTATGTGTGTTTTTCTATCTATCTATGTCTGTCTGTCTGTCTATCTGTGTGTCTGTCTATCTATCTGTGTGTGTCTGTATCTATTTATGTGTGTATGTCTGTCTATCTATGTGTGTCTGTCTATCTATCTATGTGTGTCGGTCTATCTATCTATCTATCTATCTGTGTCTGTCTGTCTATATCTGTGTCTGTCTGTCTATATCTATGTCTGTCTGTCTATATCTATGTGTGTCTGTCTATCTATCTATGTGCGTCTGTCTATATCTATGTGTTTCTGTCTATCTATGTGTGTCTATCTATCTATGTGTGTCTGTCTGTCTATCTATCTATGTGTGTCTGTCTGTCTATCTATCTATGTGTGTGTGTCTATCTATCTATGTATGTCTGTCTGTCTGTCTATCTATGTGTGTCTATCTATCTATGTGTGTCTGTCTATCTATATTTGTATGTCTGTCTGTCTATCTATCTATGTTTGTCTGTTTAACTATCTATGTGTGTGTGTGTGTCTATGTTTGTATGTCTGTCTGTCTATATCTATGTGTGTCTGTCTATCTATCTATGTGTGTCTGTCTATCTATGTGTGTCTGTCTGTCTGCCTATATCTATGTGTGTCTGTCTATCTATGTGTGTCTGTCTGTCTATATCTATGCGTGTCTGTCTATCTATCTATGTGTGGCTGTCTATCCATGTTTGTCTGTCTATCTATCTATGTGTGTTTGTCTGTCTGTCTATCTATGTGAGTCTGTCTATCTATGTGTGGCTGTCTGTCTATGTGTGTGCCTGTCTATCTATGTGTGTCTGTCTGTCTATCTATGTGTGTCTGTCTGTCTGTCTATGTGTGTATGTCTATCTATCTATATGTGTCTGTCTGTCTGTCTATGTGTGTATGTCTGTCTGTCTATCTATGTGTGTGTGTATGTCTGTCTGTCTATCTATGTGTGTATGTCTGTCTGTCTATCTATGTGTGTCTGTCTGTCTGTCTGTCTATCTATGTGTGTGTGTCTATCTATGTTTGTATGTCTGTCTGTCTATATCTATGTGTGTGTGTCTGTTTGTCTGTCTATCTATCTATGTGTGTCTGTATCTATGTGTGTCTGTCTATCTATCTATGTGTGTCTGTCTGTCTAACTATCTATGTGTGTCTATCTATCTATGTGTGTCTGTCTATCTATGTATGTGTGTCTTTTTGTTTGTCTGTCTATCTATGTTTGTCTGTCTGTCTATGTATTTGTGTCTGTCTGTCTATGTGTCTGTCTGTCTATCTATGCGTGTCTGTCTATCTATCTATATGTGTCTGTCTGTCTATCTATGTGTATCTATCTATCTATCTATCCATCTATCTATCTGTGTCTGTCTTTCTGTCTATCTATGTGTGTCTTTCTATATCTATGTCTGTCTGTCTATCTATGTGTGTCTGTCTATCTATCTATGTGTGTTTTTCTGTCTATCTATGTGTGTTGTTCTGTCTGTCTATCTATGTTTGTCTGTCTATATCTATGTTTGTCTGTCTATATCTATGTTTGTCTGTCTATATCTATGTGTGTCTGTCTATCTATCTATGTGTGTCTGTCTATCTATCTATGTGTGTCTGTCTGTCTCTCTATCTATGTGTGTGTGTCTATCTATGTTTGTATGTCTGTCTGTCTATATCTATGGGTGTCTGTCTGTCTATCTAAGTGTGTCTGTCTGTCTGTCTATCTATGTGTGTCTATCTTTCTATCTGTCTATCCATATATGTCTTTCTATCTATCTATATGTGTCTTTCTGTCTATCTATGTGTGTCTGTCTATCTATGTGTGTCTGTCTTTGTATCTATGTATGTCTGTCTATCCATGTGTGTCTGTCTATCTATCTATGTGTGTCTCTTTCTGTCTGTCTGTCTATCTATGTGTGTCTATCTATCTATCTATCTATCTATCTATCTATCTGTGTCTGTCTGTCTATATCTATGTGTGTCTGTCTATCTATGTTTGTATGTGTGTCTGTCTATATCTATGTGTGTCTGTTTATCTATCTATCTATCTATCTATGTCTGTCTGTCTGTCTATGTGTATCTGTCTGTCTATCTATCTATGTGTGCCTGTCTATCTATGTGCGTCTGTCTATATCTATGTGTTTCTGTCTATCTATCTATGTGTGTCTGTCTGTTTGCCTATATCTATGTGTGTCTGTCTGTCTATCTATGTGTGTCTGTCTGTCTATATCTGTGTGTCTGTCTATATCTGTGTGTCTGTCTATCTATGTGTGGCTGTCTATCTGTCTATCTATGTGTATCTGTCTATCTATGTTTGTCTGTCTGTCTATCTATGTGTGTCTCTCTGTCTGTCTATATGTGTGTGTCTATCTATGTTTGTCTGTCTATATCTATGTGTGTCTGTCTATCTATCTATGTGCGTCTGTCTGTCTGTCTATTTATCTATGTGTGTCTGTCTATATCTATGTGTGTCTGTCTATCTATCTATGTGTGTCTGTCTGTCTATCTATCTATGTGTGTCTGTCTATCTATGTCTGTCTGTCTATATCTATGTGTGTCTGTCTATCTATGTGTGTCTGTCTATCTATGTGTGTCTGTCTATCTATGTGTGTCTGTCTGTCTATATATCTATGTGTGTCTGTCTGTCTATCTATGTGTGTCTGTCTGTCTATATCTATGTGTGTCTGTCTGTCTATATCTATGTGTGTGTGTCTATCTATGTTTATATGTGTGTCTATCTATTTATGTGTGTCTGTCTGTCTGTCTATCTATGTCTGTCTGTCTATATCTATGTGTGTTTGTCTTGCTATCTATGTGTGTTTGTCTGTCTATCTATGTGTGTCTGTCTATCTATCTATTTATCTGTGTCTGTCTGTCTATATCTATGTGTGTCTGTCTATCCATGTGTGTCTGTCTATCTATGTGTGTCTGTCTGTCTATGTGTGTCTGTCTGTCTATGTGTGTCTGTCTGTCTATCTATGTGTGTCTGTCTATCTATCTATGTGTGTCTGTATGTCTGTCTATCTATGTTTGTATGTCTGTCTGTCTATATCTGTGTGTCTGTCTGTCTATCTATCTATGTGTGTCTGTCTATCTATGTCTGTCTGTCTATATCTATGTGTGTCTGTCTATCTATCTATGTGTGTCTGTCTGTCTATCTATGTGTGTGTTTCTCTCTATGTTTATATGTGTGTGTGTCTATGTTTATATGTGTGTCTGTCTATCTATTTATGTGTGTGTGTCTGTCTGTCTGTCTGTCTATCTATCTATGTGTGTCTGCCTATCTATGTGTGTCTGTCTGTCTATCTATCTATGTCTGTCTGTCTATCTATGTGTGTTTTTCTGTCTATCTATGTGTGTCTGTCTGTGTATCTATCTATCTGTGTGTCTGTCTTTCTATCTATCTATGTCTGTCTGTCTGTCTATCTGTGTGTGTCTGTCTATCTATTTATGTGTGTATGTCTGTCTATGTGTGTCTGTCTATCTATCTATGTGTGTCGGTCTATCTATCTATCTATCTATCTATCTATCTATCTATCTATCTATCTATCTATCTGTGTCTGTCTGTCTATATCTATGTGTGTCTGTCTATCTGTCTATATCTATGTGTGTCTGTCTATCTATGTTTGTATGTCTGTCTGTCTATATCTATGTGTGTCTGTCTATCTATCTATGTGCGTCTGTCTATATCTATGTGTTTCTGTCTATCTATCTATGTGTGTCTGTCTGTCTATCTATGTGTGTCTCTCTATCTATGTCTGTCTGTCTATATCTATGTGTGTCTGTCTATCTATCTATGTGTGTCTGTCTAACTATGTGTGTGTGTCTATCTATCTATCTATATTTGTCTGTCTATCTATGTGTGTCTGTCTGTCTATCTATGTGTGTCTGTCTGTCTATCTATGTGTGTCTGTCTGTCTATCTATGTGTGTCTGTCTATCTGTCTATCCATGTGTGTCTGTCTATCTATCTTTGTGTGTCTATCTATATGTGTCTGTCTGTCTATCTATGTATGTCTGTCTGTCTGTCTATCTATGTGTGTCTATCTATCTATGTGTGTCTGTCTATCTATATTTGTATGTCTGTCTGTC
>BLSH010399581.1:99228-100717 GCA_018402905.1 Glandirana rugosa
ATGTGTGTCTGTCTATCTATGTGTGTCTGTCTGTCTGTCGGTCTGTCTATCTCTCTATCTATGTGTGTCTGTCTGTCTATCTATCTATGTGTGTCTGTCTATCTATGTGTGTCTGTCTGTCTATCTATCTATGTGTGTCTGTCTATCTATGTGTGTCTGTCTGTCTGTCTATCTATATGTGTCTGTCTGTCTATCTATGTATGTCTGTCTATCTGTGTCTGTCTGTCTATCTATGTTTGTCTGTCTATCTATCTATGTGTGTCTGTCTATTTATCTGTGTCTGTTTGTCTATATCTATGTGTGTCTGTCTATCTATCTATGTGTGTCTGTCTGTCTGTCTATCTATGTGTGTCTGTCTATCTATCTATCTATCTATCTATGTCTTTCTTTCTGTCTATCTATGTGTGTCTGTCTATGTGTGTCTGTCTGTGTATCTATGTGTGTCTGTCTGTCTATCTATGTGTGTCTGTCTGTCTGTCTATATCTATGTGTGTCTGTCTATCTATGTTTGTATGTCTGTCTGTCTATATCTATGTGTGTCTGTCTGTCTATCTATGTGTGTCTGTCTATCTATCTATGTGTGTCTGTCTATCTATCTATGTGTGTCTGTCTATCTATCTATGTGTGTCTGTCTGTCTATCTTTGTCTGTCTATATCTATGTGTGTTTGTCTATCTATGTGTGTCTGTCTTTCTATGTGTGTCTGTCTTTCTATCTATCTATGTGTGTCTGTCTAACTATCTATGTGTGTCAATATATCTATCTATCTATCTATCTATCTATCTATCTCTGTCTTTCTGTCTATCTATGTGTGTCTGTCTATCTATGTGTGTCTGTCTATCTATCTATGTCTGTCTGTCTGTCTATATCTATGTGTGTCTGTCTATCTATGTGTGTCTGTCTATCTATGTGTTTCTGTCTGTCTATCTATGTGTGTCTTTCTATTTATGTGTGTCTGTCTGTCTATATCTATGTGTGTCTGTCTATCTATCTATGTGTGTCTGTCTGTATGTCTATCTATGTTTGTATGTCTGTCTATCTATCTATGTGTGTCTGTCTATCTATGTGTGTCTGTCTATATATCTATGTGTGTCTGTCTGTCTATCTATGTGTGTCTGTCTGTCTATCTATATGTGTGGCTGTCTATCTGTCTATCCATGTGTGTCTGTCTATCTATGTGTGTCTATATCTATGTGTGTCTGTCTATCTATGTGTGTCTCTCTGTCTGTCTATATGTGTGTGTGTGTCTATCTATGTTTGTCTGTCTATATCTATGTGTGTCTGTCTTTGTATCTATGTCTGTCTGTCTGTCTATCTATGTGTGTCTTTTTGTGTGTCTATCTATGTGTGTCTGTCTGTCTATCTATGTCTGTCTGTCTATATCTATGTGTGTCTGTCTATCTATCTATGTGTGTCTGTCTGTCTATCTATGTGTGTCTGTCTGTCTATCTATGTGTGTCTGTCTGTCTATCTGTCTGTGTGTATCTATC
>BLSH010399581.1:188241-199533 GCA_018402905.1 Glandirana rugosa
GTGTACCCCATAGGGGCATGAGTCCTCTTCGTCGTCTTACGTAAAACCCCACATTAAGGTATATATGGGTACCGTACAAACTCTTTATATTGTAAAGTCACTGTTGAAACACATTTTTTTTTTTTAACAGTAAAGGGCCTTTGAACACCGTTTTATATTTTATAAGGTACCTGAGTTGTACGGAAAGTCGTCTATCGAACCCCATAGATGAAAGGTTTTACCCCAGTAAACCCAAAAAAAAAAACGATAGACCCGTAAAGTACCGGAGGCTTTGGACCTATCCATCACACTCCACTTCCGTATGTAAAAACGGGAATCTTTAGGACTTCCTCCACTAAAGGGCAAAAATGTATGCCTTCACCTCACACTACCTATCCAGGTTTCGGAGGCCATGAAATGCCCAGATAGCAAAAAAAAAAACCCAAATGACCCCATTTTGGAAAGTAGATACCCCAAGCTATCTGCTGAAAGGCATGTTGAGTCCATGGAATATTTTATATTTTGCCACAAGTTTCCGGGAAATGACAATTTTTTTTTTTTACACAAAGTTGTCACTGAAATGTTATATTTCTCAAACATGCCATGGGTATATATGGAATTACACCCCAAAATGCATTCTGCTGCTTCTCCTGAGTACGGGGATACCCCATGTGTGAGACTTTTTGGGAGCCTAGCTGTGTACAGGACCCCAAAAACCAATCACCGCCTTCAGGCTTTCTAAGGGCATAAAATGGTGATTTTACTCCTCAGTACCCATCACGGTTTTGGAGGCCCTGAAATGTCAAGGTAGCACAAACCCCCCCCCAAATGACCCCATTTTGGAAAGTAGACACCCCAGGGTATTTGCTAAGAGGCATGGTGCATATTTTGCAGCTCTCATTTGTTTTGTAAAATGAAGAAATAAATTTATTTATTTTTTTTTTTACTTTTTTCAAATTTCAAAACTTTGTGACAAAATGTGAGATCTGCAAAATACTCAAAATACTTCTCAGAAAATAGCTTGGAGTGTCTACTTTCCAGAATGGGGTCATTTGGGGGGGTTTGTGCTATCTGGGCATTCCATGGCCTCCGAAACTATGAGGAGTAAAACCACATTTTTACGCACTTAGAAAGCCTGGGGCGGGGATTGGTTTTTGGGGTTCTGTACGCGGCTAGACTGCCAGAAAGTCTCACATATGTGGTATCCCCGTATTCAGAAGAAGCAGCAGAATGTATTTTGGGGTGTAATTTCACATATACCCATGGCATGTTCAAGTAACTTATCATTTAGTGAGAACTTGTGAAAAAAAAAATTGTAATTTCCCCGAAACTTGTGGCAAAATATATAATATTCCATGGACTCAACATGCCTCTCAGCAAATAGCTTGGGGTGTCTACTTTCCAAAATGGGGTCATTTGGGGGGGTTTTGTGCTATCTGGGCATTCCATGGCCTCTGAAACTGTGATAGGGAGTGAGGAGTAAAATCACCTTTTTACGCACTTAGAAAGCTTGAAGGCGGTGATTGGTTTTTGGGGTTCTGTACATGGCTAGAGTGCCAGAAAGTCTCACATATGTGGTATCCCTGCATTCAGAAGAAGCAGCAGAATGTATTTTGGGGTGTAATTTCACATATACCCATGGCATGTTCAAGTAACTTATAATTTAGTGAGAACTTTGTGGAAAAAAAATTGTAATTTCCCCGAAACTTGTGGCAAAATATAAAATATTCCATGGACTCAACATGCCTCTCAGCAAATAGCTTAGGGTGTCTACTTTCTAAAATGGGGTCATTGGGGGGGGGGAGGGTTGTGCTATCTGGGCATTCCATGGCCTCCAAAACTGAGATAGGTAGTGTGGGGTGAATGCATACATTTTTGCCCTTAGAAATCCTGAAGGTGGTGATTGTTTTTTGGGGTCCCGTACGCCGATAGGCTCCCAATAAGTCTCACACATGTGGTATCCCCGTACTCAGGAGAAGCAGAAGAATGTATTTTGGGGTGTAATTCCACATATACCCATGGCATATGTGAGCAATATATCATTTCAATAACAACTTTGTGCCATTTTTTTTTGGTCATTTTTCAATCACTTATGACAAAAAAATAAAATATTCACTGTCCTCAACATGCCTCTCAGCAAATTCCTTGGGGTGTCTACTTTCCAAAATGGGGTCATTTGGTGGGTTTTGTACTGCCCCTCCATTTTAGCACCTCAAGAAATAAGATAGGCTGTCATAAAATAAAAGCTGCAGAAATTCCAGAAAATGTACCCTGGTTTGTAGACGCTATAACTTTTGCGCAAAGCAATAAATATATCCCCCAACCTGTTAATACTGTATATCCCCTAACCTGGTAGTACTGTATATCCCCCAACCTGGTAGTACTGTATATCCCATAACCTGTCTTTTTTCAACCTCACTGACTATGTAACTATGTAACCATGTACTGTATATCCCCTAACCTGGTACTACTGTATATCCCCTAACCTGGTACTACTATATATCCCCTAACTTGGTATTACTGTATATGCCCCAACCTGGTAGTACTGTATATCTTCCAACCTGGTAGTACTGTATATCCCCTAACCTGGTACTACTGTATATCCCCTAACTTGGCACTATTGTATATCCCCTAACTTGGTAGTACTGTATAACCCCTAACCTGGTAGTACTGTATATCCCCTAACCTGGCACTACTGTATATCCCCTAACCTGGCACTACTGTATATCCCTTATCTTGGCACTATTGTATATCCCCTAACCTGGTACTTCTGTATATCACCTAACCTGGCACTACTGTGTATCACCTAACCTGGTACTATATCCCGTAACCTGGCATTACCGTATATCCCTTTACCTGGCATTATTGTATATCACCTAACCTGGCACTACTGTGCATCAACTAACCTAGTACTATATCACATAAAGGCATATAGTACCAGGTTAACCTCTCATTACTGTATATCGCATGTTCTGATACCATATCCCCTAACCTGGCACTAATATAGATTCCTTAACCTGGCACTACTCTATATCCCCTAATCTGGCACTACTGTATATCACCTAACCTGGCACTACTGTAGATTACCTTACCTGGCTCTATATCATCCTAACCTTGCTCTATACCACCCTAACCTGGCACTATATTTCACCGTAACCTGGTACTATCTCACCTAACCTGGTACTACTGTATATCCCCTATCCTGGCACTACTGTGTACCACCTAACCTGGCACTACTGTGTACCACCTAACCTGGAACTACTGTATATCTCCTAACCTGGCACTACGGTATATCCCCTAATCTGGCACTACTGTATATCCCCTAACCTGGCACTACTTTATATCCCCTAAGCTGGCACTATGGTGTATATATACTAACCTGGCCCTACTTTATATCCCATAACCTGGTACTACTGTATATCCCCTAACCTGGCATTACTGTATATCTCCTAACTTGGTACTACGGTATATCACCTAACCTGGTACTATATCCCCTAACCTGGCACTACTGTGTATCCCCTAATCTGGCACTACTGTATATCCCCTAACCTGGTACTATGTCCCCTAACCTGGCACTACTGTATATCGCATAACCTGGCACTACTGTGTATCACCTAACCTGGCACTATATGCCCTAACCTGGCACAATTGTATACCCCCTAACCTGGCACTATTGTATTTCCCCTAACCTGGCACTACTGTATGTCCCCTAACCTGGAACTACTGTATGTCCCCTAACGTGGCACTACTTTATATCCCCTAACCTGGTACTACTGTAGTTCCCCTAACCTGGCATTACTGTATATCTCCTAACGTGGTACTACAGTATATCACCTAACCTGGTACTATATTCCCTAACCTGGCACTACTTGATATCCCCTAAGCTGGCACTACGGTATATACCCTAACCTGGCACTACTTTATATCCCCTAACCTGGTACCACTGTATATCCCCTAACCTGGCATTACTGTATATCTCCTAACCTGGTACTACGGTATATCACCTAACCTGGTAGTACTGTATATCCCCTAACTTGGTATTACTGTATATCCCCCAACCTGGTAGTACTGTATATCTTCCAACCTGGTAGTACTGTATATACTCTAACCTGGTATTACTGTATATCCCCTAACCTGGCACTACTGTATATCCCCTAACCTGGTACTTCTGTATATCACCTAACCTGGCACTACTGTGTATCACCTAACCTGGTACTATATCCCCTAACCTGGCACTACTGTATATCCCTTTACCTGGCATTACTGTATATCACGTAACCTGGCACTACTGCGCATCAACTAACCTAGTACTATATCACATAACCTGGTACTATATCCCTTTAACCTCTCATTACTGTATATCACATATCCTGATACCATATCCCCTAACCTGGCACTAATATAGATTCCTTAACCTGGCACTACTCTATATCCCCTAATCTGGCACTACTGTATATCCCCTAACCTGGCACTACTGTATGTCCCCTAACCTGGCACTACTTTATATCCCAAAGCTTGCACTACGGTATATCCCCTAACCTGGAACTACTTTATATCCCCTAACCTGGTACCACTGCATATCCCCTAACCTGGCACTACTGTATATTCCCTAACTTGGCACTACTGTATATTCCCTAACTTGGCACTACTGTATATACCCTAACTTGGCACTACTGTATGTCATCTAACCTGGCACTACTGTATAACCCCTAACCTGGCACTACTGCATATCCCCTAACCTTGCACTACTTTTTAATCCTCTAACCTGGTACTACTGTATATCCCCTTACCTGGCATTACTGTGTATCTCTTTCCCGGTACTACAGTATATTACCTAACCTGTTACTATAACCCCTAACCTGGCACTACTGTATATCCCCTAACCTAGTACTTCTGTATATCACCTAACCTGGCACTACTGTGTATCACCTAACCTGGTACTATATCCCCTAACCTGGCACTACTGTATATCCCTTTACCTGGCATTACTGTATATCACGTAACCTGGCACTACTGCGCATCAACTAACCTAGTACTATATCACATAACCTGGTACTATATCCCTTTAACCTCTCATTACTGTATATCACATATCCTGATACCATATCCCCTAACCTGGCACTAATATAGATTCCTTAACCTGGCACTACTCTATATCCCCTAATCTGGCACTACTGTATATCCCCTAACCTGGCACTACTGTATGTCCCCTAACCTGGCACTACTTTATATCCCAAAGCTTGCACTACGGTATATCCCCTAACCTGGAACTACTTTATATCCCCTAACCTGGTACCACTGCATATCCCCTAGCCTGGCACTACTGTATATTCCCTAACTTGGCACTACTGTATATACCCTAACTTGGCACTACTGTATGTCATCTAACCTGGCACTACTGTATAACCCCTAACCTGGCACTACTGCATATCCCCTAACCTTGCACTACTTTTTAATCCTCTAACCTGGTACTACTGTATATCCCCTTACCTGGCATTACTGTATATCTCTTTGCCGGTACTACAGTATATTACCTAACCTGTTACTATAACCCCTAACCTGGCACTACTGTATATCCCCTAACCTAGTACTTCTGTATATCACCTAACCTGGCACTACTGTGTATCACCTAACCTGGTACTATATCCCTTTAACCTGTCACTACTGTGTATCACATATCCTGATACCATATCCCCTAACCTGGCACTAATGTAGATTCCTTAACCTGGCACTACTGTATATCACCTAACCTTGCACTACTGTATATTACCTTACCTGGCTCTATATCATCCTAACCTGGCTCTATACCACCCTAGCCTGGTACTATCTCACCTAACCTGGTACTACTGTATATCCCCTAACCTGGCACTACTGTGTACCACCTAACCTGGCACTACTGTATATCCCCTAACCTAGCACTACTGTGTACCACCTAACCTGGCACTACTGTGCTGTGTACCACCTAACCTGGCACTACTGTATATCCCCTAACCTGGCACTACTGTATATCCCCTAACCTGGCACTATTGTATGTCCCCTAACCTGGCACTACTTTATATCCCCTAAGCTTGCACTACGGTATATCCCCTAACCTGGCACTACTTTATATCCCCTAACCTGGTACCGCTGCATATCCCCTAACTTGGCACTACTGTATATCCCCTAACTTGGCACTGCTGTATATCATCTAACCTGGCACTACTGTATAACCCCTAACCTGGCACTACTGCATATCCCCTAACCTGGCACTACTGCATATCCCCTAACCTTGCACTACTTTTTAATCCTCTAACCTGGTACTACTGTATATCCCCTGACCTGGCATTACTGTATGTCCCCTAACCTGGCACTACTTTATATCCCCTAAGCTTGCTCTATGGTATATACCCTAACCTGGCACTACTTCATATCCCCTAACCTGGCACTACTGTATATCCCCTAACCTAGCACTACTGTATGTCCCCTAACCTGGCACTACTTTATATCCCCTAAGCTTGCACTATGGTATATACCCTAACCTGGCACTACTTTATATCCCCTAACCTGGTACTACTGCATATCCCCTAACCTAGCACTACTGTATGTCCCCTAACCTGGCACTACTTTATATCCCCTAAGCTTGCACTATGGTATATACCCTAACCTGGCACTATTTTATATCCCCTAACCTGGTACTACTGCATATCCCTTAACCAGACACTACTGTATATTCCCTAACTTGGCACCACGGTATATCCCCTAACTTGGCACCACGGTATATCCCCTAACTTGGCACCACGGTATATCCCCTAACCTTGCACTACTGTATATCCTCTAACTTGGTACTTCTGTATATCCCCCAATCTGGTAGTACTGTATATCCCCCAACCTGGTAGTACTGTATATCGCCTAACCTGGCACTACTGTATATGCCCTAACCTGGCACTACTGTATGTCCCCTAACCTGGCACTACTTTATATCCCTAAGCTTGCACTACGGTATATACCCTAACCTGGCACTACTTTATGTCCCCTAACCTGGCACTACTGTATATCCCCTAAGTTGGCACTACTGTATATCCCCTAACTTGGCACTACTGTATATACCCTAACTTGGCACTACTGTATATCCCCTAACCTGGTGGTACTGTATAACCCCTAACCTGGTAGTACTGTATATCCCCTAACCTTCCACTACTGTATATCCCCTAACTTGGTAGTACTGTATATCTCCCAACCTAGTAGTACTGTATATCCCCCAACCTGTTAGTATTGTATATCCCCCAACCCAGTAGTAATGTATATCCCCTACCCTGCCTTTTTTCAACCTCACTGACTATGTAACTATGTAACCATGTACTGTATATCCCCTAACCCGGTACTACTGTATATCCCCTAACCCGGTACTACTGTATATCTCCTAACCTGGTACTACTGTATATCCCCCAACCTGGTAGTACTGTATATCCCTTAACCTGGTAGTACTTTATATCCCCTAACCTGGTACTACTGTATATCGCCTAACTTGGTACTACTGTATTTCACCTGACCTGGTACTATTGTATATCACCTAACCTGGTACTACAGTGGGTACGGAAAGTATTCAGGCCCCCTTACATTTTCCACTCTTTGTTATATTGCAGCCATTTGCTAAAATCATTTAAGTTCATTTTTTTCCCTCATTAATGTACACACAGCACCCCATATTGACAGAAAAACACAGAATTGTTGACATTTTTGCAGATTTATTAAAAAAGAAAAACTGAAATATCACATGGTCCTAAGTATTCAGACCCTTTGCTCAGTATTTAGTAGAAGCACCCATTTGATCTAATACAGCCATGAGTCTTTTTGGGAAAGATGCAACACATTTACTCTTCCGTTCACTGACAGACGCAGCCTTCTTATGACACGTGGGGTTATGCTCATACTACTAGGAGTAGACTAGGCAAAAATAAAACAAAAGCATAGGTTGGCCCCTCCCAGGGGGTGTCCTCACCTTAGCATATAATCCCCCTGCTCTGCATAGCACATCAGTTTTTAAATTGCCTAGTGCAAGGTTCCCTATGGGATCTGCGGTCTCCTGAAGATTTTTTCTGATGAAGACTGCTATCAAGAAGCCGGCTGGTGGTATAGAGGATATCTAGAATCCAAAAACTTTCCCCAGTCCGGTCGACACTATGCGAGCTACCCTTAGCGGTGGCCCGCCGCATAGCGCCCGTTCCGTGCGGGCGGCCAGTGGCTAAAACCCACTAGAGCCCAGTGACTGGTTTTGTTCCTGTCCAGGGGCCTGGCAAGCAGCATGCCTCTCTATGGGGAGGTAAGTCTGCTCTGGGTGGCTACCCGCTGCGCCTGTCGGATTGGTGAATGGACCCCTCTTCCGTCCTAGGGGCGCGGAGAGTGGGCACCTGGGCAGCTTCTGTAGTAGCCGGCCGGTGGGGGTCCGTTAGTGGGGACACACTGGGTGGTACCCCTTTGAGGATTATCCCCCCCCCCCTGCAGTACCGCACCTTGCACTGACCGTTCGGAGCACTGCATTAAGCGGTTCGCCGCCATTCGGTGTGGATCACCATTCGTTCGTCTGCCGACCACACCATTTTTTGCTATAAGCTCTGCTTGTGTTAATGGCAGCATCCATTGTTTGGTAACCACATGTGGTTTTTAGCCTGTCCTCTTTTGGTATTACAGGAACAGGAAGTGACATAAACGGAATTAGTACTTCCAGTTTCACTTGGACAACGTGGCTGACACTCTGTGGTGCAGGCTCTTGAAGTGCAGTGGATTTTTGGGCATTGCTCATTCCGGTCACAAGTGCTGAGGCATTTAAAACAGCAAGTATAGCTGGCTCTCCCTGGGTGCTGGTAGCGGTGGGTGCAATCCTCCTGGGTCTCCCTGGCTGATTGGTGGGGTAGAGATGGTGGTCACACAGTGGGGGTGCTGGAAGCTGGGATGTCAGAGGCCAGCAAGGCTATGGCAGGTGTACCTGCGGATCAACAATCCACCCCGGGAGCCTTGGTGTCCCTGGAACAGCTGAGGGCGGTATTTGGGGAATTCTTTCCCTGGGCGGGGGACCCGGTTCCGTGGGCCCCAAAACATGCCCACCCTTCCTCTTTCCTCAGGGGAGGATTCGGATCCAGAAAGCACCTCAGTGGTCACACCTGTGGACCTATCAGAGGTTGAACTGCCATCAGAAGGCAAAGGTGATCAGGAGGCTCCTTTTTCACGTGATAAAGCGATAGTTGCCGCTCTGATCACTGATATCCGCGACTCCATGCGGCTTGACCAAGCAGGGGAGTCGCACTTAAACCCCCTAGGTCCCCTAGGGCTTACCCTTATGATCAGGTGTTTGAACAGGCGGTGTTCAAGGAATGGCTGCGGCCACCAAATTCCTTTGCCTTTCCTAAAAGCTTTGCTGCTCGCTACCCCTTTGAGGATAGCTTTACTAAGAGATGGGCTTCCCCAACGGTGGACCCCCCAGTGGCCCATCTGAATAAGGCAACAACCATTCTCTTGAAGGGGTCTCCGTCTTTTAAGGAGGAGGCCGATCACCGCACGGAGGCAGTGTCTAAGGCACTGTTCTTGTTGGCTGGGTCAGCCATGCGGCCAGCTCTAGCGACTGCGATGGCGGCACGATCTCTTCATAAGCACGCTGCCACACTGCGCACTGGTTTAACTTGTGAGTGTGCACAGGCTGAGGTGCAGCGGGCACAACATTTGGAAGAGGGTCTCCGCTACATATGCTATGCTGCTTTGGACCTTCTTCCCATATTGTCAAAAATATCTTTTTTTGCAATTGTTATCAGGCGGGTGCTGTGGCTCCGCTCTTGGTCGGGCGACCAGGCTTCAAAGAAAGCTCTTGCAGATCTTCCCTTTCAGGGAGGGCGGCTGTTTGGCCCACAGTTGGATGAAATCATTAAGGATTTCACAGGAGGGAAGAGTACTTTCCTTCCAGAGCCAAAGTGGCGGGATTTTCGCCGTAGGCAGGGCCCTGTTTCTTCAGGTCAGAAGAAGTTTTTTCGGGAACCCGGCTCAGCGGGTAAGGGCTTCAAGTCCAGTAAGGCTTCCGCTGGGCCCAGTAAAAATCCCTGGCAGCATAAGTCCGAAAAAGCGAAGGATAAATCAACCTCCGCATGATGGGTTGTCCCCGCCCGACTCACGGGTGGGGGGCCGGTTGCTGGGGTTCGCAGACAGATGGACTGCCCGCATCACCGATCGGTGGGTATTGGAGGTGGTGTCCTCCGGGTACAGGATAGAATTAATCTCTCTGCCCCCAGAAAGGTTCTTCCCGTCAAACTTGAGACTCCCTCAGGGGCGTCGGGAGACGCTTCTAGGCGCTGTTTGGTCGCTTGCCGAACAGGGGGTAATTATACCGGTACCCATGCTGGAAAGATTTCACAGGTTTTACTCAAACCTCTTTGTGGTGCCCAAAAAGGGCGGTGTCAGGCCAGTTCTGGACCTGAAGGCATTAAACCGCTTCATAAAGACAAAGAGATTCAGGATGGAGTCCATCCGCTTGGTCGTGGCTGCCCTGCACCAAGGGGAATTCATGGTGTCCCTGGATATCAGGGACGCTTATCTCCATGTTCCAGTTTGTCCCAGTCACCAGCGTTTTCTGCGCTTCGCAGTGGGGGACCTGCATTACCAGTTTGTGGCACTTCCCTTCGGGCTGGCTTCATCTCCCCGAGTGTTCACCAAGGTGGTGGCCCCGATGCTGACGCTGCTGAGACAGAGAGGTATTGCGGTAGTAGCATACCTCGACGATTTACTCCTGAGAGCAGAGTCTGCTGCGGCTCTGGAGGAGAACGTGACAATCACAGTGTCCACGTTGAAAGAGTTCGGTTGGCTGATCAACCTGCAGAAATCATCATTGACTCCATCCTGCCAGCTGGAATACCTGGGTCTGATTCTGGACACGGTGCAGGCAAGGGTGTTTTTACCACCAAACAAGCTCCTGACACTTCAGGCAGCAGTGCGAACCCTGTTATCACGCCAGTGGTCCTCCTTAAGGTTCTGTATGCGAGTGTTGGGGCTCATGGTGTCGACTTTCGAAGCGATACCTTACGCCCAGAGTCACACTCGGCTCTTGCAGAAGGCGATTTTGTCACAATGGGACAAATCCCCCCTATCCCTAGACAGACTGATCAGGTTGGATCATCAGTCCCGAGGATCCTTGATTTGGTGGATTCGGGCTCCGGCCCTAAAGTTGGGAAAATGTTTTCTCCCCCTCAATTGGTCGATAGTAACGACGGATGCCAGCCTATGACTATCCGACCGTAGGCAGCAATGATAGCTGGTTAACTCCCCCTCTTTTGTAAAAGGGTTGAAATCCCGGCC
>BLSH010399581.1:214590-230329 GCA_018402905.1 Glandirana rugosa
AAACTTTTCATCTGTAAGGTTCCATAAATCGTTCTCCGTACCGTTCGAAAAACTTCAACATGAAAAAAGGGCGTTAAGAACCCTTTTAATTCTTTAATAAATAAAATGGGGAAAAAAGTACAACTTCAAAAAGCTTGCCATGCCTCTTGCTAAATACCTTGGAATGTCTACTTTTCAAAATGGGGTCATTTGGGGGGTATTTGTACTTTCCTGACATTTCAGGGCCTCAAGAAATGAGAAGGCCTTCAGTGCATCAGGTGTGATGAATTTTCAATGATTTGCACCATAGTTTGTAGACTCTATAACTTTCACGCAGACCAAATAATATACACTTATTTGGGTTATTTTTTACCAAAGATAGGTAGCAGTATAGGTTTTGGCCCAAATTTATGAACAAAAATTACTTATTTGCAAAATTATATCACAGAAACTAAAAAAAAAGTGTTTTTTTTTCAAACTTTTTGCACTTTTTTCAATTATGTTGCAAAAAATAAAAAACCCAGAGGTTCTTAAATACCACCAAAAGAAAGCTCTATTTGTGGGAAAAAATTATAAAAATTTTGTTTGGGTGCAGTGTAGCATGAGAGAGTAATTGTCATTCAAAGTGTGAGAGCGCTGAAAGCTGAAAATTGGTCTGGGCAGGAAGGGGGTATAAACAGGGCCGATCCTAGGGTCACAGACGCCTGGGTGCAGAAATATTTCTGGCGCCCCCACATGGGCGTGGTTATCTTGCTAACTCCTCCCCTTTACAAATGTTTCCATGGCAGCGACCTAAACACAGAGATGCTGCCCTAAGGAGTCTGTTATCCCAATATCCTCCCACAATCTCTTAACAATAAACAATGGTCAGAGACTGCAGACATAGTACAGGAGATGGTCAGAGACTGCGGACATAGTACAGCAGATGGTCAGAGACTGCGGACATAGTACAGGAGATGGTCAGAGACTGCGGACATAGTACAGCAGATGGTCAGAGACTGCGGACATAGTACAGGAGATGTCAGAGACTGTGGACATAGTACAGGAGATGGTCAGAGACAGCAGAAATGATACAGGAGATGGTCAGAGACTGCAGAAATGATACAGGAGATGGTCAGAGACTGCAGGAGATGGTTAGAGACTGCAGACATGATACAGGAGATGGTCAGAGACTGCAGACATCATACAGGAGATAGTCAGAGACTGCAGACATCATACAGGAGATGGTCAGAGACTGCAGGCATGATACATGAGATAGTCAGAGAGTGCAGACATGATAAAGTAGATGGTCAGGGACTGCAGAAATGATACAAGAAATAGGCAGAGACTGCAGCAATGATACAGCTGATGGTCAGAGACTGCAGAAATGATACAGGAGATGGTCTGAAACTGCAAACATGATACAAGAGATAGGCAGAGACTGCAGAAATGATACCGCTGATGGCCAGAGACTGCAAACATGATAAAGCAGATGTCAGATACTGTGGAAATGATACCGCTGATGGTCAGAGACTGATCAGTGCCACCTCATTAATGTAGCCTATCAGGGCCACATCATCAATGCAGACTATCAGTGCTACTTCATCAGTGCTCATTAGTGCCACCTAATTAGTGCCACCTCATCAGTGCATACCAGTACTGCCTCATCAGTGCCACCTCATCAGTACCATCAGTGCCTACCAGTGCCACCTTGTCAGTGCCTACCAGTGCCACCTCATCAGTGCCTACCAGTGCTGTCTCATAGGTGCCACATCATCAGTGCCTACCAGTGCCATCTCATCAGTGCCCATCAGTGCCACCTCATCAATGCATACCAGTGCCACCTCATCAGTGCATACCAGTGTCACATCTTCAGTGCCAGCACATCAGTGTCTACCAGTGCCGTCTCATAGGTGCCAGCTCATCAGTGTCTACCAGTGCCACCTCATCAGTGTATAGCAGTGCCATCTCATCAGTGCATACCAGTGCCACCTCATCAGTGCATACCAGTGCCACCTCATCAGTGCATACCAGTGCCATCTCATCAGTGCATACCAGTGCCACCTCATCAGTGTATAGCAGTGCCATCTCATCAGTGCATACCAGTGCCGTCTATCAGTGCCATCTCATCAGTGCCAGCACATTGCCAGTGCCACCTCATCAGTGCCAGCACATCAGTGCAGTCTATTAGTGCCACCTAATGTGTACCCATGTGCGAAAAATGTGAAATCAGAAACTCACCTCCTTGTTGTGGCCATTACACTCTGTCCATTTATTTTTAAGGCAATCCCGCCCCTCCTGTGGACTACATCTCCCATAATTCTTTGCAGTACAGGAGGCAAGGGGAGGGAGGAACACTCTGCTCTGTTTCCCTCCCCTAACCTCTGTACTGCCAGGAGAGTGAAGGGAGGAGGTGGCTGACATAGGAGGAGAGGGGCGGGACGCCAGGAAAGAGCAGAGCATATGACAGAGGCAGGGGGCAGGCAGCTTCCCGGAGGGCGGTGGCCGTGAGATGAGAAGAGCCTGCTCTGTCCAGTGAATGACACTCAGAGGAGGAGCGGCTTCAGCCTGTGTGCTGCTTGTAGCATCGCCGCCGCCCCCCCCTCTGAGTGTCATTCACTGGACAGAGCGGGCTCTTCTCATCTCACGGCCACCGCCCTCCGGGAAGCTGCTCAGCAGGGATCAGCGCTGCAAAAGTGGAGAGAAGGGAGAACTCTTACAGTTGAGCGCCTTCCAACCCGCGGCGCCTGGGTGCAGTGCACTCCGAGCACCCGCCCAGGATCAGCCCTGGGTATAAACTTCCGGTATTGAAGTGGTTAAAGAGAGTTAAAAGAAAGTGAGCATATGATATGCATGTGTTGTATACAAATGGGAAACATGTAAGCGATTTTAGAGAGATAATTGTGTATGTGTGTGAATGCTGGAACCTTTAGTCCCACATGTGTGCCCTGTGCAGCTGTGACCCCCTTCCAAAGAATGTCCTGGATGAGGCTTTAGTGGCAAGTACACCAATGATATGACTACACGTATATCATAACAAAATATGCTGAGTTAATTAATCTAACGATAAACAATGTAATCACAATTATTTTGAACCTGTTTTCCAAACATGGTAAATGAAGGTTACATTTAAACACGTACATAGAAAAGTGCACAAAGTATAGAATTAAATGAAATATCCTTTGATGGTGAAAACAGTGCAAAAAAAAAAAAAAAAAAAGGGAAATTAAGTAAAATGTCCTCCTTTAAAGGAAATATATCTGTGGATATATATTAGAATTAGGGTGTGATATTGAGATTATCACTGGAGTATTAATTTCTGATATGAGTTTAACAATTTTATTAATAATATAGGTATATTGTAATTGGTTTAGACAACCTTTGGTTGGAAATTAAATCTACAGGTCTGGTAATACCTTGATGTGCAGTCCATGATGTGAGCTTAATTAATAAAAATGTAAATATAACAGAGCCATCACATCAAGTCCACACACCCTGTTAGGATGGATGCCACCTGCAGCCAGCTGTTTTATAGTTTTTGATCTGGCCGAGGGTTTTCTGTTCTGTCATATACAGATTGTGGGTACTTTTGTTTTTATTTATTTTTGAAATCCAAAGCAGAATGTGTGGATTTTGAAATGATCTGCTCCTTCCCCTTGTAAGTGCAATGTTATAAGCAGAAGAATACTTTAGATTTATGGACATCCCTGCATGACTGCACAGTATTGTTATCATTTTTTTTTTTTTTTTTTTTTTGTTTACAAACTTTTATTAAAGGTCAGCATATAAAAAAAAGGTGACACATGTACATGGTATGACATAATGGTAAGATAGGATGGTACATCAAGATAATACATGAGGTAAGTTGTAAAGGTACATAGATAAAATAAGGTAGACATTTAAAATGGAGTGCATAATATGAAAAGTAGATGTGGAGGAGGGTGGTAGTATAATCTCAAATGTTCTGGTATTAGAAGGTTAATCCTCAATCCACATGGACCACTTTTCATTAAATAAATGCATGTTGTCCTGAACAGAGTAGTACAGTCGCTCTGTTAATCTGACCATATTCATCCTTCCCAAGACCTGGTTCCATGGAAGATTGCCTGTCAACCAGTTGCAGGCAACCATCCACTGGATTGAACTTATGAGTGTGTGCACAAGTCTCATGCAAGACTTGGGAATGTCTGGAATGGTGAAATATAGGATACAAATTTGTGGAGAGAGGGTGATTGATTTCTTTGTGAGTTGGGCTACCTTTGTAGTTGTGTTTTTCCAAATTGGTTCAAGGAGTTTGCAACTCCAAAAGATGTGGAGTAAGGTACCAACTTCGCCACAGCCCCTAAAGCACAGGCCCGAGATATCGGGATAGAATAAGTGAATCTTCGCTGGCGACATATACCAGCGGATTAAAAGTTTGGTTGGAGTTTCTCTGAAGGCGGTAGATCTATTGCATTTGCGCATGTTATCAATACAACAGTACCAATCTTTAATGGAGATCGTGCATTTAAGGTCTGATTCCCATTTACTCATGGCCTGTGTCTTCGGGGACTGCACCGAGCAGCTCAAGGCTCTATATAGTGTAGAGATGATACCTTTACCTCTGGGATTATTGATACAGATTTGTTCAAATGGTGTGAAAGGAGGTTGAAGTGATAGGGCAAAATGTTTAGAAAAGAATTCTTTTATAGCATCATACTGTGATTTCAAATTGGGGGATAGACCATGAGTTTCCATCAAGTGATTAAAGGAAGGGAAGGAACCGGCTTTCGTAAAGGCGATAAGTGTCAGTAAATTAAGGGACTGCCAGGGTTCGTAGGAGTTAGTTTGGTTGAGTGTCCTACACATCCCCTGGTCACCCACGAAAGTGGCCAGAGGAGGGACAGGTGAATGTAGATTGTAATGGTTTTTGTGTCTCAGCCATAATTGTATAAGGTGTGAGACTACTCTATTTTTGTGCTGGAATTGTCTTGATTTAGTACTCTGCAACCACAGTACTCCACGAATACAGTGGGGGAAGCGCAGCGGATGATTCGAAGTTCAGCCAGGGAGTGTGTTCATTTGATGCGAACCATTGTGTAATATGTGACAGCCTAACTGCTATGTAGTAATGCCAAATATTGGGGAGGCCTGTACCTCCTTCCAAGTGAGGTCTATACATTAGGTCTGGATTACATCTAGGTTTTTTACCAGCCCATATAAAGCGGTTAATGTCTTTTTGAATGGACACGATCTTGTATTTGGGGATATTGGTAAAAATAGTTCTGAAATAGAATAGGACCTTAGGTAGAATAATCATTTTAACTGCACATAATCTACCCATAAAAGATATGTGGAAAGAAGACCATAATTTAAAGAGATTTTTAATTAGGGAGATAAGATATGGGAAGTTTTGTTGATATAGAGTTTGAAAAGTGGGTGTGATTTGTATGCCAAGATAGCGGATGGATTGATATGACCAGGTGAATGAATAGAGGTTTTGGATTCTTTGTAACGAGTCTGTTGAAATTTTTACTGGGAGAAAAGAGCATTTAGTCTGATTAATGCACAAACCTGAAACCTGGAAGAAGGTGTCTAGTTCTTTGAATAAATAGGGGAGGGAGTAGAGTGGGTCAGAAAGCGTAAGGATTGCATCGTCTGCGTATAAACTGATTTTATATTCTGAATTATGTTTGATATACCCTTTAATGTTTGGGTTTGTTCTAATGGAGCATGCAAGCCGTTCGATGGCTAGTGCAAAAATTAAGGGGGATAAGGGGCATCCCTGTCTTGTCCCCTTTTTCAGAGTGAAGAATTCAGAGTTAGCGCCAGGGATCTTTATCCTTGTTTGTGGGTTTTTATATGAGGCTTTGAAACCATGTAGGAATTCGTTTAAAATGCCAAAGGAGGGGAGTATTGTATCTAAATATGACCAGCTTACGCTGTCGAAGGCTTTGTTAATATCGAGACTAAGTAAGCTAAGAGAATGAGAAAATAGATTAGAATCTTGAATTATGTTAGTGATTAATCTGATATTGTCCATTATTAATCTATTAGGCATAAAGCCTGTTTGGTCACAGTGAACTAGACATGTGATAACCTTTGCCAGGCGATCAGCTAACATGCGGCCAAATATCTTTATGTCGTTGTTTAGGACTGAAATGGGGCGGTAGTTTTGGGGGAGAGTGTGATCTTTTAGGGGTTCAGGGATTAGGGACATATTGGCCATTAGCATTTCTTCCGGGAAATGATTGCCTGAAAGGACGTGGTTAAATAGGTTACATAAATGAGGAGAGATAATGGGTGCCATTTTTTTGTAATAAGATGTTGAGTAGCCGTCTGGGCCGGGAGCAGTACCCGTTTTGAGGGAACTAATAATTGAGTCTATCTCTTGTACTGTACATGGGGTGTTGAGAAGGGCAGACTGGGATGGGGATAGATGAGGAAGTTGGATCTGACTGAGCCAGTCTAATGCTGAATTAGATGGGGGAGAAGATGTACTAGAGAGGAGGTTTTTATAAAAATTACAAAAAATATTTTGAACAGATTCGGGGTGGGAGATTATGTGGCCCTTACTGTCTCTCAGTTTATATGTGTGTGGAGTTTTGGATGATTGATTGAGTTTTCTGGCGAACATAGATGAAGTGGAGTTGCCATGCAGTAAGAATTTGGCTTTAGAAAATCTTAATTGCTTTTCAGCATCGTTAGATAAGAGAGCGTCTAAAGCTTGTCTTTTAGATTGTATTTGTTGGAAGGTATGGGGTGAGTGCATTTGGTTTGCGTTACGATAAAGTGAGTTAAGTTCTTTGGTAAGAGTTTGAATGTGTGCTATTTTTTCTTTTTTTTTTTTTGGTGGCTATCCTAATCAAGAAGCCCCTGATAACTGCCTTGTGGGCAGACCACAAGATAGAGGGGGATATGCCATCTATGTTATTGAGATTAAAATATTCTTGAACCTGAGAGGTTAATTCTTTTAAGGTGTTTGGGTCTGTCAAGAGGGAATCATTGATTCTCCAGTTAAAAGGTGAAGGGGAGAGGCCAATGGATGAAGTACTGAAGGTGACTATATGGTGGTCTGACCATGGGCATGCTTCAATATTAGAATTGGAGGAGTTGGCCAATATGATGGGGGTTGTAAATATGTAATCTAGTCTGGCTGAGCTATTATGAGGGGCAGAGTAGTGGGTGTATTGTTTGGTACCTATATTATGGGAACGCCAGGCATCAATCAATTGAAGGTTGTTAAGGGACTTAGAAATTGCTTTAGTGAAACACTTGGAAGAGGGTGAAAGACTACTTCTATCGAGGTTGGGGTGAGCGATCATGTTGAAATCACCACCAATAATATGTGATGAAGAATAATTTTCCAATTTTTCAAAAAACATTTTGAAAAAAGTAGAATGTGCTTCATTGGGGGCGTACAAAGAGGCTATGGTAATAGGGCGTCCCTGAAGCGTTCCTTTAATAATTATAAATCTGCTTTCTGGATCTCTATAGATATGTTGTGTGTCAAAGATTATCGTATTTTTTATGAGAATGGCAACTCCTCTAGTTTTATTTGTATAAGTGGTGTAGTAAGATTGATTGTATGATTTGTCTAGGAATGTTGGGTGTCTGGGTGTAGAGAAATGAGTCTCTTGTAGAAGAATAACATCAGCATTTAGTCTTTTGTAGTTGCGGAAAGCTTTCTTTCTTTTATGTGGCGAATTGAATCCTTGTACGTTATGGGAAATAATATTTAAAGTCTTCATTTTGGTAAATATGGGTAAGCTTTTAGGTATGGGAAAGTGATGGGGTGTATGTAAGAGAGAGGTGTGTCTGAAGATATATGGAGATTATACCAAAGTGTACCGTACAGTAGAATGAATCTGATAAAGCAATACAAAATTGTACATATGTGGATATCCATAGAAATTGTACCTGTATCGTCCAATAGGTCGTGAGACTGTAGGATAAAGAGATATGTGACCTTTGCGAAAACATTTTTAACGAAATTTGAGAAAAAGCAGAATATAAGATATAAAATAAAGTGAACATCAACTTTTGTCAAGGGGTCATATGGAATGGAATCCATTGACAAAGTAAAATTTTTAACTGGACTAAACCGTCCAGAACGTGTCAGAGGGTTGGGCTCTGAGAGGTGGTCGGGTGCGTACAGACCAACCCTGTGACACGAGGGGGACAAACCAGCAACTCTGTCTCCGAAAACGGCATTATAAAACAAGATTATAGAGTAAATTTATATGAACTAAAGTGAAACTCCTTTTCTTTTTTCTTTTTTTTTTCTTCCCTTTTTAAGACTCAGTTATACATGAGGGAGAAAAATGTATTGACCGAAGTCCAAATGAAAAAACAGAGTATAAAGGAATACATTTATATGTATAATAGTAAAAAAACAAAAACAAAAAAAAAAAAAAATGTTCCCAGTCCAGGGTGAGCTCTCTTCTTTCCTTCAGCTGACCAGCAAGAGAGGTATTTGAAACAAATTGGGATGGGAAGCATGAAGGTTGTTGCGAACTATTGATGTGTATATGAAAGTTTTGAACAGATCTGAGAGGCAATGTTATACAGAATAAGAGTGGGATGGTGGAAAAAAAAAAAAAAGGTCCAGAAGAGAACACCAGTTAAATATGAATATGGGTGAAAGATACCTTGCTTTAAAGTCCATCGAGGAGAATGCCCAGTTTATAAAATGAAGTTCTTTGAGGTCTTATGAAATGGCTTGGTTTTGTTGGCAAGGGTGTGATCTGTAGTACTGTTCCGCCATCTGGTGGTGGGATGTGGTAAATGCCTTGAATTTAAAAACCAACCTGGGAGAGACAGGAATGTGATGTGAAGGGTTCTCTTCGCCCTCTGGTGGCAGAGTGTAGCCATGGCTAGGAACGTTATCAAAAATAATAAAAAAAAAGGAGGAAAAAGGAAAAAGGAGGGAAAGGGGGACAAGAAAAATATTGCATCAATAGGTTAGGTAACTTCACCAAAAATTAAGTGAGAAGCAGACATGAGGGGAACAATGTGAGATCGTTTGGGATTTGATTTCTAAGAAAAGCGGTTGTTAGATACGTCTCTGTTTCTCCTTTGATCTCTGCGCGATGCGGGGGTGGACCATATAGGAGATGGTCTAGGTGTTGAAGGTATGCGAAGTGAGGGTTCAGGTTCCAGTAATCCTAGTTTTATCAGCACATCCTTTCCTTCAGATAGATTATAGACAGTGTAAACTGTGCCATTGTGGGGTATTGATAATTTAAAGGGAAAGCCCCATCTGTAACGAATGCGTGCACTTTGCAGGATGGAGGTGAATTCTTTCATATTCCTTCTGCGTTCTAATGTCGCTGGGGATATGTCTGGGAAGATTTGGATTTTGACCCCATCTAAATTGATGTTGGGGGTATTCCTTGCAGCTCTAAGAATTTCTTCTTTTATTAAAAAATCCTTTAAACATAATACTATGTCTCTTGGTTTGTCTGCAGGAGGTTTGGGTCTTAATGCTCTGTGAATTCTGTCACAAGAGAACGCAGTGTCCTCTTTATTAGGAACAAGGGAATGAAAAATACTGAGGATTGCCAGGGATATATCGGTTACAGATTCAGGGACCCCACGCACACGCGCAGATTGTGTCTGCGATTGCGATTATCCAAATCCTCTATTTGCGCTTGTGCGTAGGCGAAGTTTTCGGATAATTGCTCAAATTCTTTCCTTAAGTCATTGTGGGCTAATGCAAGCTCATCGTGTTTTGTTTCTAAACGATCAGTTCTATTTCCCAGGGAGGAAATCTCTTGTGAAAGCGCTGATGTGGCCTTAGAGATTTCTGTGTGAATCTTATCAGCCAGCTTCATATACATTTTAGATAAGCTTTCCTCCAAATCCATTTTTGTTAAGGAGCAGGCTTGTTCCTGCATGGATGAGTACTCACTGTTTGCAGGCGTAGAGGCTGGAAGCGGTGAGGCTGCAGTCCCTTCCATGTGCTTTGCAGCACTGTGTGTTGAGTCAGCGCCATTTTGGGTCATCCTGGCATTCTCTGTGGAGCGGAGTAAGTAAGCTGTAAGGTGGCCCTGTGAACGGCGGGACTTCGGGTAACGTCTCCCCGGCATGCACGAGTGCTTTCTGAGTGAGTTAGAGCACTTTTGGAGGTAGTGATCGCGGGCCGGAGCCCTGTTGGAGCCGTTTATCGGAGCGGAGCCGGCGGAGCTGTTAGGAAGGACGTCCTCTCCGCATCGCGCCGCGCATGCGCCCCCGTATTGTTATCATTTATTATGTTATGACATCAGGAAAGTAATGTCACATGGAAACTAAGGACTTGTGTTATTTTGCTAAATTTAACAAGAGAGCAAGCAATGAGAAATTATTTTGCCAGGAAAATGTTGTCTCTTTGAAACGTGGCATTGGAGCTCTTACACAAACAGCGTGATAAGAAAACAAGCAATTGTAATATATTTATGCAATTTGGACTCCGTAGTGAAGGGTTCACCCCAATATATCAGAGTAGTAGTAGCAAAGTGCTGCTACATGAAATTTAAGTTAAAGACATTATTTTGTCAAATATTTAATTTTTAATGGTCCCACATTTCTGCACAGCAAATATTGCAAACGACTAAACTAAATATTTGACCCAGATATTTGACTTTTTGTAGATTTGATCCCGGTTTTATATTGAGGATGGCAATGCCCATACTGAGTATGCAGTTTATCCCCCAGAAGGATACTCTGTATTCAGAGTCATTGGATCCTTCTTTCCCAGCTCAACAAGCAGAGCTCCATGCTTTAGCAAAGCCTGTGAGCTATCAAAAGTGTATATATTTATATAGATAGTAGGGAAATTAGAGAGCTTTTGGCTCCATTAGAAGGGCTAGCAGTTGTTTTTACTTCGGCAGGTAAACCAATCAAGTATGATAAGTTAATTGACTGGCTGTCTTCAGCCTTCCAGCTTCTTGCTGAGGCATGTTACTGTTGCAAACTAACAGTAAAGCTCACACATGGAAGCAGACCAGGCAACTAAGGATGCTGCATTACGGCCCCGGACACTTGCTGGGTTTGTGCAACTCACAGATTCCAGACTAGTTCTGGCCCAGTATAGCTGGGATTAATAATTCAACTTTAAGGACCCCAGAACGAGAAGAACAAGTGGTCTACAGGGGGCAACTTCTTATGAAACAGGACTTTGGAAAAAGGTGATCTTTTATGTCTGCCAGCCACTCTTTTCCATCCAGCTTGACACATGGACTGTGTCATCAGTCACAAACAGTTATGGCTGCCTTAGTAAATGAGTGTGGGATAGAGCCAGGGTTCTCCACAGTTGTTTTTTATAACATAGCACTTCTTGTTTTACCTGCTACCAAAGGTGTTACCAAAAGCTGAACTTCCTTCCAGAGATTACAAAAAGATATATCCAGATGCCCAAGTCAGGATCTTACAAGTATGCAGGATGTCCACTGGCAAATTATTATTATTATACAGTATTTACATAGCGCCAACAGTTTGCGCAGCACTTTACAATAAAGAAGGGACACAGTACAATTGCAATACAGTTCAATACAGAAGGAATAGGAGGGCCCTGCTCGTAGAGCTTACAATCTAAAGGGAGGGGGAGGTGGTACAAAAGGTAATGGCTGCAGGGGATGATCTGATAGAGCTGGCTCAAGCACGGGTCTTAGGTGGAGGTGGGGTAGGCTTCCCTGAATAAGTGAGTTTTCAAGGATCGCCTAAAGGCGGACAGGGTGGGGGCTGACCGGACATTCTGGGGCAGGGAGTTCCAGAGGATGGGAGAGGCTCTGGAGAAGTCCTGTAAGCAAGCATGGAAGGAGGTAACAAGGGAGCTAGAGAGAAGGAGGTCTTGGGAGGAGCGTAGAGGACGATTGGGGTGATATCTGCTGATGAGATTGGCGATGTAGCTAGGGGCAGAGTGGTGGATGGCCTTGTATGTTGTGGTTAGTATTTTGAATTTTTTGCGGTGGGGTAGGGGAAGCCAGTGAAGGGATTGGCAGAGCGGGGCAGCGGACGTGGATCGGTTAGTAAGGTGTACAAGTCTGGCAGCAGCATTCATGATAGACTGAAGGGGGGATAGCCTGTGTAACGGTAGGCCAGTGAGGAGGGAGTTGCAGTAATCAAGGCGGGAAATAATCAAGGAGTGAATAAGTTGTTTTGTGGCGTCATTAGTCAGGAAGGGGCGAATTTTTGAGATGTTGCGGAGGTTGAGGCGGCAAGATTTAGCCAGTGATTGGATATGGGGGCTGAAAAAAAGGTCGGAGTCTAGGATTACACCCAGCACCCTGGTATGTGTGGAAGGACCAATGGTTGTGCCATTGATCTTAATGGTAAAGTCATGAGGAGGGGACCGAGGAGAAGGAAATATTACAAGCTCAGTTTTAGAAAGATTGAGTATGAGGAAGTGGCGTGACATCCATACCGATATGTCATTCAGTATTTTGTGATGCGTGAAGAGACAGATGCAGAGTTGAGGAGTCGAGAGATAGATCTGGGTGTCATCAGCATAGAGGTGGTAGTTGAAGCCATGGGAAGTTATCAACTGGCCCAGGGAAGAGGTATAGAGGGAGAATAGGAGGGGCCCAAGGACAGAGCCTTGGGGCACCCCAACAGAAAGAGACAAAGTAGCGGAGGAGATGTTGTTGTATGTGACACTGAAGGTGCGCTGAGATAGGTAGGAGGAGAACCAGGAAAGGGCAGAGTCACGTAGGCCAAGGGAGTGGAGTTTATTGAGAAGGAGTTGGTGGTCAACTGTGTCAAAGGCAGCAGAGAGGTCTAAGAGTATGAGTATGGAGTACTGGCCATTGGTTTTAGCAGTATGTAGGTTGTTGGTGAGTTTGAGTAGGGCAGTTTCAGTTGAGTGTTGTGGGCAGAAGCCAGATTGTAGGGGACCAAGAAGGCTGTTGTCAGTGAGGTAGCGACTCAAACAGTTGTAGACGAGGCATTCAAGAAGCTTGGAGGCAAATGGGAGCAGGGAAATGGGTCTTAAGTTATTCAAACAGGTGGGGTCCAGTGAGGGTTTAAGTATGGGGGTAACCAGCGCATGTTTGAGTGGAGAGGGAAAGGTGCCGGAAGAGAGGGAGAGGTTGAAGATGTGGGTTAGAGAGTTTAGGACAGAGCAGGAGAGTGGTCGTAGAAGTTGCGAGGGGACAGGATCCAGGGGGCAGTTGGTGGGGTGGGCAGTGGAAAGGAGTTGGAGAACTTCCTCAGAGCTAACAGGTTTGAAGGAGGAAAGTGTTGAGTGGGTTATTGGACTTAGTGTGTTGGTTGGTGGGGGAAGCTGGACACAGGCTATCTCGTCACGAATTGTGTCAATTTTGTTTTTGAAGTGATTGGCAATCTCCTGGGAAGTGAGCAAGTTGGTGGGTGGAGGCAGTGGGGGGTGGAGTAAGGATTTAAGGGTAGAGAAGAGTTGACGAGGCTTGGATGAGAGGGATTTGATGAGTGTGCTGTAGTAGATTTGTTTAGCGGAATGGAGGCAGGAGTTGTATTTGAGGAGAGCAGATTTGTAAAGGGTGAAGTCTTGTAGGGTTTTCGTTTTACGCCACACTCGCTGAAGAGCGCGGCTACGTTTCTTGAGACTTCTGGTGTCTTCTGTTTGCCAGGGTTGTAGCAGACGAGGCCTGGTTCTGCATGTGGGGACAGGGGCAAGTGTGTCCAGGGAGGATGACAATATGTGGTTGTAAACAGAAGTGGCTTTGTCTGGGCAGGAGAGGGGACTGATTTCATCATAAAGGCAGTCAGTAGCAGAATGAAAAAGGGGAGGGTTGAGTTGGCAAAGGTTCCTGCGGGTAACTATTTGCGGGTTGGCGTCATGGGAGGTAGGAGACAGGGAGAGTGTGAAACTGATGAGGTTGTGATCGGAGAGAGGAAAAGGGGTGCTAGAAAAGTTGCAGGGAGTGCAGAGGTGGGAGAATACAAGGTCCAAGAGTGTTGCCATTGGAGTGAGTGGTGGTTTGTGTCCATTGTGTTTAGTTGAAGGAGGAGGTTACATTGAGTAGTTAGGAAGTGGCGGAGGTTTTAGTATTGACTGGAATCTTAAAGTCTCCAAGGATGATGGCAGGTACTTCAGAGGAGAGGAAGTAGGGTAGCCATGCAGAGAAGTCGTCAAGGAAGCATAACACAGGGCCAGGGGGTCGGTAAATGACTGCAACCCTCAAACAAACAGGAGAAAATAGGCGAATGCAGTGCACTTCAAAAGAACCCAGGGAAAGAGAGGGAGGTGTAGGAAGAACCTGAAAGGTGCTTTTTGGGGAGAGAAGTCCAACACCGCCTCCTTTTCGTCCACTGGACCTGGGTGAGTGAGTCCAGAGGAGGCCACCATGGCAGAGGGCCGCTGGAGAGGCAGTGTCGGATTCCTGGAGGCAGGTTTCGGTAATAGCAAGGAAATTGAGGAAGTTGGAAAGGAAAAGGTCATTGATGAAGGCAAGTTTGTTGGAGACAGAGCGGGCATTCCAGAGGGCACACATAAGGGGGGGCTGATTCTTGGAATCAGGGGAATTGAGGTAAGACAGCGGGAGTTATGGCCATTGTCATAGAAGCTAGACTGCCACTTCTGGGGGTAGGAGTTGGCTAGGGGAGGGCCAGGGTTGAGGGCAATATCCCCAGACATAAGGAGTAGTAGGAGGGTGAAGGCAGTAAGGTGGGAGTGTGACCTAAGCGAGGACTGGCACTGCAGTGAGGTGGAGGTGGTGGTATTGTGTTGGCTCAGAATGAGTCAGAGGTGATAGGTGCAGTAGTATTGGGAGGGCAAGAGTGAGGGGGATATGTATAGGCTGTGTGGCGGCAAAGGGGGCTTAAGAAGTGAGACTTTGAGGAGAGAGGGTGTTACTGCAAAGAAGAAAAGTATGAGTATGTTGGAGGGTAGAGAGAGGGGAAAAAATGAAGTAGAAAAGAAAAGTGAAAATTATAGACTTGGAAATGGATAGATATTGTTTGTACTTGCCTTTAAAGTAGTGACTTATTTAAAGTGCCGTTTTAAAAGTGCCCACACTTAAACACGCAGTGGCACTTTAACCAAGCAGTGGCCAGCCTATCCCCTCGCCGGCCGTCCAAAAACTTAAACTGAATTTATACTGGGATGGGGTTGGGGGAGGTTAACAATTATTTAATTTAGAGCTAATCAAAAGGCACATGGAGAAAGTGGGGGTTTTCTGTCCTAAAACAAATTGCTAAGGAAGAGCCAGACTTTGAAAGATAAGCATAGGTGTTTGATCTTGCCCAGAACACCACAATAAAAGTAAGTGTAACCTCAATAGACAAGTATAAACAACAGTTTGAGAGTCTTCAGCAAGGCAGTGTTTGATATCAATCATGCAATGTAGCCCAGTTTAGTAAGAGTTTAGTCAGTGGTTACCGATGGTTACAGCAGGCAGATATGTATGCAGACAGTCAGGATGGCTTTTAAGTTGCAGGGAGAATGAAAGCAGTTACCAATGGTTACAGCAGGCAGATATGTATGCAGACAGTCAGGATGGCTTTACTACTGCAAAGGCCACAGTAAAAAGTGTTATCAGAAGTAGAGTTGAGCGAACCCGGACTGTAAAGTTCAGGTCCGTACCAAACCTTTGGGTGTCCGGGACCCGGACCCGAACCCGGACTTTTCAAAAAAAAGTCCGGGTTCAGGTCCAGGGTTCTGGTATTTTATTCCACGTGTTGAAAAGCTGCCAAGGGCAGCCAATCAACAATTGTTTCACTAGTTTTCCTTAGAAGCCATCACAGCCATGCCTACTAATGGCATGGCTCTATGTGGCTGCAATAGACTTTTCCCACACACTTTGAAGATGATTTTAGAACAGTAATATGGCTATATGTGGCTGCA
>BLSH010399581.1:247547-272732 GCA_018402905.1 Glandirana rugosa
TTATAAACGACATGCCTATATCCTTGTGAATTAAAATGTTTATATGTAAATTGGTGAAGTCGGGACCTTCCTAAACGGGGGAAGGACTGGTCCGGTAAAAAACGTTAAGCCGTGACGTAGTGAAATTGACTGTTAACACGCCAGCTCGCTGCGACATGGGTTTAATTGATTGAAAAAAAGGGTGTTTATCTTGAAAGAAAACGACCATAAACTAGTGGATACGCCAAAAATAAAAAAGGCGATATTTGTTTCTTCCTGAAAAAAAAAAGTTTTACTAAATATGATAAACGATATTATGTATATTAATGAGTTTTTGGAATCATTGAGAACATGGTTGTTGTTCAATAATAAAATTATTCCTCAAAAATACAACTTGCCTAATAATTCTGCACTCCCTGTATATATTTTTTTATATGTATTATAGCAAATAGTATAAATCATTTTGAAAAAAAAAAGTCCTTCTTTGTTTATAGCGGAAAAAATAAAAACCGCATAGGTGATCAAATACCAGCAAAAGAAAGTTCTATTTGTGGGAAAAAAAGTTAGTTAATTTGGGTACAGCGTCGCTCGACCGCACAATTGTCAGTTAAAGTGATGCAGTGCCGAATTGCAAAAAATGGCCTGGTCAGGAAGGGGGCAAATCCTTCCAGGGCTGAAGTGGTTAAATGTATATTTGTAAAATTAAGTGTTCCTATATCCGTACAGCAAATATTTTTTTTTTTAAGTTTTGGATAGAGTAGGGATAATTTAGAACTCTTGTGCAAGGGTGTGTCCTCACTAAATAAATTCACTTTTGCTGTTTGTGCTGGTGACCAATGGGATGGGCAAGTTTACCATTTGGATTTGAGGTGAAAGTAATTGAGTCCCGCTCTCCTCTATGGGGGATTAGATGAAAACGGATCCGTCTGTCCGTTTTCATCCGATCCGATTGACGATGAAAAATAGGGTTTCCATCCGTCTGCATTTAGCAGATTGGAGCAGAAAGGATGTCAGTTGTCTCCACTGACATCCGTCGCTCCATAGAGGAGAATGGAGCGTCCGTTCAGGTCTGCCTGAAAAACTGACAGGTGGACCTGAACGGTCCGTAAGTGTGAAAGGGGCCTTACTCTCACTTCCTGTTGCATCTCTGGACAGGAAGTGTGAAAAAAACTGCTGGGATTATAACCCTTCCCCGTTCTAAAACTAAAAAAAACATGTTGGTATGCATACAATTTAGTTTAATTCAAATTTATTTAGATGTGGCAAAGATTGGCATTACAACTGGGTCATTGTAATTCCCTTCCATATAAAGTTCCGAACCAGAGATGTTTTAGTTTAATAAAGAGAATGTATAGCCAGTTCTTTTTTTTTAGGTATATGTGTTAAAGAGATCGAGTTGATGTAAATAATCTTATCAAAGTGCGGTAATGGTTTCAAAACCTTGTGTCCATGGGGACAGCCATACTTTTTACTCAGCTAGCAGTGTTACTCAATGGTTGTGCTTTAATACATATTCTCACAAAGTCTATGGGGGGGATTTACTAAAACTGGTGCATACAGAATCTGGTGCAGCTGTGCATAGAAATCAACTACTAATTTCAGCTTGTTCAATTAGGGCAGGTTCATACATAGGCGATCCGACTTCAGGGGTGACTTTGCTAGGCGATTTGAATGCCTGTGGCCAACCAGAGAAGGGAGGGAAGGGGTTGCCTGGGAATTCACTGGGTAAATTATTTTCTTTTTCCTGTAAAGTCAAATCAATATAGATGGGGGATCGAACTTGGAGATGACTTCCATTGAATTCTATGGGCACAAGTCCGATAGAAGTCGCCTTGAAATAGTACAGAAACCTTTTTTGAAGTCGGAGCAACTTTAGTTGTGTACATTAAGACGGCTCTTATTCATTTCAATGGGATTTCTGATGTCAAGTGGCTTGGGGCGAACCGGCCCTTAAGCTTTGACAATAAAACATAGAAGCCGGTTGGTTACAATGCACAGCTGCACCAGATCCTGTGTGCACCAGTTTTAGTAAATCCCCTACTCTGAGTCAGCCAACTCATTAAAAACAATGCACTTCATGTGTGGCTGATATCATAGCCTACCAGATGTTAACCTCTTCCCACTCCCTCCTGGTGGCCCTTGGGTCTTAACGGCAGGAGGACTTCCCAATCTTGTGATCATTGTGATTAACTGTCACAGTGGTCACCTGATCAGGAGCCTGTCCTGCTGGTTCCCAATCATAAGCCTAGACCAGGAGCTGTCACAGTCTGGTCGCTGTGGTGGGAGTGCACTTTCAGCACTGAAACTGTAATAGTAGAGGCTATGGGCTAGGAACTAATGGCTGAATTTAGAACAAGACAGATGGATATTGATTATATTGAAGCTGTAGTTGGACAATGTTTTTTACTTGCAAAATAGAGTACAGAGCTTCAAATAACACATACGACAGCAATCAGCACCCCTTATCCTTTTCCTGTAAATGCGGTTTGTCAGACAGAAAAGGGGAAGTTGGCTGAGTATAGTAATTGTGAAACCTAGTGGAACTTTGGTTAACAGAAGCTAGCAATATATTTCGCAAACGACAAGATGCTACGTGCAAAATGAGTATAGTGTAACTTGCCCAGCAACACATACGTAAGGAGTTCTAAATATGTATATCTTTATCATTGGTTAAAAGAACCAGGAGAGGATGTGATGCAAAAGCTGATATATATATATATGTTGTAACCGCCCATAAAGGGTCACTTGGGACTTTGGACAGGAGTCCTGCCGAGTCCTTCATTTTGCTGGCAAAATAAAAAGGTTTGTTTCCCTGATTTTCTGGTGTCCCAAAAGTGTTCCTGTTATTTCCAGCTTTAAAAGCTCAGCCGCCATAAACACATATGTGGTACCGAAGTCCGTGCCACCACACATTTGCATTTCATGGTCAGCAAGGGGTTAAGAAATTTGAGTGAGTTTGAGTTCTCTTTAGAAAATCTCTCCTTGCTTCCTATCACTTTCGCAGGAAGTAAGATTAAATCTCCCAACTTCCTTTCGGTTTCATGGATGTCAGACCAAACAGGAAGTCTAAGCAAGTTTGACATGTAGACACAAGTTCTTTCAATCTGTGAAATGTTTAGAACATGCCAGAATTTAATTGCTTCCTCTGCCCCCATGAGGGATATTTCTCTTCACTTCCTGTATTTAATATCACCTAGAAAAATCTGAGCTGGAGCAGATGTTCTAAGCCGCCCTTACTCCACATAGAACTAAATTTTGTGGCTGAGGTTGGTCTTTAAAACCTAATGTATATTAAATAGTCCATGTTGCTTGGACCTTAAATGGAATGTAAGCTATTTTCTATGATATAACATTGCCTTTTTACATTCAAAACCAGTATCAAAAGTAAGGCCGACACATCAAATTTAAAATATTCCACTTAAATTACCATATTTACAATTTTAAAAAAAGTCAATTTTTTTGCCTCCTTAAGTTATTACTTACTTTAAATATGTGGCAAGTATAAAAAATGTTATAATTACACTCTGTTTTTTCCTGCCACCCACTGTACTTTTATATCAACTGGGGCATTTCAAGGTTCACTGGCCATCCCATGGCTCGGAGTTTAGATGGATCTCATCTTGTCCTTATAATGGTCTTCGCAGGCCTGGGAACATGGCGTTTTCTGTCTGGAGGAGGCTAGTGTCTCGTGGACAGTGGTAATGGCAGACGCATGTATTAATGAACATCACAGGTTTTTTCATAACTCTGTTTTTGGGACACTGGAACTCCACTTGGGCGGTCCTGGTGCTGTGCGGTGTACAACATCGGCCGTCGCTGCAGCCGCCGCAAAACTTGGGTGTGTAGCTCTGAACACTGATGCAGTTTTTGTATTCAAATTGTATGGGTTTTTCTGATCTTGTCACCTTTGTGCATTTTTTTCCTTCCTGTAATAGAGGGAAAAAAAACATTTTGTTAGGGAGGTGTACAGATTTCCTTACACTCCAAGCTTTTTTAAATTATGAATACAGATGTCTTCCTGCATGGAGTTTGTGCATGTTTTCCCTATGCTAGCATTAATTACACCACTTTCCTCCCGTAATCCAAACACATGATGCTAGGTTCATTGGCTCCTGTGTAAATGGTCCCTAGTATATGGATACAAATGGCTATGCTTGTGTGTTATCACACTCTGCATGCCAGTCCCAAGCCCAAGCAAGTTGAGGAAAGTTGTGGAAAGACCTGGCGACCTACCTCAAAAAAAAAAAAAATTGGCAAGAAACCTCTATGGAAAAAAGGCTATCAAGAGTATCAGATTTGAGAACTGCCCTAACGAATTGCCAAGAGAATCGTATTCAAGTGTATGTCAAGTCAAACATTTTTTGGTTTTATGATGGCCATACATATCAAATGATTCTTCACTCAAACTGGGTTCACACTGCAGCATGCTTCTGCTCGCAGCAGACGTACAGTGCGTCCCTGTTCACCCTTTCAGGTCCAATTTCAGCCTGAATTTCTGGCTGAATTAGGACCTGAAACAGACCAAAAAAGACGCACAGGACCCCTGTGCAAATTTGCACCAATGCCACTGCAGAGATTTGTGAACCGGCTCCATATAGAACCAGTCACAATCTCCTGCTACTGCGAATTGGATGCAGAGAAACCGCATCCAATTCAGACTAGTGTGACCCCGGACAATATAATCAAATCCATCAATTATCGAAAAGACACATACTGCAGCCATGGAACTTTCTGTGGAATCTAAGGGCTCCTCCAGAGGTTACTAGGGGTTCCTCCAGCTGTTTGACCTCTCATCTGATGGTGCCAGTATAGTTGTGGGGTCAACACCACCGCAAAGTCAACTACATGAACCCAATGATCTTTTCAGCTGTCTACAGTGGTGACCACCACTGATGGGAGCATTCTTCCCACTACCCACCAATTTGAGGGTCATTTTTTCCAATAACCACCCATGAATTGGTTCTTGCATGGGTTCCCCAAGACCTAAAAAAATTTCAAGGGTTCCTCTGCGATAAAAAAGTTGAGAAAAGCTGACATACTGTGCCATCAATTGGTTTTGAGCAAAACCATAGAGATTATTTTTTGAGCAAACCCATAGAAATTATTTTGATTTGGTAAGGACGGAAAATTAGATTATGATCATTGTGTTTGGTGCATTGAATGATCTTTTTGATCTTCCAATCGTATTTTGAACCCCGAAACACATGTAACATTTTATGTTTTCTTGTTGAGCTAACACCAATATTAAAAGATTTTGGACTCAAAGATCTTCGGTCTGGTAATCTCAGTATATTTTTACATCTGGATCCAAAACTGTGTCCCCTAGTATTTCATATAGTAGGGGAAGGCCATTTTCTGTCTGTGTCCCTGTTACAGATTTTCCTTCCCTTCCTATCTGGTAAAACCACCGTCAACAGAACAGAAAGTGAGGGGAAATCTCTCTATCGAAGCACCGGGTAGCCGTAAAAACCTGGCTGGAGTCCAAACCCTTACCCACCGAATCCAAAACTGGACACACAGTACATTTTGACATAAATGACACTATCGCCCATTACCTTTCCAAGAAGCCCCTGTTTCTCCTCCTCGCAGGGTCGCACCATACACAGCCGGACCTGCTTCTGCATTTCACAACGATGATTCCGATTGGACACCCGGTATGAGTGACCGATGCCGCAAGTCTTGGAACATGCACTCCACTCTGTTGTCTGAGTAATGCAGTTGCCGCCCATGTCAGGTGCAGCGACCCCTAAAGTGGCTTCAGGTCTGTAGGCTGTAAAATGCAAAAATACATATTACTGTGTTACAGTGGAACGCCTGGTAAATATTCAAGAATTACCTTTTTTTCATCGATGTACAGAGTTAATTAAAATCTTTTCTACGTCTGTTTGAACCCCTCAGCACCATTTGAACACATACAGTATGTTTGTATCTGTTTTTGTGAAGGGAGGGCTCCCAGCACTGTTACTGCACTGCCACCAGCACCTCCCGGGTCCAGACTGATAAGCCGGTAAGATCACTCCTAATCACCTGATCACTGTGACAGCCAATGACAGCTCTTCTGGGCCCTACTACGACTACAAATATCAAATAATGTACACATATGTGGTATCGCCACTATCGGTAGGAAAACTTATTTTGGGTTATACGTTGATGGTGGGTCATGGTAATGGCAAGAAATATCCTAGAATACAGTCCCGAAGAAGCAGGTCATCCACAAAACGCGTAGACACAAGTGTTTGTGGAACATTTTTAAATATCTTTATGTTATTATATGAAAACAATGTGTTTTAGATTGTTTTGTAAATAAACATTGATTTTATTATTTGTACTCTGTTGTGCAATCACCTGTTGGTCATCCTTGAACTCCCTGGATTTTCTTTATTATTTTTATGAAATTTAATGGTAAGAAATAGAACGCTAACCATTAAAATATATATATATATTTTTTTGGCCAGTTTTCCTTTGATCAAAAAAAAAAAAATTAAAAAAAATCAGGAGATGTCTATTAAGATTTACCACAATATGCATTCTTTCCTAAATCTACATAATATAACTGGGTGCTAACATTTATAGGTAAAGTTGATCCAGGGAATATGCGATCGTCTCTCGGGGGATCAGGAAGGAATTTTTTTTCTCCTGCTGTAGAAAATTGGATCTTGCTTTGCTGGGGTTTTTCACACTACTCTGGATCAACTGTGGGTATAGGATTGTGTATATGGAATTGTATGATATATATATATATATATATTATATATATGTTTTTTTTTTTTGTTGGTTGAACTGGATGGACTTGTGTCTTTTTTTCAACCTGACTAACTATGTAACTATGAAGACCCAGTCTGTCAGAGGCGGGTAGGTAGGCTAATGATATAATCACTATGATTGGCTATCACAGCAATCACCTAATCGTGAGCATATACCCCTGGCTTGTATACAGTGACTGGGAGCTTGCAAAAAGGGAGATGGTCGCACTTCAAGGACATGATCTTTAAAAAGCTTTATTGAAAAGGGACATACTTACAGGGAATACAACAGTCCCGCTAAATAACTGACCTCTCCAACGCATTTCATCCCACCAACAGGGCTTGGTCACAGAGATTGCCTGTATTCCTTGTGTTGTATTCCCACTGTTTATGTGGCTCTCAATTAGGATTTTTAAAGATGATATAATCGGAGTGCAACCATCTCCTTTTATGCAGTGAAGGAGACTTTATGGGGTCTCAGACAAGTGGCAGATACAAAGGTCATCAATATAAAAGTAAAAGGTCAAGAATATAAACATGAATATACATGTAAAAAATATTAATAAATAAAAAAGTGAAAGAAATCACTTTTCTTTTTATTATTTTTTACTTGCATATTCATTTTTATATTCTTGACCTCTTACTTTTATATTGATGACCTTTGTATCTGTACATGCTTTGTAGCCCTAATGAAGGGGGGGTATGTTTGGCCATCAAAGTGTGTTGGATTTTTCTGCAATGAATCAATTTTATCATTAAAAACCTTGGACTCTTGGAGGTTTGTTCGGCGCACTTATTGCATTATATGTATTGGAGCTCTCAGTGACAGCACAATTTCTGTGCTGGGGGCTCCGAGTGAGTGCAAACCAATGGCGCCAGCTATATGTATATGCATATGGCTGGCAGAAACAGACTAAGATACATAACTTTACACCCAAACATAAACCAGTCACACGTGTCTCAATTAGATTATGCAATATACTTTAAGATTTACCAGTATGTATTTTGATGTGTATGGTAATTTTAAACTGGCCATACTTTTTACAATCTGATGTCCTACGTATAACTATTGTATATAGTAAGTCAAAGTTAATATCCCCAATCTTATCATAAGGTCTGCCAACATCCCAGGTAGATAGAGGCACAAGGTACTCCCCCAGTACAGATAACGGGACTTTTAACGGCAGTACATCAAACAATTTTGTATAAAAATTATATAACAATTTATTACAAAAAAGTAAAAAGTTTTACAAACATCACATAAAGATTCACATACATGTAATTAAAAACATTATGGCATGATTTTTAACTCCAAAATGCATACATGAGATGATGTTGTTCATGTAGAGATGTATCATCTTCGTGAGCATATGCCCGACATGTTTCGGGAT
The DNA here is from genome assembly GCA_018402905.1 of Glandirana rugosa. Taxonomy (NCBI): domain Eukaryota; kingdom Metazoa; phylum Chordata; class Amphibia; order Anura; family Ranidae; genus Glandirana; species Glandirana rugosa. The sequence goes on from BLSH010399581.1 coordinate 255,661, forward strand.
GAAATACCCTTCTTCAGGGGCAAAGAATTATGCCCATCGTACAAACTCTGAAAAATATCACAATATTACAGACTGATACCATTCATGACAAGATCAGGATGTCAGAGACATAATCATGAGGAGACCACTCACCACATGCCAGGAGATAAAGGTAATGCCACACTGACAGGACCACCGCTCAATAATAGAAAAGAAGAAAGATGATGGAGCCTTCCTCTAAGGAGGGACAGGGGTGACCAAGGCCTAGGGGCCCTCCCACCCGCAACGGGGAGCCACTCGATGGACCACAAGGACCCCCCACACAAAGGCAAATCCAAAAAATGGGAGGGCTTTGCCTTTGTGTGGGAGGCCTTGGTTGCCCCTGTCCCTCCTTAGAGAAAGGCTCCATCATCTTTCTTCTTTTCTATTATTGAGCGGTGGTCCTGTCAGTGTGGCATTACCTTTATCTCCTGGCATGTGGTGAGTGGTCTCCTCATGATTATGTCTCTGACATCCTGATCTTGTCATGAATGGTATCAGTCTGTAATATTGTGCTATTTTTCAGAGTTTGTATGATGGGCATAATTCTTTGCCCCTGAAGAAGGGTATTTCATCCCGAAACATGTCGGGCATATGCTCACGAAGATGATACACCTCTACATGAACAACATCATCTCACGTATGCATTTTGGAGTTAAAAATCATGCCATAATGTTTTTAATTACATGTATGTGAATCTTTATGTGATGTTTGTAAAACTTTTTACTTTTTTGTAATAAATTGTTATATCATTTTTATACAAAATTGTTTGATGTACTGCCGTTAAAAGTCTGTTATCTGTACTGGGGGAGTACCTTGTGCCTCTATATAGTAAGTCAGGGCACAACATTTCAAGTCCTGAGCTACTAGCCGGGCCTTAAGGGCTACTCACCACCAGTTGCTTCACCCAACCTCTACCCTGCCCCGCCCCTAATTCCGCCCCTAAACACGCCCTCATAAATTATCTCATGAAATTACACTTAAATGTTTTATGCAGAATTAAGTTACAAAAATAAATATCAACAACTTTATCAGTGCCCATCAGTACAGCCTCACCTGTGTCCATCAATTCCGCTTCACCTGTGCCCAACAATGCAGCCTACCTGTGTCCATCAATGCCGCTTCACCTGTGCCCAACAATGCAGCCTACCTGTGCCCATCAATGCAGCCTACCTGTGCCCAACAATGCAGCCTACCTGTGTCCATCAATGCAGCCTACCTGTTTCCATCAATGCCAGTTCACTTGTGCCCAGCAATGCAGCCTACCTGTGCCCATCAATGCAGTCTACCTGTGTCCATCAATGCCACTTCACCTGTGCCCAACAATGCAGTCTACCTGTGCCCATCAATGCAGCCTACCTGTGCCCAACAATGCAGCCTACCTGTGCCCATCAATGCAGCCTACATGTGCCCAACAATGCAGCCTACCTGTGTCCATAAATGCAGCCTACCTGTGTCCATCAATGCCGCTTCACCTGTGCCCAACAATGCAGCCTATCTGTGTCCATCAATGTCGTTTCACCTGTGCCCAACAATGCAGCCTACCTGTGTCCATCAATGCCGCTTCACCTGTGCCCAACAATGCAGCCTATCTGTGTCCATCAATGTCACTTCACCTGTGCCAAACAATGCAGCCTACCTGTGCCCAACAATACAGCCTACCTGTGTCCATCAATGCAGCCTCACCTGTGTCCATTAATGCCGCCTACCTGTGTCCATGAATGCAGCCTCACCTGTGTCCATTAATGCCGCCCACCTGTGCAGGGGAAGAGAGGAGAAGAGGAGGATTGCCAGCTGGATCATCACAGAGCGGGGAACATCACTGTAACAGCTTTCATTTGAATTGCCGAGTTTCTGTGCACTCGCCGTCACATACAGACCTGCCTCCTGGCCCGGGTACTTTGATACACGTCACACATCCCAGCATTGGAGCATGGGATGGGTAATCTGTCTATCAAAGTACCCAGGCCAGGAGGTGGGGCTGTGTGTGACGGTGAGTGCGGAGAACACTCTGCAATTCTAATGAAAGCTGTTAAAGAGTTGTTCCCCGGCGCTCTTATGATCCGGCTGCCTGCTCTCCTCTCTTTTCCCCGGGGATATCACTGGGACAACGTCTCCCATTCAACCCCACCTGCCAGCGATGCTCGCCCCCCGCTCTGAGGCAGTCCATGCTCGCCAACCAACCCTCATTTTCTACTCGCAAAATGCCAGTAGGCGAGTGGAAAATTTGAGGGCTATAGTAAGTAAACACATCTAGGTTGTATATAATAAAACAAGATGTCTATTCTCAATAGAGTGTAGAAAAGGCCAGGGATGATGTGCCATGCATTAACTCAAACGACCATTCCAATTTTAGTTTAAAGTCTGGTACATACTACAGTTTGTAGTATGGGTTGGGTTACACAAAAAAAAAAAACTGATGGCTCCGCTTGGAGCCACTGTACTAAACATCCAACATTAGGACAGGAACTCCCCCTTGAGCTGTTGTATTCAGACAAGGGGACTTCCCCATTGCCAGAACACTACGATCAGCTCTCTCTGCTATTGGCTGCTGGTTTTCCAGCATGCTCGTCCGAAAGAAGCTAGCCAAATGGCTGGCTTCTGTCAGACAGACTGACATACACATGGGCCAGGTCTCCCAACATTTGGCCTGTGTGTACCCGACTTAAGTCAAGTTGGCAATTAGTTGCTACTAGTCCACTAGTTAGTGTAATTTGACATTGTTTCTTTTTGGCTTATAAAAAAACATGTTTGTATCGACAGGATAAAAAACTGATAACCAGTAAAAGATTGTAAGATCCCATAATGCATTTAAAGCTATCTTCGCAAAAAAAAATAATGTTGAAATATGACTATTGAGAATCTCACCGGCCATTGCAAAACCGCCAATCGCCACCTCTTCTTTAGAGTCGCAAATCCACTTCTCGCAGCACTCGCCAGGCACTTTCACTTTGATTGGGTTGGGGCACTCAGGACTGGGCAGCAGTAGGTCATTGTTGCATCTGGGAACACAGCTAATCTGCCCGTCCTGGCATGTACAGTGATACTTACAGCTGGGCTGGAAGGTTTCACCACTACGATAAACCACGTCATTGAACACGCATTTGTCGGCTTCCAGGGCTGCAGAATGAAGGGAAAAAAAATACAGTGATATACTGGATCCAACAGTGTACATACTAAATCCACAATTGTACTGTAGAACACTATTATTCTACAAATTAAGTCGGTATTCCATATACTGTATACATACAGATAGGGCCAGGACAAAGGGGATGGCAGAAGGGGCAGCTGCCATGGGCTTGGCCCCACAACCCAAGGGGGGTATCTGCTTGGGGAGCACCTTACTGAATGCCTGCCCCAGCTCAGTGATGACCAACTACTGAACTGTGGCCTCCCTTCCACTGGACAATGGATTATGTCTGCTCTAACACCTACTGCGTACACACTTCGCTCCAACATGCCAACTCTTTCTGCTCCCCTCCCCTTAACCGCCCACAGCCAACACAAAAAAAGCACACCGTGCCTAAAAAAAACCCTCACCCACTCCCAGCTGACAGAAAGCAAGTGACTGGTTCTCTCCATGTCAACTATGGTACGGTGTCCAGACTTCCCCAGTTTTTAAGTTTGTCACCGGGAAAAACGTGTCTCCGGATTTGATCATGATTCTCCAATGGATTCCCTTGCCTGGGTGGATAACCTGCCTGGCAATATTTTGCTTGGTATGCACTCCAGCTTTACTTGTTTTTGACCTGTACACTCTGTGCATTTATTTAGTATGCAATACTTACTCCTGACCTCTGCACCTTGTGCATTATTAACTTCTAACCCCTGTACTCTGTGCATTACCCACTCCTGACCTCTGCACATTGTGTATTACAAAGCCTTGACCTGGAGATGAGTAGGCTCAGGTTTTAACTAACCATGCCCATAATCCCTGTCCACTGTTAACAAAATGTATCCATTCAGTTCATTGTGCATTGTATGCCTCTATTAGCCCCCTACCTGCCCACCCATTCAGATTGAAGATAATCAGTAAGGTGTCACCAGATTTCATATCAGTGCTATACAATGCTGGTACTTTACTGCTTCTTCCCACAATGCAAGCCTTTACGTCAATGGACTTCTTAAAAACAATGCACACCCTGTGTGGCTGCAGCTTAGTGGTTAGCACTTCTGGGACAAATCCCAGGCAGGACTCCACATGTTCTCCCTATGATTATGTAGGTTTGCTCTGGATATTTCAGTTTCCTTCTACATAACAAAGACCTGCTGGTAGCTTAATTGACTCCTGGGCCTTGTATGTGAGATAGGTACCTTAGATTGTAAGCTCCTTAACAGCAGGGACTGATGTGAATGAATAGTATAGTAAAAGTTATATAAATGCCTATAATAAATATATGTCAACAGTTACTAAAAGAAAAAGTAATTGTACTGAGCCACCGAGAGCTCCCTCTAGTGCTTCCCCAAATATGTATATTTGAAAGCAGTTATCAAGTAAAAGTGGAAGGTGACAGCTGTTTGCTATAGGCTTGCACTGCCTTTGTTCAGTAAGAGGTTTGTAGCTCTATTGATTTTACCAGGTTTGACTTACCCATGCAAATGCCAACATCGGCCCTGAGATCGGCACTGAAGTCACAGAATAGTCCCTCTTGGCATGGGTACACATCTGAGCAGCTCTCCCCATCTTGTCGAGCGCATACGGGACAGCAGGCACAGCCATCTAATGCAACTGGTACATTGGGAGCACACCTGGGTGGGTCTTCTGGGCAAGGTGCACATTGTGATGGGCATCTCTGAGAAACCACCTGCAAGGCAAATATTCCAAACATGAGCCTAAAATAGTGTTCTATCCAGTTATGGACAGATGGGGTATCTCTTAAAACAGGTGCAGGTAATTCCCCCACAATAGTTTTCATGGCTCTGTTGCAACACTTCTTCTCTTTAATGTTTTGTATATTGACTGTAGGACTGAGGAGTGGGAGCTTTAAATTGGCCATGACTCTTGAAGCCAGTAGGCAGGTTTCCCAAACCTGCCGCACTGTGACTGGCTGCACAGTGCTGGCTTCATTTTTGCGCTGCCCCTAGCAGCTCCAAATCATCTGTAGTTAGTGATAGCTTGGTCATGCCTTTGGGGGTGCTAATGGACTCTTTTAGTCCTGGTGGCCATCGTCACCAATACAAAAAATGATAGACATCTCTGTGGCTGGGGTAGAGGTTGCAGAGGAATGCGCTGCACTTTAAGAGACACGCGGGGGTGCCATTCATTCTTAATAGCACCCCCATGCATTGTCAACTACGGCACATTTTCATGTGCTCCAAACTGCAAGGTGATTTAAAAAGAAAGATTGGGGGCTTCCTTCTCCATGTTTTTTGCAGGTAGGGCAGCACATATGTGAACCAGAACTTATAAGCAGTTTTCACTTTCCTTACCCTAAGCTCCCTGACACCCAACATTCTCTTATTCCCTCCAACAAACTGGGTTATGGGTGGGTTCTTGGTGTCCTCACGTACAATGAAGGACTGCTGGTCCTACATTGTATTTGATGACATGAAAGTGCAACCAACAGATGGAGCATCAAAGAGAAGCTGCTTTGAGGAGCCTACAGGAGTGAGGGATTAGGTAACTAATGGTTAGCTTAGGGTACCATTACATTTTTAATGGCACTCTATGCAATAAACAAGTATTTAACCTTTGTAGTAAAGGAAGGCACCCCATCCAAGAGTAGATTTTTAAAATTTCCCCTACATTAAGCTTTAATAGCCTATAGAATGGGTTTAATTTAATTTATTAAAGCATCTGTGGGCCACAACGGAAGTGTTGGAAGGTTGCATGACCTGACCTGATCTGACACATCTGCTGTAGCAGAGTAGACACGTTCATATGTTTCCACTAAGTGTCTGCAGTGAGATCACTTTCTCCTCTCTGCTGGTAGTGACAGTAATCACGTACGGTCACGTTCACCTAGCGGAATTCAGATATGCAGCAGGTTCCAACTTGTCCGATAATGAAGCTGATCTTTAAATTAAAAATGGCCATATTTCAACATTTCTTAAAAAAATATTCTTTCCTTTTATTTTGGATTGATTATTGATTATTACATTGAATACTTTGGTATGCAGTTTTTTTTTTGTACAGCCTATACGACCAGATTTGCTTTGCACGGCCAAAAATCAGTGTTCGTTTGCAGGAACCAACAGCAATGAATTGCTCAAAACTTAAAAAAACTGAAATCTGATTGGTTGCTGTGACTGATTTCTCACGCTGGCCAGTTGAGCCACTCATTGGCTTCTCATATTTTACAGGGCATGCCACTATAATTTCATGACTGTATTATATGGAGAGCTGTTGATGCTCCCTCTAGTGGAAAGTCTTACAAGTGCTCATCTAATAGGTTCAATTAGCACTTATACAGAACAGCTAGGAAAGGCAGGGTAAGCCACCTGCCTGCGTTTTTTTAGTGCATTTTGCAGAAACTCACTACAGTTCATTTAACATGGTTTCCTGTGGTACACGTTCACATAATTTTTCAGCCGGTGCGTTTTTGGAAAGGGTCAGTGACTTTTTTCCAGCAGCAGATTGCATTTTGCGTGTAATACATTTCAATGGACCCGCACCAAAAAAACAAGTGTTGCATTTTTGATGCGTTTTTACATGTATTTTGAGTTTTGCAGGGTTTTTTTTTCTCCATAACAAATTCTGTATAGCTGATTGCTACGCAGCAGGCTGGGAAGCTGGCCACCCCTTCCTTAACAACTGACGAGTCATCAGCTGTCAGCGGGGCTCCCCGCTGATATCTGAATGTCAAAAACAGGAATTGCTGGCAATAAAAAATAGTTTAAAAAATGGCGTGGGGTCCCCCCTAATCCATACCAGGACAGTAATTTTTTTTTTAAATGGTATGGCCCCCCCCAAAATCCATAACAGACCCTTATCCTAGCATGCAGCCTGGCAGTTCAGGAAAGGGAGGGGACAAGCGAGCGCCCCCCCCCCCCCCCCCCCATACCAGGCCACTTGCCCTCAACATGGTGGGGGGTGTGCAAACTGTTGGCGCTATATAAATCCTGTATAATAATAATAATAATGAGGGGCTCTGCCTCAAAAGTATATGTACTTACAAACTATTCACAGGAACAGATATAGCGTTCACAGACACATTCCTAATTAAGGAAAAACAAATACTGTACATTTGTCATTAATGAGTGTTAACTCAAATCTATTTTTCAGTAAGTTAGGCACCATGCCTTGCTATGCACTGAAAATCCTTTTTTCGTGAATTGGTTGCAAAGCTTCTTACCTGGAGATCCTGCCGGTAACAGCACTTTGTGTTTCAGATGTGACAGTGCTAAGCGGCTGCCTAGCAGTTACCGGAGCAGCCCAATGGCCAACTGAAGGAGTGCACACAGCAGGCTGACAACATTGCTGATAAGTGGAAGGCAGTAGCTTACTGTTGTCAGCCTGCAACAGGAAGTGCTGTTACTGGCGGGATCTCCAGGTAGGAAACCTTATTACAGATTCATTAAAAAATGATTTACCTTTTTCCCCTAACCCCCTCTTCCCGCCGCCCCTTGTTTTGGGGTGGGGGTTCTTTTTTTTCTTTTCCCCCTTTTTTCCTATCTCTTATAAGGAGGTAGAATGGGGTGGAGGGAACAGAGAGATGGGGCGCGAGCCGTTCTCTTACCCTCAACCTTATAGTTAGTGGTATAGGCCAACATGTATAGGCCCCTATAAGCATGGACCTGATGTATACCTAGTAAAATCAAGACGGGCCAACCGGGGAAGATTATAGGACCGTAGAGGATAACTCATTCAAGGCAAGGGAAGGTATCCCAGGAGGGGCTCCCCTGGAAATTTAGAGCATACCGACAAATGTGTATTGAACCGCGTGATTCATTTATACTATGTGCTGGCTGACTACATGTGACTTACTTTGAGAATGTTCACGGTCGATGTAATGTGATGTTAATTGTTCTTAATAAAGTTTATTTGGAAAAAAAAAATGATTTACTTAAGGCTGGTTCACTTGCTCTGTGTATTCCTTTGCAATTCACGTGCAGTTCTCTGCTGTTCATTTTGAATGGACTGAACGGCACTGCACCGCACAGCACCAAAAGTGCATGCACTACTTTTGGAAACTGCAACCGCATTGCATGGTACTTTTGTACCATTCGATCTGATGCAGGCAATTTTGTGACCTATGCTTTGGGTGTCATTAATATTAATAATGACACCCATTGCAGATCGCAACTGCAGTGCGTATTGAACGTAGTAAAGGAAACGTGGGTTTCCACTACTGTGTTCTGGTGTGACCAGCCCTTAGAGTGGAACTATAGGCAATTTTTATCTTTGGTAGATAAAGGGAGAGTTATAATCCCTGTCAGTTTTTTTTTATTTTAGCATCTGTGTCCCATTAGGGAGATTTCTCTTCTCTTCCTGTCCCATATCTAGAACAGGAAGTGAGAGGAAATCCCTCCAAATGAGGGAATCTATGGTTGTCGCCAGAAATAGTGTCCCCTTTGGAAGATTTCCCCTCTCTTCCTGTTCTGGTGACAACCCAAAATTTGGGATTTTCTTTCGCTTTGATAGGAAAAATAAAGAGGGTCAATCTCTAACGGGAGCACAGACAGCAATACAAAAAACTGGAAGGTGTTCTAACCCTTCTCCACTCTATCAAAACCAAAGAAAGTGTTAAGAAAACTATATACACTGAGGTATGATTCCAAATCTGCAGAAAGATAGATTTTGGATTTCCATACACGTTAAAATATTTCCATTTTTTGATCAAATGAATAAAACCAGATTTATAAAGAAAGATGAAAGATAAGAAAAAAGAAACAAAAAAGAGAAAAATATAGAAATATACATTTTGGGTTTCCATTAGGGATGCAGCATTAGGGATGCACTGATACCATTATTTTAAGACCGAGTACGAGTATTGATATCTTTTCTTCGCTGATACCAATTACCGATACCTATGTTTAGTGCCATGTGACAATTGTTATTTAGACTAATTAATAATTATTACTTAAGCCGGTGGTTGGCTCCGGTTCACATACTGTATATGTAAACTGGATGCGTTTTGTACCGCATCCAATTCGCATGACATGTGAACCAAACTGGCTTTCAATGGAGTCAGCTGGCCGCAGTGCGACTTCAGAAAGAGTCAGGTATGATTTTCAGTCTGGTCCAGGTGCAAGTTTCAGTGTCATACACTTTAAAAATTCACACCTGAACCAGTGAACGAAATTGCAGGGGACTCTTTGTAAAAATCGCACTGAAAACGACCCCGCACATACATGAACCCAGTCTGCGGACTTGAAGTTATCGGTTTCAGTATAGGAGCATTTGTACGAGTACAACTACTCAAGTACTTGTGCAGTACTTGTGCAAATGTACTCAAGTACTTGTGCAAATGCTAAGTTTCAGCGCAACGCTAGGTTCCATACATTTTAAGAGCCCCAAAGTATTTAAATGTTGTTTAATAAAATCAAATTTATAAATTAGAAAAATTACAAGCAAGAAATATTAACCAATAAAATGATCCCTTTCATCACTGTATCACTCTTTGGACAGCGCTGGAGTGATGAAAGGACAAATCTTATTGGATTCCACTTTTGCCATGTAATCATTTTTTGCTGGTTCAGTAACTTGGTTAGTGAACGTTGCCATATTAAATACATTTGATGATGGCATGCATATCCTAAGGTATTCAGAATCCCATTAAAGAAGAAGTCTTTAGCTTTCGGGATTAGGAAGTTAATTGTAAAGGTAATAAAACTTTTAGGTATCACTTACTTTATGAACCAGAAAGAGAGTGCAGAGGGCTTGGAGAAGGTTCTTCCTGGAGAACATGATGTCCCAGCCTTGGAGCTCAGTACTGATACCTTCTGTGCTTCTGGAATAAGTGCCTGAGATGTCTTCATCCTCCTCATATATAGAACACGGCTCCATCCAGTGGGATCCTATTGGTGGACAATCCTGAATTGGGCAGCTTTCGGAAGGATGACGATTTCCAAATTCCTGCCGCCCACTATATTTTCCCAAACAAACACTACAGTCTATGGACGCTAGATGGCAAGCTGATATCCCTCAAGAGGGGAAAAACCTGCATGTAATACTCACCAAAAGGAATGTATTTTCCATCCAGCTCAGGGAAGTGACAGAGGAACTGATTACTCATCTGTACAAGAGGAATGCCTGTTATAAGCACATCTCCAGACGTCTCGTACAGTCTGAGAGGACAGGCAGGCGTAATCTACTGTACTCCTCTTATTACTTATTACTCTTATGTAACCTCTAGACAATGAGAACACTATTTCCAACCGTTGAGGACTGGAAATAAAAAAGATGATCTGAATTTCTGGTTGCAGCTGCATTTACGCAAGCCTCAACACCGACCCTTGCTGCGTGAAGATGCGCCAGAAAGACGCACCACAATTCAATTGCATTATCAGCGATAAGTCTTTAGGCTAAGTTGACACCTAAGTTTAGGAATGTGAGCAAAAGTACGCACTTTACCAGCATGCACAGAAATGCACTGCTCTTTAGCAAACACGTGGTGGTGCCATTAGTTGTTAATGGCACCCCACATATCTGGGGCGTGAGCCGTTCTCTTACCCTCAACCTTATAGTTAGTGGTATAGGCCAACACGTATAGGCTCCTATAAGCATGGACCTGATGTATATCTAGATTATAGGACCATAGAGGATAACTCATTCAAGGCAAGGGAAGGTTTTCCAGGAGGGGCTCCCCTGGAAATTTAGAGGATACCGACAAATGTGTATTGAACCGAGTGATTCATTTATACTATGTGCTGGCTGACTACATGTGACTTACGTTGAGAATGTTCACGGTCGATGTAATGCGATGTTAATTGTTCTTAATAAAGTTTTATTGGGAAAAAAAAATTATTTACTTAGGGCCGGTTCACTTACTCTGTGTATTCCTTTGCAATTCACGTGCAGTTCTCTGCTGTTCATTTTGAATGGGCTGAATGGCACTGCGCCGCACAGCACCAAAAGTGCATGCGCCACTTTTGGAAACTGCAACCGCATTGCAGGCATAATCTACTGTACTCCTCTTATTACTTATTACTCTTATGTAACATCTAGACAATGAGAACACTATTTCCAACTGTTGAGGACTGGAAATAAAAAAGATGATCTGAATTTCTGGTTGCAGCTGCGTTTACGCAAGCCTCAACACCGACCCTTGCTGCGTGAAGATGCGCCATAAAGATGCATCACAATTCAATTGCATTATCAGCGATAAGTCTTTAGGCTAAGTTGACACCTAAGTTCGGGAATGTGAGCAAAAGTATGCACTTTACCAGCATGCACAGAAATGCACTGCTCTTTAGCAAACACGCAGTGGTGCCATTAGTTGTTAATGGCACCCCACATATCTGGAAATTATTTAAACAAACTGCTGCGTTGGGATATTAGTAGGAAGCAAAGAAAAAGCAGCCAGCACAGTATTGCAAACTGTCACAATATAAACATGTATGAGGAATGGTGCAGCGCTAATAAGTCCAAAATAAACAAGGGATCAGTCCATATGCATCCACTGAATGATGATCCTTCAAAAGATCTGGACAGTAGTGAAGCCAGAGACCCGTCACCAACACCAAACACACTGTCCCTTACCAGAACGCCGGGACCCTCGTTACAGGGGTCATCTAAGCCTTTTGGTAAATATTGTACCAAGCCAAAGATATACGGACAGCAATCATTGGAGTCTCCAGGTCCTGCTGTTAAAGTATCCAAGAATCCTCCTTCTCAGTATGTAAAACAAAGAGATAGGCTCATGGTGCAGTACCCCACCACTGATTTATTGATAAAAACGGTTATAAAAACTTACATCAAAGCAGAGTAATCAAGCATCGAGTAGTCACAGAGAAATCAATGCTATTTCCCACCATCAAGATGGCCGCCGCGTCTTCTTTCTCGCTCCTGCGTCGTGTCCTAGGCTCCTCCCTACCCCACATATCTGCTAACGTGTCCATCAAACAACACTGTATGGTTCAATGTGGTGCACCTATGAATAAGGGTCAGGGGCTTGCGCTTTAGAGCACCTCATTGTTCCTACACACAACATGCAGGAATGTGCAGAAAACGCACAGAAATGCATACACTAGATATATGCATGGCGAAAAAATTCATTTCGATTTATTAATCTAGTTATTTGGTTTCATTAAATTCGGTTGATTCGTTCAATTCATATTCGGGATTTGTATTCGGAATTAATTTTATGTCTTCTTTCGAAAGTTCTTTGAATTTGCCGATTTTTTTCCTATCGAAGCATTTGAATTGATAGATTTAGAATCGGTTGAATTGAAAATTTTATATTTTTTTCGATTTGAATGCGGCAAATGAACAAAAAATCTTCATCAATTGATTACAATGGCTCTTGAGGCCTCATACACACGGGCGTTTTTTGACGCCACATTTTTGGGAGTTTTTTACAGCTCTCCATGTTATTCAATGGCCCCCTAAAAACACCAACGTTTTTGAGCAGTAGAGGGCGTCGGCGTTAGTGAGCTGTAACTAGAATGTGGGACCATCGCGTTCCGAGGCTGTAACCTTTTGGCGTTTTTGGCGACGCGAAACGCTCACTAACGCTGTACCGGCGTTAACCGGCGTTGTTTTTTTTTTTTTTTAAAAATCTTTTTTTATTGAATTATCAAGACATAGACAAACAGTGGCTGCTGCCACAACATGAACCAAACAATTAGCTGCATTTGGCAATGTTACAGTCAGTGCATAGACATTTCAAAATCATAAAATATATTTGCCTCTGTTCCATCACTGAGTCATATACCTTCGCCTCCACCTCCCCACCTCATCCCAACCTCTCACTATTAAGCCGTTGAGGGTTCTCCCAGCCAGGCCCGCCACACCTTATCAAATTTTTGAGGGCATCCCCTTGATGCATATGTATCTTTATAGAGCGGGAGACAGCTATTTACCAACGCTCTCCACTGGACCTGAGAGGGAGGAGAAGATTTTTTCCACTGCATAGCAATCGTCTTATGAGCATAGAAAAAAAGGGTTCCTAACAGTGTTCTCTTTGCAACAGTCGGTACCAGAGACTCAACCAGACCTAACAGGCAGCACTCAATAGATGGAGTGATGGATGTGGCAGCCACTGTATTAACCAGAGCTACCACATCTTTCCAATATCTCTGGACCCTGGGACACCACCAGAAAATGTGTATAAAGTCACTGACTTCCTCCCTGCACCACCAACATCCAGCCGGTTGTTCCGGATGCATCTTATGTATTCTATGGGGGGTGTAATAGGCCCTATGTACGATTTTGAACTGCACCATTCGGTCCCTAATGGAGATCAGGGACCTGAATGGGAAGTCCCAAATATCATCCCAGTCATCATTGTCCAAATTGGGAGCATCCCGCTGCCACCTCTCCCGCAACCGCTCCAGAGGTGACAACGAGGCAAGAACCAACTCGGAGTATAATCGTGAAGTCGGCTTTTCCCGGCAGGATGTCCTTAATACCTGTTCCAGGCCAGATTGTGTAAATACACAGGCAGCACCTGAGAACTGAGCCACAAAAGCGTGAGAGAGTTGCATGTATCTAAAAAAATAATGACCCGGAACCCCATACTTAGCTGAAACCTGAGCGAAGGAAAGGAGACTACCTTCCGACACTATGTGTGTCACCAATTTCACCCCATATCTTGTCCATGCATATGGATCCTGCAACTGAAAAAAGTGAGAGAGATTTGGATTTAGCCACAATGGGGCTTCTGGTGAAATTTCTTTATGTGAATATCCTTCGCATTGCAGGCCAGCCCCCCATGCTCTCAAAGTAGTGCGCATGGAAGGAGTCAGATCGTATGGGGCCCCGGGCCCCCTAAAGATAAGGAACCTCAAGGCCTCCAGTGAGCCTACTACTGCAGCTTCTAAGCCCGTGGCGGTATTGAACAGGTCTGGATTAAGCCACCAGAACACCGTTACGAGTTGGGTGGCTAAGAAATATTTGAAGCAGTCTGGGAAAGCCATTCCCCCCTGTGCACAGGGTTGCATCAGCGTGGAAAGTTTATATCTAGGGGGTTTGGGTCCCCACAGAAAGGAGGAAAACAACCTGTTTAGATTTTGAAAAAATGACATAGGGATCCATTGTGGAGAGTTGCGGAATAGATATATAAATTTAGGAATAATTTTCATTTTAATGAGATTAATCCGTCCCATGAGGGAAAGGGGGAGATTCTCCCAGGCCTTTAATCTGGTCTTAGTCTCACGCACTACCGGGGACAGGTTTTTCTCTATGAAGTCAGATGTGACCCCTGAAATCAGTACTCCCAAATATCTAAACTCCTTTACCCACTGTAGCGGGACATCCGGCGCGGCCGTAGACTTGGCCGCCTCATCTATATGGAACAATAGGGATTTTGTCCAGTTTACTCTAAGTCCGGTAACCCCAGCAAAACCATCAAGTACCCGAAGCGCACCCTGCAGCGAGGGTCCCGCATCCTGTAAAAAGAGGAGCATGTCATCAGCATACAGGGCTACCCTCTCCTCCAGCAGGCCAATACGCAGGCCAGTAATATGTGGGGAGGTACGAAGAGCCTCCGCTACCGGTTCAATAGCGATGGCAAATAAAGCCGGGGAGAGAGGGCAGCCCTGCCTCGTGCCTCTATGCAGCAAAAAGGAGGAAGACAATCGACCACCTATGCGTATGGAAGATGTAGGACATTTATAGATGATCTGCAACCATTTAATAAACACTAAGGGAAAACCCATTCTACGAAGGGTCTCCCATAGGAAGGGCCACTCCACCGTGTCAAAGGCCTTTTCAATAGCAAGCGCAGCTACCGCCGTTAACCGGCGTTTTTAACACCGACGTTTTCCGGTTAAAAAACACCTATTGACGCCGATGCCAAACGCCGAACATCCCTGACGTAAGACCCGACGTTTTGCTTATTTTTAAACATACGCCCATGTGTATGAGGCCTTCAGCCCACATTGGGCCGATTTGGCAGGCATGCGATTTGACATATCAAATCGCTTGCCAAATCGGCAGTTATTGCCGGTGTTCTGTCAAAATAGCCAATTCATCAAGATCTCCAATTACGTCACTTCCGGTTAATGTAAATCATGAGTAATTGGAGATTTTGACGAATTGCTGTTTTTACACCACACCGGCAACCGTGTACAGTCGGGTACAAGATATTATGAGCGGATATTCTTAGTCCACTCTGATATTAGCCAACAAAATGGCTGCCTCCGCGGTGGCGACAACTTTTTCCTCATTACCCGCTATTGTGTCAAACCAGCTAAGTGTTCATGTACCGGAGTGTACACAGTTGGCGGTGTTGTGTCAAAACAGCAATTCATCAAAATCTCCAATTACTCGTGGTTTACAGTAACCGGAAGTGGCGTAATTGGAGATCTTGATGAATTGGCTAATGTGACGGAACATTGGCAATGGCATTGTCCGAATCAGTGCAACGCCGACTTTGCAGCGCCACACTGATTCCCAAAAGTAGTTCCTCTACTACTTTTGGTGACTTCAGGGGCGATTTGAATAGACATCTGTGCATGAACCCACGCAGGTGTCTGTCAAATCACCCCCGAAGTCATACGGCATTGCCGGTTTGAAATCGTGCAAATTCAGCTGAACTCGCACGATTTCTCACGATCTTCCACATCAGTGTGAACCTGGGCTAAATCACCTTTGGCTTAACAAAACAGCATTATTTTGAAATCATACTAATATCACACACGGTCTTTGATTCCAGAAATATGTTTACAGTTCAAATTCGAATGTAATTCAATGTAAAATTAGATTTGAATTTCAATTTGAATTTTGGAAATTTGAACAAATAATTTAGTTCGGAGCATTCTGTAAACTTTGCTTACACTGCAATTTGGGTATTCAGATATATCCGAATAACGAAAAATGTATCTGAATATTAATCCGGAAAAAAAATGAACCACACGTGTCTAGCATGCGCATTCCGTCACACCTGCACCCAGTGAATGGAGCCTAATGCTTGTCATTCACTAGTGAATTTTCAAACAAGAATATTCATACAGACATTCATAGGAAAATTCCATAACTGGGCAAAAATGAAAAATTCACTTGCTTTTAATCATTTCAGTACTGGGCACTTCACCCCCTTCCTACCCAGGCCAATTTTCAGCTTTCAGCGCTGTCACAATTTGAATGACAACTGCGTAGTCATGCTACACTGCACTTATATGAAATTTGTATAATTTTTGTGAGACAGATAGAGCTTTCTTTTGGTGCTATTTAACCACCACTGATTATTTTTATTTTTTGCTAAACAAACTAAAAAAGACAGAAAATTTTGAAAAAAAAACAAAACTTTTTTTAGTTTGTTATAAAATTTTGCAAATAAGTAATTTCTCTTCTTCACATATGTGCCCTGATGAGGCTGCACTGATGGGCACTGATAGGCTGCAATGATGGGCACTGATGAAGCTGCAATGATGGGCACTGATGAGACTGCACTGATGGGCAATGAAGAGGCGGCACTGATGGACACTGATAAGCTGCACTGATTTCAACTGATAGGCACTGATTGGCACTGATGGGGCTGCATTGATAATTGGGGCACTGATTAACTGTGAAAACAATGTACTGACAGCCTTGCTGGTTATCAGCAATCCTTTCCTCACACAGACACATTATGTGAGGAAAGGAATACAGATAACTGGCAAGTCTGCTTACATGTGATCGGTTGTAATCGGTTGTGATCGGTTTACCACCAATCCGTGATAAGCTGTGTCCAACGGGAGGCAGGGTTTTGGGAAGACATCCATGGATGCCCTTCCAGACCTGGAGGACCACACTGTAGCCGTCTTTTGACTATAGTACATTCAGAAAGTAGTTAAAGCAGTATTAAAACCAAAAGTAAACATATATTTATATACTGCAGCTTACCAATTCTCAGATGTGAGAATTCATTTGTTTTCTTTTCTTCTATTTTCATTTGGTGATCCAGCCAGTAATTGTTTTTTTTTTTTTTTTTTTTGTTTTTTTTTTTTTGTTAATGACCGACCTAGTG